>SCLH01000119.1:112507-148308 GCA_004367855.1 Oikopleura vanhoeffeni
CCACTAAAACTGTCGAAATATCGCCCCTTTGGCGGGGGGACGTAAGGGCCCAACTTTTTTTTCTGCATCCCCCCAGTTGTTTCATGGCTTTCTTTGAGCCTACTTTGCGAAAAAATCGAAAGCACTTTTTTTTATTTGGAAATTTTTTGAAAATGACCAAAAAAATCATATTTCGAGTTCTACCTCGAAATTGCAAAAAAGCGCTCGAGAGACTTTTACAATGGTCGAAGAATACTGATAAAAATTGGAGCCATTTTGCAAATAATCCTCGGAGGAGATAGATTGAAGTCTGAAATTGCCGAAAAATCGTCGTGTTATTGCGTTCTAGAATTGTTCAGTCGCCACGGATCAAAAACAGCCCTCGAGAAAAGAATTGGCATACTCCCGTTACGTGGATTCTTTGAAAATTTGAGCTCGATTTGATATACCGTATGGGAGGAGATATTTTTGCAGTTTGGAAAAGTTCACCTTGTTACGATCTGTACCTATTGGTGTAATGGTCAAAAATAAATTGTGATGTATTTTTTCGCAAGATCAAGGATAGATCTACAAATTAGCATTTTCGGTTTTTCTAATGAAGTCCTAGTTTTCAGTATATTTCACCTAGAAAATGTCAAATCAGAGTCGTATACCCCCTTAAAGGATAAAATCTATTATAAACTTTGTTAACCTATAAAATTAAATAAATATATTTTTCTAGTTCAAAAACACTGTTGACAAATTTATATACTGAAAATTCTCAGTTTCGAAATTTTTTCTGGGTCGAATCGACCGGTGACGCCATAGTTCGAATACCAAAAAAATGTCAGAAACCAAAATGTTCGAATTATTACCGCATCAGTTTCAAGAAGTGTCGAGATAAATAGTTATTTGTCGATACTTCAGTTTTTCTTGGGCTCAATTTTAAGCCAAGTTTATAATAGCGTGTTTTAGAATCACCCCAAGTCTCGACGCTATTTGAAGTTCACGCGGTTTTTATAAATATTTTTGAAATAAAAAATTTTGAAAGCCAAAAATATGTAGCGATTTTATTTGCTCATCTTGAAGAGATTTTCCTCAAAATTTGAATGGCAGCATTTGGCTTAAAAACAAGTTTTTGCTTATGTCAGCGCTCCATAATTTTTTATATCACGATGATTATTTAATGAAAATTTGGAAAACATACGAGCAATTGGGGATTTTTTCTTCATACTTGCTCAGAATAGCACTTTCCAGAAAAATAATGTTATCACCCAGGTTTTTTTGAAGCATTTACTATCCGGGATAGTCTATCCCCCTGAGTCCTCATAAAACCAGACACTAGTACAGCCTAAAAATGCAACCTCTCCAGGGCCATTTACTTTCTCTATCAGCTTTCATAAATCTGTAAAGAATTTTCTCGAAATTTAAACCAATTATGGTTTGTTTTGAAATGGAGCATTCTGATTGGCTTATCTCATAATTTGACCTTTTTACCAAAACTCTTCAACTTAATCCCTCGGCGTTTTCTATTATAGTCCTCTCTTCCGTCATATAAAATATCATTAGTTCTTAAAAATAATTATAAATTTGTATTTAAAATTATACCATGTTAATTTGAAAATTGTATTTTTATTAATTTAAAATAAGGCTCTGCTCAAAATCAAATTTGAAATTTTGCTTAATTGCGCTTGTCCGGTTGTCTTTTGTTGACTTTGATAAATTGTTCTGGAGCGTCACGTGATCAATCAGTCCCGTCGCTCTTTCATTTTCATCCATCTCTGGTAAAAATTAAATTTTTTAGAATGGAACTAAAAATTATTTTATCCCCACTTTTAGGAGTTAATTGACGCTAACAGATGGGTCCCTTATTTCGTTGCCGGCAAAAGAAATTATTAAGCGAAAAATAAAAAAACAAGGTTATTTTCAAGAATTTTATTGCGAAAACAGGTTTATGAATCAGTTATAAAATCCTCAAAACAGAGCAAGCCATTCTCTTAAATCCGGCACTTCCTCCTTTTCATTTTCAGCGTTTATTATTGTTCGTTTCTTTATTGTATACACATTCAGGCCGTCAGTATATTATGCGCAAAAGTACTTAATAAATTTTTTGGCGTCCTTTTAGGGTCAAAATATTCAATTCAGCGCATTTTATTGTGAATTAAAGCTAATCAATTCTAAATTCGAAAAAACTACTTCCCATTCAATAATTATCAACAATTAAAGTACTTTTTAATATCCCTTAGATGAAATTTAGATTTATTCCACGAAACAGTCTTATATTAAAAAGTCAAAAAATACATTTACGGCACAATCGACCATATTGCCGGCCTCTGAAACAAAAATAAACCAAAATCCCAGTCACTAAAATTAAGACAATTTTGCTGCTTCTCATCGAATGCTCAAACACTTTTCCATATATAAGCATTCTAAAAACCTTTGTTTTCAAAAGAAACTTACTCGTCTTTACTGCGTTGGACCAGAGGGTTGCTAAAGTTGTACCAGAGTTTAAATGAATTTGTATTCAAGGTAAATCTTTCCAATCTATGTTCGTTATCGGTCTCATTAGCTTCTGATTGGGTCAGCTGTACGAAGCCTTGTAAAATTCCAAAAATAACTTACATCACACCCCCTTAAATCCCAGCCCTCCCTCTAGAAATGTTCCACCTTCATTATTGTTCGATTCCTTATTGGTTACACTTTCAGGCCGTCAGTAATGAATGGGCAAAGCCAAAATACTTTTTGATCTTAAATTCTGATTGAGTACTTAATGATAATTAATTCCGCCCTAGGGGCGAATTAATTAACATTAAGTACTCAATCAGAATTTAAGTTCATAAAGTATTGATTGTACTTTTGGCACACATTGTTTAATGATTGCAAAAGTAGAATAATGCTTAATGAACTTTATTATTTTTGTGTACTTAATGTCAATTAAGTCGCCCCAGAGGGGCGACTTAATTATCATATAAGTACACAAAAATAAATAAAGATTATTAAGCATTATTTGCTTTTGCGCATCATATAGTAACGGCCGGAAAGTGTACACAATAATCAAACGAACATTTATGAACGCTGAAAATGTAAAGGAGGGAGTGCTAATCAAGCCAAAACGGCAGTGCCCATGTCTGAAAAGCTTGGAAAAGGCTCATTTCGATTAAATAAAAAGAAAATTTTTGATAACGTACAAAAAAAAATTATTTCTATTTAATTACGAAAAAAATACTTTTTTTCCATTAAATAGTGAAAAAAAATATCTTTAAGTCCAAAAATACTTAATGGAGATTAAGCCTTGATTTAAGTTTAAAGATCATTAAGTTCTCAAAAAAACCGTTCTTAATGATGTTTAAGTAGAAAATGATTAACCTCCATTAAGAGTTACGTATAAATGATTGCAAAGTAAAATAATGCTAATGAACTTTATTTCTTTTTGTGTACTTAATGTTAATTAAGTCGCCCCAGAGTGGCTTTTATTTCTTTGAAAAAACCGCAAAATACAAGAATAATTGAAATAGAAGTTTAAGGTTCAAATCGCCCATAGCGATTAATTTTTGAAAAATGGAAATAAATATCTTTTTTGATGGTATTTTTCTGGATTTCTCTGAAATTTTTCTTTATCAGCTTTATCTCATAATTTATTTGCAAAAAACAAGGTCTGAAATACTTAGTTTTTAGAAATTCGTCTTGACCATCTTTTTAGAAAATATTGATGTTTTTACTAAATGAATAACTTTATTCATTTCTGTTTCTTTGAAAACAGAAAAATTGCTCATCCATTAGAAAGCGGAGCGGGAATATAAGAAGCAGACATATTGTTAACCATTAATTACACCATTTCAAAGGTGAGAATTAGCGTTTAATAGACGAACCGATAAGGTATAGACAAACCGATAAGGTAATTTAAATCGGAGAAAGCCAAAGTTTATTTGTAAAAAACAAGGTCTGAAATACTTAGTTTTTAGGAATTCGTCTTGACCATCTTTTAAAAAAATTGTGATGTTTTTACTAAATGAAGAACTTTATTCATTTCTGTTTGTTTAAAAACAGAAAAATTGCTCATCCATACAAAAGCGGAGCGGATATATAAGAAGCAGACATATTGTTAACCATTAATTACACCATTTCAAAGGTGAGAATTATCGTTTTATAGACGAACCGATGAGGTATAGATAGGGTCATACCCAGGAGGAAAATCGAGTTTTAAAGCAACAATTATATTGGCATATGAAAAAAAAAGACTTATACAAAATTTGAAGAGAAAATTTTTGAAAAAAAAAAAAAAATTCGGAGAAATTTCTCGCCCAAAATTGCTTTTTTAATTTAAAATTGCGGTAAAAGGGCTCCCAGGTCCACCCCCATTCTTCCCCAAACGTTAAACTTGCCTATAAAAAAGCCCGTAAAATTTGACGTATGTTAAAATAAAAATAAAAAACGCCAAAAATGGCCCACCAATATCAATTTGCCTTTTAAAGTCAAAAAAAGGGGCAAATTGAACAAAAAAAAATATTTTTTCGAAATTTTGAAAATTTTGTTAAAATTTTAAAATTNAAAAAAAAAATTCCTTCAAAATGACGAAAATTTTTTTTCAAAATTTTCAAAAATTTTTTTTTTTCCAAATTTTTTTTTTGTTTGAACAGCTTATCATTTTTGAAACATGATCCTTTAAATAACAGCAAAAAATGAAAAATAAATTAACCGTTAAAAGCTCTTACAAATGCAAAAAAGTTGGTTTTTAATACTCAAATTGTGACCACTAGGTGTCTCCAAAATTTTTTTTCATGGTCGGAATCATTTTTTTTGAGAACTTTTCACCCCGTGAACCTAAAGAATCAATGCTGAGGCGTTTGGTTTTAAAGATAGGTCTCCTGGGTATGACCCTAGGTATAGACAAACCGATAAGGTATTTTAAATCGGAGAAAGCCAAAGTTTTATTCTTTTTTTTTAATTTGCATCTTATTACAAAATTCGTATTGTTTTTTATCCGATATGTGTCAAATTTGCAGAAGAACATGAAAAACAAAATTTCATTAAAAAATCTCAGCTTTCTGCTTCAATTCTAAATAAAAACGTTTTTTTAACCGATTAAAATTTAATTCTTTTAACTTTTATAATTTCTTATTTTTCTCCTTCGAATTTTGCTCAAGACTTTTTCTTTCGTTTTTAGTGCTATCAAGTCTTAAGAAAATTGAAATTCATAAAAACCCTTTACCATTTGTGGAGACCATTTTTGAAAAACAAGGAATTATCATTCGTGGAAACAATTTTTTCGCGATAGTGGGTTTCTACAAATGGTAAGTAGGTGTGACATAAATCATGTACAGGGAACGAACCAGGCTAAAATCTAACTTTTGAATAAAAGGGTTCAGCAAAAAACGGGAAATAAATTAAGGCGTATAATTCAAAAAGAAAAAAATGGAACATTTTTTAACTAGTATTTTAACCGGTTAAATTACCGATTTTCAATTTAAATTTCTGGTCTCATATCCTTTAATCACACTTTGGTTAGAATGCGTAGCCACAACGTTAAGATCACACGTTAAAAAAAGTAGTGGCTACGGATTCTAAGCAAAGTGTGATATAAAGTGCAAAGGTTCGCGAGGCTAAACCACTATGTAAGTCGTGATCTCAGAATCAATTTCCTTGGGTACATTCACCCTGCAAGCTCAAATAATTAATGTCAACCGTTAAGGTTAAGTCAGAAAGTTTACCAGTTCGCTCCGATTTAAAATAAGGAATTGCAAAACTCAAAAATGGGAATAAATGTTTTTAAGCTATCTCGTAAAGTTTTTTTTCTGATCATTTTAGGACCAAGGATTTTTTGTTCGACAAAATTAAAGCGTTCAAGCGTTGCTGTATGAAGTGCTAGAAGGCTGATTTTTCGGCGAGTTAAAATTAATGGTTATTCGGTCACCAAATTTCTGATTACAGGTCAAAGTTCAAGGTCAATCTGGAGTTCATCGTATAGACTTGAAAGTTCCCTCAAAAAAATCGGAAGTGTCGACTTTCTGATAAACGTATTAGCAACTACGGGTTAATAATGTACTTAAAAGTCGCTAGAGAGTAATAATATTTTTGAGATTTTCTAAGTGGTTCCAAACCCGGTTCTTGCGAAGTCGTATAAGGAGCTAGATGGCTGATTATCTGGCAAGTTATAATTGAGCGTTTTTAGTGACTCGTTTTTTGCATCAGGAATGGCGACCATGCGGTATTTGAAGGTGTTTTCAAGTCTATACGATGAACTTGAGGTTGACCTTGAACTTTGACTGGTTATTACATTAGAGGTTGAATATTGGTCGCCGACCCTGAATCAAAAACGGGTAATGAAAAGATGATTAATTTTCACTGGCCAAAAATCAGTCTTCCAGCACTTCATACGGCTTTTCTAAAAGTGAATTCTAGACTACCTTTGAAATCTTGAATGATTGATTAAAAAATCGTTTTTTTAAATCTTTAAAAAACAGAAAAACTTGGGTGTTGAAATAACCAAAAAAAATCTCTACAAGATAGCTTAGAAACATTGATATCCAGTTTTGAGTTTTCAAATGGTGCTTACTTTCAACATTTTCGGAACACAGTGTTTCGACACCTGAGAGTCAAAAATGATAATCGTTTATATGGATCACCCGCCCTCAGAGTACAAATCCTAAATATTTGAAAAATGCGAAATCTGAGCATTTGATTAGTTGATCCTTTCCCTAATCTGACCAATAAAATCGGCCTATTCCGCAATCAAGGGTTTTGATTGGGTGCTAATATCTTGCCTTGTTTGTATCATTCAAATATTAAAGATTTGTACTCTGAGGGCTGGTACTTCATATGATCACATGTCCATCTGTATCACTTACGAGTATTTCTGAGATCGTAACTCACGATTCGTTATGATGAATCCTCATTTGTATGCATTAAATTGTAATCGCAACAAGTAAACTTTGAAAAAATAAAAGATTTCCAGTGATTGATTAATACTGACATTTATTATATTTTGACTAATAATCAGTTACAGTATTCTGCATCATAGCCCAGGCTGTTTCGGTCGCAGGACGGATCATCGATGATGTCTACATATTGTTTCATATTTTCTGAAATTGTTTTTATACGCAACTATAGTACGCCACATTCTCAAAGGTCTTGACACCTACATGTATGATTTGATATTTTTTGTCAGGACGATTGAGAAACTGTCAGGAGGTTTGAGAAACCGTTAGGACGTTTCAGAAACTGACGTTTAAATATTTCAAATTGGTCATCACAATTGGTCATCACAAATTCTCAACCTTTTTTCATTTTCCACCCAAACTGTGAAATTTGAGCGAGTTCAGAAAATAACAAAGGGACAGCATCAAAAACCCGGAAAATTTAAAATGATCTGTAGAATGTCAGTCAGAAAATCATTATAGCGAGAATGAAATAATAACAAATTCAAAGCTCTGAAAATTTCTGAATTTCTTCATGAAATTTTACTTATTTTGATAACGTGATTAAACATTCAAATTAAGAATTTTCCATTATTGTAATCGATTTTGTGACTAGTTAACCGAGTGATTGATAGTATATCGATTACGGGTCCTCTGGTCATGATAAGCCACTTTTTTCACCCACGTTTCTTTCAGATCCACGAAAGAGATCGTTATTAGATATGGGGGTCCACTGGTCATGATTAGACGTTTTTTCAGTTAAGGGGTCCACTGGTCATGATTAGACGTTTTTTTAGTTTGGGGTCCACTTGGGTGTTACAGCAAATTGTCGACCGTTTAAAGATCAGAAATATGGGTTAATTGAGGGATTTGATGAATTTAATATCGTCAGACCAAATTCCAAAACTCAATATTTCAACCCGAAAAAACGTTTTTAAATGCCAAAAATCGACATTTTACGTGGCGAGCTTATAAAGTGCATAAAAATTATGAAAACGGTTTGCGGAAATTTTCTCGTGACATATTCGATACAAATGAGAATCTCTTACGGCCTCATAAACACTCAAAAACAATAAAGTTTTGGCATGACGGCCATTTTGAACATTTTAAAAGTTGTCCGCGAGCCAATTTCATTGATTGGCCCAAGCGCTCCACATTTCTGCGCGCTGATTGGTCGCAGCAAAAAATACATTTCAGGAATACATAATGAGTAATTTCATATCAGGTTTCAGCAGAAAGTCTGAATTTCAAGGCCAATCAAAAACAACACTTGCCGGATATTCAATCCGAAAAAAAATAAACTATTTTGGCTCCAGACAAAATTGAAAAAAATACCGGAAATAATTGAAAATCGCGCTATTCAGCCAGTGGCCATAGTAGATGCACCTCGTGTCCAGAGTGGACATATTTATATGTTTTAACGGCTCGATGATGGTATTTACGAACAAAATCTATCATAGAAGCCTCTCCTCGCATTGTAAATTTTATTCGTAAATGTCTTCTCGTTGATCAATTTTAACATGAATTCTATAGGCATGTACTGTTATTTTTTCCTCATTTTCTGTAATTTGACAAGGAAAACCTTCGTCAGACCAAATATCCACCCCTCTCTCTTATACATTTAAATAAAAATCTTACATCCTAAGAATACAGTGTGATTTATGAAAAAATTACGTAATTTCCTCGGAAATTGGCATTTTTAAAAGATTTGTAACGCCTTTATCAACGTCATGCCAAAACCTTTTTTTAGTATTTTGGCAAGTGATATGTGCGCCCTGACGAGAGCTATCTTTATAGTATAGTTTAAAAAATTCCGCAACACGATTTATTGGTGATTTATGGCAAAATGACGTTATTTTATCAAAAATTGGCATTTTTCCAAAATTTCTAACGTCATTATCAACGTGATGCCAAATTTTTTTTTGTAGTTGTTTGGCCTTTTATATGTGCGCCTCAACGAGAGCTATGTTTTTGGAATAGTCAAAATATCTCCACAACGCGATTTATTTCTGATTCATGGCAAAATAACGTAATTCCCTTGAAAATTGGCATTTTTTCAATATTTGTAAAGCCTTTATCGACATGATGCGAAAACTTTATTTTTGTATCTTTGCATACTATATGTGCGCCTTAACGAGAGCTATCTTTATAAAATAGTTCAAAAATTTCCGCAACGCGATTAATTGCTGATTAATGGCAAAATGAAGTAATTTCCTGGAAGAATGGCAATTTTGCAATATTTGTAACGCCTTTATCAACATGATGCCAAAACTTTATTTTTGTTTCTTGGCATGTCATATGAGCGCCTTGACAAGCGCTATCTTTATGTAATAGTCACAAACTTTCCGCAAGATTTAGCATTGATTTATGGCAAAATGACGTAATTTTCTTGAAAAATGGCATTTTTCAATATTTGTAAGGCCATTATTTTCTAAAATAATGGTTCAAAAAAATAAACTTATCAGCGTTGGAATCGCAAGATTTAAACGAACAGGAATATAGCAACAATTCTATGTTTTGGTGAGGTCGATTTTTTGGCCAATAAGAACCCTTGCTTTTTTCGAAAATTTTCGAAATTTGAAAAAAAAATTTTTTGGTCTCCAAATTTTTCTGCACAAAATGTACTTTTCCGTTTATTCATAACTATCACATAACTGAAATGGCTCATTTGCTGTAACACCCTAGGGTCCACTCGTCCATGAGTAGACGTTTTTAGTTTTGGGTCCACTGGTCATATGATAAAACGAGCCTTCAAAGCCGTCAAGGTTTTGACGCTCTGTCAGTTTATACTATCAACCACTCAGTTAACTGGTCACAAAATCGGTATATCATATACGGATATACATGTATCATATCGGTATATCATACCCCCTATTCACACTATGTGGAATATCCCGGCCCTGATTAGCAAACGTAGTGTGCTTTTTAGTAGTAGGGCCGGGATATTCTACTTAGTGTGAATAGGGGATATACAGATCTTTTGAAAAATGGTATAAACAAATCAATAGCTTATGATTAAACAAGAATTATAAAACATTGATGACTTCATTATCGGTACAAGAGGTGACACTGATGGTTTTATTATTTTTTACCGATAATGTACAGTATTTTTTTTGTGCGAAATGAAAAGAATGATTCGGGAGAATTCTCCTCAAATTAAAGACTATTCTCCAGGACACTTGAGGTTTTGTTCGTTCAAAAAAACATTTACTGTCGTCCGCAATGCTTTAGTTCTATTCTTTAATCAAAAGTTCTTACCGCGTTGTTCATTTCATCTTTCATAACATAAGCTTTCTACAGAGGGGGGGGGGGGTAATATCACCGTAAGTTTTTTTCGTAAAAATTCGGTGATATTGGGCACTTTCGGCGATATAGACACTTTCGACGATCGGAGGACAGAAATAAAATATTGGTGGAAACATAAAAACTTGTTGGTGTTTGCTGATATCAGCACTGGCAGGAGTTAAGCTGAAAATCATGAAATTGCGTAGGTTTTTGGCAATATCGGACCTTCTGTTTATCATTTAGTCTTTCAGTTATACTGCCAAAAGTTAAAATGAGCGTTAAACTTATCAAATTGATAAACACATGTTAATAAAGGATATATCGAAGATTATTTCTACTCGTGCGGACTCACTGTGACGTCACAAGAAGAGACAGTGACCAATGAAATGACAGGATTTTTAAATAAAGTCGACAATCGTGTGATGTGATTCGACACTGTATTTTCTTGTGAGGTAACAATGATAACGCGCGAGTAAGGATAATCTTCGATAAACGTTTATCGTTAAACAAGGTTGTGATTGCAAATGTTAATATAACAATACCGAAAACGAAGAATTGACTTGCGGCGGCTAGCATTTGCACGATGATTCTGATGCAAATAGCAATAACTCCAATAACAATAGCAGCAATAGCACATCGTTTAAATGTTTGTTTTGATTGTTTTGCTGCTGTGACATTATTGTTGGCTGATATCGGTTAAAAAAATCACGAAGTAAAATGATTAAATGGGTTTAAATTAGGGGGATACGTAGAAAACAGACAAGAATTTTGTGGTTTTTTTGAAGAAAAAAATTACTTTGAAGTCATCGCATTTTTGAATGAGTTCTACAATCACAAGAAATTCGATTTGAAAAGTTCTTTAACTTCTCAAAGTTGTGACACTTTCTGAGACAAAGTTGAGACCTTTTTAAACGTTTTTAGAGAACCTCAAGGTGGTTCTAGGGTCTATAAATCTGATATTGGGTTTTTTAAACGCCTATAACTTTTTATAGCCCATGAGAGACACAATTCAGTCAAATACAGCGAAAGCTTAGAACCTCAACTCGTTGGATACTTCCATGTGACATTATCATCTGCCATAACCAACCAGTTAACCAACATCAACCGAACTACCATTTTCTTATTTTCACTGATATAGCGGGTCAGTTCAAATTTATGAGCTTAAACTTTATCACGAAAGACTAATAAATACTCTCCGCCGAGAAACAATTGACTTATTTTTTGAAAAACAAATTTAATTCTACAGCCTAAATCACCTTCACATACTGTTTTTGGGGGGAGTTAATATCGATAGGTATAATACATAAAAATTATTAAAATTAAGATTCAGCAATACTAAAACAATTCGCAAGCTTGCTATTGATTATTTTAATTTTGTATTTCGACAACAAGCGCGCCTGAGCTTTATTAGAAAAATAATCTAAATTTTGTCTTTGCTGGAATCGTTGAATTTTTCATATAGCATTTTTGAAATTTCCGTGGTCGGTATAGTGATAAACATCATTAAAATTTGTTTATTTGTATACTGTTCAACAAAATCACATTTTCGAATTTGAAATTACTTTGAAAATTTCCGAACCAAAATATTTCGGAATTTTTTTTTCGAATAACCATGAATATAATAAACATTGGTTAACTTAGTTGACCAGTTGATATCGTGTTATTTGTTGTGAACCAAAAGATAAGATCGAGACCCAACAACCTCCTTAAGTGCCCAGAACTTAATTTGCACCGTTTTTAAGATTCACTGATTAGTACTGTCTAGAAATTTTAAGAAATACACCATGATTCAATTCAAAGTTATTGCGATCTGAAAAAGATCGTGGCCGCCTTAGTTTTAACCCAAAATTTTTTTCAAAAAAGCAACGACTTGCCAAGTGTTTATAATTTCCCTAGCCTTTCAGAAGGCTCTACTTTGAGCACTGTTAACTGGAGAGTCAAATTTTCTAATTCTAGAAATTTTATGTTTAATTATAGAAATAATCTTTGAAACAAAAGGTTTATAAAGCCACGAAAAAATATGTTCATCTCAATAACTGCGCGGTGATCTGTTTTTCTAAATTATTTTGTCTGATTAAGTTTATCTAGGGCTAACGCGAAGAAAATAGGTACTCGAAAAAAGTCGTATGGATCTGAGAATGTATGACCTACCGCAGTTAGCCCGAATTATATCGTTTGTGCACTCAAAGATCTTATTGGGTATTGTTTGGTATCAAAAATTTAATTCAAAATAAGTTCGAAACATTACATATCATTCCTTTCATACCAATATCGATATTAAATTTTTTGAAATTTCACTAACAAATACATATTTCCGCCCCAGAACTTCCTAGAATTTAACGTTTTGTCACGAAATGGATTTAAAAGACTTTCGTAAAAACTGGCGTATTTCCACTTTTGTTCCACTTTCAAGTCTAAAATTATTTTACTAGAAGTCAGACTTATGCGAAAAATGATATTTCAATCAACTCGTCAAATATCGTCAAAACATTCGAACCTAAAAGCGAAAAATAATTTAAGGGCTAAGTTGAGAGGGTAGTGACCGCAAAAAGAAGTAAAAATTTGATAAAATACTTAACCGGTCTGACCAAAATCATTAAAGGTTTAGTAGGTGAACAACAACATTTTATCTCGCCAGAAGTTACAAATGTCATTTCCATAAAATTTTACCGATTTCCTATTTCGTTTTTTGCATCGTTGAAATAATATGCACTTATGACCCCGAGTGGACAACAGCAGCATAACAGTGAGAAAACCAAAAGAACACAGCTTGGTGGCTCCTCTGTAACCTCAGAAATTATCACAGTATTTGGTTGAGCTGCAACCTTAAATTATTTTGTTTTTTTATCAATTTGGACCAAAAGGGTGGTTTAAAACCATTTTGAATTATTTGGTATAAATTGTCATGAAATGCCAACTTCCTGGGAAATTATAGAAAATCAAGGCTTGATTGTAAGAAGAAGAACACGAGCTCATAAAATTGTTTCAGTGTAAAAAAATTCTGCCCTCTAGCGCTTAAAAATTTCCTTATTGCACCACGCACTATCAAAAAATTTCATACTTGATAATCGTTAAGTGCTTTTGACGATATTCCTTTCAAAAAATGAGATAAAAAACTCAAAATTTTTTTAATAATTGTGTCGAAAAATATAATTATTCAAAATAAATTCCATAAAACAATAAAAATAGAAGTTACAGTGCCAAAATGGTGAAAATTTATATTTCATTATCTTAGCATAATAAACAATTTTCGAAGAAACTAGAAAAATATCACTTTCAAAAAAATTTCAGCTGACTTTGATAAAACGCTCATGTACAATTTTCTCTGGAGGTTACAATTTTTGAAATTATTATGATAAGTGTATGTCGAAATGGAATGTTATGTGCTCTGCATTAGGCCTCTTCAGCCGCGACAACTTCCTTATTGACGACCATCAAGTTTATGAGAAATTTAAAAATAAATAAAATTTATGCAAGGAATTACCAGATAAATATTACCTGAGTTTGTATAAATTGAGGATTTTTTGAAACTTGTGTCATCATTTGTACACCAGTATTACCGGGTGGTGCATAAGCTTGGTTTTGAGCGTTGTAAACCGGTTGTTGACTTCCTGGCACGACATAAACCGCTTGATTCGGCATCACTTGAGGTTCGGAACTCTTTTCACAGCTTTTATATTTAATTGTTTCGAAAAAAAGGCAAATTACGGTAGTTGAATCGACTGAGTTGATGGTTTATCCTTTAACCAACAGCACTCCATCTCAAAAACGTTTACTATCTCTATAGCGCATGTTCGAATCCCACTAATGTTATCTTAGTGATTGTATTGAGTATGATTATGGGCAAGGATGCTTGATATTGGACCGCTAAATTTGACCGGTGTGTAATCACTCAAGCAATCACCAAGACAATCACTTATACAACATCAGTAGGATTTGAACACGCGCTATAGAGATAGTAAACGTTTTTGAGATGAAGTTTCGTTGAGAAATGGATATAATTCACACGCTAAGAGGGTGATCTGAAAAGATTGGCTGTAAAAGGCGAAAATATTAAAACGTCGAAATCGATTTCTATATCTTTCTTGCAGTAAAATATTTTTTATAGAAAAATATGATTGTCATGTAAATTCGATTCATTTTCTTGGCCACAATTTTTCGAAAAAATCAACAAAATGAATATTTTTCCACAGAAGACCATTTTCAAAATAAGTTATTCTGAACTTTGTTTTTTCATTTAAAAAAATATTGTAAAAAAAGCAAAATTTGATTGCAAACGAGAATATCAGCATTTTTTAAAAACTTATCTTTACTTTAAAAAATGGCTGATTTCAAATAGAGTCATTTTTCGTCGCAAAAAGCCTTTTTCTCCATGAGTTTTGAAGGTAGGAAATATTTTTGAAGCTTTTATTTACCACGAAATACGTACGCAGGTATGTTATTATCGTTTCAAATTTTTGAAATAAATTCGCTCAAGAATAGTCAAAAAACGCTTTATTGAGCTGATTTTGAAGGTCTCGCGCAAAAGCCTATTTTTCCCTGTATTTTTAAGTGGCACATGTTCAACTTGTATAAATCAAAAGCTGGTGAGTTCGTGGAGAGTTTTTCTTTCTCACGATAAAATTTATATTTTTTTTTGCATTATTTGATCACAATTATCTTATGCAATTGAAAATCTTTAAATACAATTTCTGTTTTTTTTCAAATTAATAATTATATTTTCGAATGTGTGATATAATTTCTATTCTTCTACTACCATAATAATATGTTTCGAATCCGGCTGACACAAATAGAACCTTCGAGAATGTTTTTTGTAGGGAAATCTCGACTGTCTCCTCATCTCACCTTCGCATCACATTATTAATCGTGTATTAAAATTTTCATCTTTTGAACAATTTTTCTGATCAATTTTTATTGTTTATCAAATTTTCGTCTTTTAATTTTCTGTAAATTTTCATTTTTTAATTGAAAAGTAGCAATTAAAATTTGCATAAATTTATAATTTAGCTTTCATTTCACTGTTTCCAATGAAATTAGAAATTTTAATATGGAATAAAATTTAAAATTGTTTATTTCTTTTTTTTCAATTCTTCAAATTTGAATTTAACATCGATTTTAAAAAAATTTAGTTTATTTTTCTATAATATTTAGATACAATTTTCAATTCTAGATGAAATTTAATGGATTGCTGGAAAACGAGCGTGCAAATTAAATTTATGTTTAATAACCTCATTTATCAGCTGGTAAAATATTTAAAGCGATTTTTTATTTAAAATAAAATTTCAAATTTGAGAATTGAACTTTTGTTATGTTAACTAAACTTTTTTGTCCTGTATTTTTCAAAGTTAATTTTTATTTTTTCTTGTTTTTATTGAAATTTTTAAACTTTAATTTATTTATGATGTCCAAGCATTTTACACAGCGGTTTCTGTGAACAATACTAATCATTTTAATAATCTTATTAAACTATTCGGGTTAAATTAACCACAGAATATTGAATTTACGTTTTAGCTAAGAGAGCCAGTTTAATATTTGTAAAAAATTAAAAAGTTATTTTACATTTTTTACAATGGTTTTCTAAAATTTGAAATATCTTATTTTCAAAGGACAGGAATTAGGCAGGTTTAATTATTTTCTGTTCTTGTCCTGTCCTCACGTCCAGGACAGAAATAAGGGTAGCTTTATTTATTTTCTGTTCTGGACAGGACAGGAGGACAAGGACAGATATTGCCGCCCCCTTCTTATGCCTGCTCAATCCTGAAATTATGCTTATCGGATAGCAAATAAAATTTTACGTCGAAAAAGACACAAAAATTCGGTGGCAAAGAATGTAAGCTTTGATCAATTGGTGTTCTCGGTCGTTCCGCCCACGCGTTTTTCCATCACAATTTTTTTTTCGAAAATTCCAAAAAAAAAATTGTCATGTATAGCTTAATGTTTTTGTGGCGTGATCCGTGTCATAACAACATAAAATGAATAATAATTTAACCTTTAAAGCGCCTAACAAAGCCTCCAAAAAACATTTTCATAGTCGGAATCATTTCTTAGAAAGTTGAACCATATGAACTCAAAGAATTACTGCTGAGGGGTTTAGTTTTGCAGAAAAACCTCTCGGTACTGACCCTTCGTATACGCCATCGCTTACCCAGGCTGCGTTAATACCCCCATCTTAATTTGAGAACGGGTAGAGTTTCAAAATACCTAGGGCTTTTGCTGAACAAGGTATAGAGTTCAATACAAACAGCGAAGGTGGAAGAATTGCATTTTTTGGTCCGCTTGAAACTCTATAAAAATGAAAACTCATCATGAACGAACAAAATCTTACATTATATCCTATAATTTATATGCACCATAAGAAATGGGGTTAGGAATTTTTGGAACTTAAATTTTCCAATTTTTTTCTCATTCAATTTTAATCATAATTGCAAAAACTATCTTTGTTTCATAAGGTCTGTATCCACTTGTTTTTTCTTGCGATTGTTCTGTCATATCAACTCGATTATTCGCGGGCTGGTTCATGGTTACTGCAGCACCTTTATCTGCCTCATCGTTAGTGGGTGGTGATTGAGCACTTGTCCAGAGTGGTTGTGTATTCATAATGAAGTTAAATTATTAAGAAAATCATTAGGTAACTTTTTTTAGTCACCCAATCATTTGTCGCTGTCATTTGAAAACGGAACAAATATTCGCAAACGGATTTCTGCATCCACAGCTTAATAAAAAACTCCAAGACCAAATTTTTTGATTTTACCGGATGTCCGTTCACCGGTAATTGACCGGTAAAGGTCTAAAAAGACGATCTCTGAGAACACACACATTCATTCGAATCTACTTTTTTTCCATTTTTACAACTTTTTTATATGACAAAAAAAATTTTCAACCATTTTCTCTCGATAAACACCCAGGTAAGTATATTTCCAGCTTCGTAGGTCCCTTATGTAAAGATACAAAAAATGTAATTTGACCCTTTTGAGCGGTGTCACATGACAAATGAAATTTGCCAAAAAATTTTTGACAAAAAATTGTACAAAAATGGAAAAAAAAGTAGCTTCGAATGATGTTTGGGTCTCAGAATCGTCTTTAGACCTTTACCGCATTACCGGTAAACCGGACATCCGAAAAAAATCAAAAAATTTGGTCTTGGAGTTCTTTTACTAGCTGTTGGATGCAGAAATCCGTTTGCGAATATTTGTTCCGTTCTCAAATGACAGCGACAAAACTGAATGGGTGTACTAAAAAAAAGTTACCTTATTAAAAATAATTTTTAATTTGTTCGTTCACATACTGCTGGAGCATGCTGTGACGCGTCATGACGTAACTATTTAGAAAAAAATTTTGAAACGTAGAATCGATTTTTTTGTTTTTTTTCTCTGAGGAAACGTGACATGTCATGACAGTCCATGTTATTTGAAAGTTTTGAGAACATGCAAAATCTGCATGACACAATTTGCAGAGCAAGTCTTTTCAATATCCCAAAAACCGACACTTGGTGCAAATCGGCAGACCAAAAATACAATCAACCTCGGGTCAAATCAAATCGAAAAAGCGGATCCTATCCGATCTGATTTTTAATCCGCTTGTAAAAACTCAGAATTAAATCTCACCGAATGTAATAAGTTCGATAAAACTATTCGATCTGCATAACTTGAGCCGATGCGATATTAGAATGCCGACCACTCGTGTCAACTTTGCTTGAAAACCAGTTTTTGAAAGCAAGATTTTGAAAACAGGCTTGAAAAACAGTTTTTTTGGTTTATCTAAGTAAACTCAAAGGCCTTTTTATCGATTATCAACAAGGTTTTGAAAACAGCCCTGAAAAATATGTTTTTGAAAGTTTAACCAAGTAAACTCAAGGGCCTTTTTCTCGATCATCTCTCGATAAAACTTAAGTTCAAAATCACAAGAAAGCCGAAATATTGATTGAAAATAGATCAACTATTCTCTGATTCAAATAAAATGTTCGAATAATTTTTAAATTGTGGCTGATACAGAGTTCAAAATATTCTACTCAAAGGTATTCGAATTATCGGGAAAACAGGAAATTGTGACGTCTGCTGAAGATACCGAAGCGAAAAGTTAAAAAAAGATAGTTGATCGTATTTTTTCAATCAATATTCGGCTTCTTGTGATGTTTGAACTTAAGTTTTATCGAGAGATGATCGAGAAAAAGGCCCTTGAGTTTACTTGGTTAAACTTTAAAAACTATTTTCAGGGCTGTTTCAAACCTTGTTGTAATCGTTGATAAAAGCCTTTGAGTTTACTTAGTAAACCAAAAAATGTGTTTTTTTCAAGCCTGTTTTTCAAAATCTTGCTTTCAAAAACTGGTTTTCAAGCAAAGTTGACGACGTGGTCGGCATTCTAATATCGAGTCGGCTCAGTTATGCAGATCGAATATTTTTATCGAACTTATTACATTCGGTGAGATTTAAGATTCTGATTTTTACAAAGCGGATTAAAAATCAGATCGGATAGGATCCGCTTTTTTCGATTTGATTTGACCGAGGTTGATTGTATTTTTGGTCTGCCGATTGCACCAAGTGCGGTTTTTGGGATATTGAAAAGACTTGCTCCTGCAAATTGTGTCATGCAGACTTTGCATGTCTCAACATTCAAATAACATGGACGTCATGACACTGTCACGTGTTCCTCAGGAGAAAAAAAACAAAAAATCGGATTCTACATTTCAGAATTTTTTTCTAAATAGTTACGTCATGCACGCGGTCACAGCATGCTCCAGCAGTATTGATAGCGAACAAATGAAAAATTATTTTTAATAAGGTAACTTTTGTTTTAGTACAACCCAATCAGTTTTGTCTCTGTCATTTGAGAACGGAACAAATATTCGCAAACGGATTTCTGCATCCAACAGCTATAAAAAACTCCAAGACCAAATTTTTGATTTTTTATCGGATGTCCGGTTTACCGGTAACTGCGGTAAAGGTCTAAAAAGACGATTCTGAGAACCCCAAACATCATTCGAAGCTACTTTTTTTTCCATTTTTGTACAATTTTTTGTCAAAAATTTTTTGGCAAATTTCATTTGTCATGTGACACCGCGTCAAAAGGGTCAAATTACATTTTTTGTATCTTTACATCAAGGGACCTACGAAGCTGGAAATATACTTACCTGGTGTTTATCGAGAGAAAATGGTTGAAAATTTTTTTTGTCATATAAAAAAGTTGTAAAAATGGAAAAAAAGTAGATTCGAATGATTGTGTGGTGTTCTCAGAGATCGTCTTTTAGACCTTTACCGGTCAATTACCGGTGAACCGGACATCCGGTAAAATCAAAAATTTGGTCTTGGAGTTTTTTATTAGCTGTTGGATGCAGAAATCCGTTTGCGAATATCTTGTTCCGTTCTCAAATGACAGCGACAAACTGATTGGGTGACTAAACAAAAAGTTACCTAATGATTTTCTTAGATAATTTAACTTCATTATGAATACACAACCACTCTGGACAATGCTCAATACACCCACTTACGATGAGCAGATAAGGTGCTGCATAACCATGAACCAGCCGCGAATAATCGATTATCTGACAGAACAATCGCAAGAAAAAACAAGTGGATACAGCCTTATGAAACAAGAGATAGTTTTTGCAATATGATTAAAATTGAATGAGAAAAAATTGGAAAATTAAGTTCCAAAATTCCTAACCCCATTTCTATGGTGCATATAAATTATAGAGTTAATGTAAGATTTTTGTTCGTCTATGATGAGTTTTCATTTTTATAGAGTTTCAGCGGACCAAAAAATGCATTCTTTCCACCTTTCGCTGTTTGTATTTGAACTCATCGACCTTTCAGCAAAAAGCCTAGGATTTGAAATGCTACCCGCTCAATTAGATGGCGGTTAACGCAGCCGGTGTAGCGATGTGCTATCGTAGGGTCATACCGAGAGGTTTTTCTGCAAAACTAAACCCCTCAGCACTAATTCTTTGAGTTCATATGGTTAAACTTTCTAAGAAATGATTCCGACTATGAAAATTTTTTTGGAGGCTTTGTTAGGCGCTTTAAGAGGTTAAATTATTATTCATTTTATGTTGTTATGACACGGATCACGCCACAAAAACAGTAGAGCTATACATGACAATTTTTTTTTTGAATTTTCGAAAAAAAATGTGATGGAAAAACGCGTGGGCGGAAACGACCGAGAACACCAATTGATCAAAGCTTACATTCGATTTGGGCCACCGAATTTTTGTGTCTTTTTCGACGTCGAAGATTTATTTGCTATCCGATAAGCTAATTCAGGATTGCAGCGAGGCATAGACTAGAGGGGCGGAATATCTGTCTTGGATCCCCTGTCTTCCAGTCCAGACAGAAAATAAATAAAGCTACTATTTCTGTCTCTGGACGTGGATGACAGACAAGAACAAGAATATATGAACTGCCTAATTTCTGTCTTGAGAAACTCAAATATTTCAAATTTTATGAAAACCATTTTAAGAAAATGTAAAATATACGTTTTAATTTTTACAATATTTAAAGCTGGCTTCTTAGCTAAACGTAGATTCGAATTTTGTGGTTAATTTAAAACCTGAATGTTTTAATAAGATTATTAAATGATTAGCTATTGTTCACAGAAACGGCTGTGTGAATGCTGGAACATAAAGTAAATTGAGTTTAAAATTTCCTCTAATAAAAACAGAAAAAAATAAAATAAAGCTTTGAAAAATACAGGACAAAAGTTAGTTAACATACAAAAGTTCAATTCTCAAAATTTGAAATTTTAGTGTTTAAAATAAAAAACTCGCTTTAAAATAAATTTTACCAGTTGATGAAAATGAGATATTTTATACACAATAAAATTTAATTTGCACGTCTCGTCTTTCAGCAATCGATTAAATTCATCTAGAATTGAAAATTGTATTAAATCATATTATAAAAGAAAAATAAACTCAGGAATTTTTTTAAAAATCGATGTTAATTCAAATTTGAAGAATTGAAAAAAGAGAATAAACAATTTTAAATTTATCTCATATGAAAATTTCTAATTTCATTGGAAACAGTTGAAATGAAGCTAAATTATAATTTATGCAAAAATTTTATTGCTACTTTTCAATTAAAAAATGAAAATTTAAGGAAAATTAAAAGACGAAAATTTGATAAACAATAAAAATTTGATCAGGAATGTCAAAATATGAATTTTAATCGCGATATATATATGTGATGCGAAGGTGGAGACGAGCAGTCGCGATTCCGCACAAAAAACATTTCGAAGGTTCTATTTGTTTCCCAGCGCGGGATTCGATTTATTTGGTAGTAGTAAGATAGAATTAATATCCAATTTTCGAAAAAATTAATTATTAATTTTGAAAAAAACAGAATTGTATTTAAAGATTTGTCAATTGTCATAAGTGAATTGTGAATCAAATGCAAAAAAAAATATAAATTTTATCGTGAGAAAGAGAAAAACTTCTCCACGACTCACCAGCTTATTGATTGATTTATACAAGTTGGACATGTGCCACTTAAAAATACAGGGAAACCAATAGGCTATTCGGCCGAGACCTTCAAATCAAGCTAATAAAGCGTTGTTTGGGACTATGGTCTTGAGCGATTTTATTTCAAAAATTTTGAAACATTTAACATACCTGCGTACGTTTTGTTGGGTAAATAAAAGCTTCAAATATTCCAAATAAATAACTTCAAACTCATGGAGAACCCAAGGCTTTTTTGCGGCGAAAAATGATCTCATTTTTTTTTTTTTTTTTTTTTTTTTTTTTATGTGTTTTGTGCATATTGTGCTTGTTTTTTATATTTTTTTTTTATTTATTTTTTTTTTTTTTATATATTATGGGTGGTGTGTGTATGTGTTGTGTTGTCTCCTGTGTGTGTGGTTTATGTGTGTGTTTGTGTGTGTGTTGTTGTCGTATATGTATGAATCGTTGTGGTGTTTTTTTTTTTTTAATTATGAAAAACGATTCAATTATGATTGTAATTTTAATTGATATTTTGTTTTTCTTTGTGGTTTATAATTATTATGTGTGAATGTTTTCTCTATATTTTATTTTCTTAATATATGTGATTATGTACGCGTATTATTAACATTCATATTTTTCTATAAAAATTTTACTGCTAATAAAGAATAGAAATCGATTTCACGTTTATATTTCGCCTCATCTTAGTGTNAAAGTTTAACCAAGTAAACTCAAGGGCCTTTTTCTCGATCATCTCTCGATAAAACTTAAGTTCAAAATCACAAGAAAGCCGAAATATTGATTGAAAATAGATCAACTATATTTTTTTAACTTTTCGCTTCGGTATCTTTAGACAGACGTCACAATTTCCCGTTTTCCCGATAATTCGAATACCTTTGAGTAGAATATTTTGAACTCTGTATCAGCCACAATTTAAAATTATTCGAACATTTTATTTGAATCAGAGACTCTGATTCAAATTACTTATAGCCTTAAAGTTAGTAAACACATTTCAAAGTCGATTTTACGGCCGGTACTAACACCAGTTATGGGGTTTAACTTGAAAACTTGCCGTCTGTTGTTTTTTATACGATTTGATACACATTGTGTGAAGTATTGTATATTTGACGGTCAAAGAACGATTGAAGCGACTTATGAAAAAAAACGTATGTTAAAAAGACAATTGGTTACTCTTAATTTCACAAATCTAAAAGTATTTGGAGTGTCATGAACAACCTTATTTTCTTCACAAAATATATGATTTAAACGTTTTCGTCCAAAAATTACGAGTGAGTTTAGACCAAACTTCCAAAATAAATGGGAATGGAAAGGATATACCGAAGAGGGGGGTAGGGATAGAAAATTCAGAGATGAAGAGCATAAGGAATAAGAATCCCATTCTCATTATATCTGTTTTCATCCCCTATCGCCTTTTATTCCTTTACATATCTAAAACCCCTATTGTTTTTTTTATCCCCCCATTCCGGGTTTGTTATAATTAAGAAATATTCAAGAAATTCAAAAAAACTCTGGATTATTGCTGAACTCGACAAGTGTGTTTTATGATAAAAAATTCAATTGTGAAAATGCATGATAGTGTTTAAATAAACGAAAACCTTAGCAGAAACCATAATCAAAATTTGGAAATATATCATGTTTACGGAAAAGAAGGGATATAAAAAGATAATCTTCCCCGTCAACTTACCTTTTTTAATTCTCATTTGGGAGATAAAAATGGGTAGGGATGATAACTCGGTGGGGGATGCATCAATTTTGGAAACCTGGTTTATACTCTCAAAAACGTACAATACCTTTAACTACCTTTTGCTCTCAAATCAAGATGAAAAATCCCCTACTCTTAAATTATATAAACTTTTTTTGGTTATCTGTCTTCCAGGCTTTGAGTTTCAGACTCATTCATCTGATGAAAATATTTTCTACATAAAGTGATGAGTGTACGTGCAACAATTGTCTATAAATATGTGGTGAACTTGGACCTGATTTACACGTAGGGTGCGCAGTGTGAACCTCACAAATCAAACTTTAACGGTTGATGAACTTTGTTTGGACCTTCTCTGCATTTTTACTTAACAAAATTAATCGAGAGTTTTTATAAAGAAGACAACACTTAAAGACAAATGTGCTTTATTTCCTAAAAATTTTGGTAAATTAAATGCTCCAAAATTTTGGGTACACTTTTGGTGACCAAAATATTTAAAAAAATTCAACTGATCCCAAATTTAAATTTCGATATCTTGATTGTATTATGTTGATATTTTACTCTCTCAGAGTTCACCAATAATTTTAAAATCCAAAATTCTGGGTTGAAGATTCAACTATTTATTTTACTGATGAAAACAATTTTATTGGTTGCACTTTGAATTTGTTTGCTGGGCACCCTATGTATACGTCACAAACCAATTTAGATGCGAAAAATCAATACTGATATCAAGTTAAGAATTAATTTTTCCTTTATCTTGCGATTATTTGCATAACTTCAATGGTACTCACTGTGAAAAGATGGGTAACCAGTGCATTCTCACAGCAATTTAAATTTTTAAATAATTTTGAAAAGTGTCTCTTATAAATGATCTCCGGCTTTTATACGAATTTTTGTTCCTTCTGCGATTATATTTTCTTGACATTTAATTTTCAAAAGATTTAATTTTTCATAAAATTTCAATTTTTTGTACTTTAAATTGTTGAATTATAATTTCTCTGAGACAATTTATGAAAATTCTGTAACTCGGGCGGTATAGAAATCTTATTTTCTTATACTTTCATTTCCTGGAATTTCATCTTGTAGAAATTATTATTTCTCAAATTTCATTTTTGAAAATTCCGTTTCTGAAAATTTCATTTCTGATACGTTTTATTTCTGGTTTCGCATTGTTTTCCCAGTATGAATCGATATCCGATATACAGTGTGGCACTTTTTCGTTCACATTCTTAGTTTTTGCAGAAAATGATTGACGATCCTATGATTGCCCAAGGTATAATCCCATAATTATGCGATTGGGTTTTCCCTTGTTTGATGTCGAGTAAAAATGATTTGTGAAAAGAATACAGAAAAACAAATATCAAAATTTGATAACATGGATCTTGAGCTATTTTCGGTTTCATACCAAATCCCATCTTTAGGGAAGTAACATATTTAAAATATGATATTTTCGTCAATTTAATGACGTTAAGACGAATAATTTTAATGGAAATAATCGGATGAATTAAGCTTCAAGTCAAGTTTTAATTTGACGTTGTAAAATTTCACCTAGCAGCCTTCTTATGCTGTTATAGCGTGCTATTTAAATTCTGTTTTCTTTTCGATTTATAAGTTCATTTCAACGTTCGATTTTCATCGACCAGCTCAGTTGTGTAATAAAACGCTGCCATCAAGTTTTTGTCTCGACATTTTGCGTTTTTTACAAACGTCAACTTATTAAAAGGCGATTAACGTAGTTTCCAGTTTTCAAACGTCTCTCACTGATAATAATTTATATTTGACTTCATATTGGTCTAATACTGTGTTACTATCGACAGAGTTCTACATGAGTGTCAAACGGCAGACAACAAAAAACTATCACTTAGAAGATCATGGAATGATATTCTTAAATACTCTTTGAATGGTCATAACATTTTTTTGCGAGGACACTCTATTGGACTAGAATCTTAAATCTCGAAAGAATGTCCTTTAATAGTAAATCAACCAAAAATTTACTTTTGAATGCCACTCTTCCTGGATTTAAGATAAAGTTTATTGTACAACGAGATTCAAATCGATGATATAATATTTCGAAAATAGATTAAAGTTATCAATATTAAAAAGCGCGAATTCCATACACAGCAAGTTGCCGTTTTACCCAAAAAAGAGTAAAACCACTTATGGATTTATCGCAAACAGTTAAAGTGAACTTGATACCTCCACCACTTGAATCGTAAAGTATGCCTTAGTGACAAACATATGTTTGGACTTTATTAACGACTATGTAACATAGTCCATGTTCGATGGGAAACGTGCAAAATAGTAGATATCTTTCTATCAAATCTTCAGTCCGAAATTAGAATTTTTTCCCAGTATTTTTTTCAGTAATTAAGCTTTATTCTTTGAACGCTATAATCGATGACCTTAATTTAACTTGCAACAGGTAGCCTGAATTGTCATTATGAACTTCACTCAAATTTGGAGGTGAAATGTGTGGTACCTGAACTTTACAGATGTGGGCATCGAAAACTTAATCAGATATCGAGAAAACCACGCCATATAACCACGTCGCTATCAATTGCAAAAATAAAATTTATGTGTTAAAAATTTTGGATGTCAGTGCTGAGAATGATTTTTTTAAAACGCTGAAGATACCGAAATCGGCAAATTCAAGGGAGTGGGCGTCCATAATTGGGCTATTTTTTACAAATTTTCAAGTGAAGTTTCGGAGAAATCTGGCTTCAGAAATAATCAATTTTTTCAAATACGTAGAACAACTCTTAAGAAAGTTGCCAGTACTATTCAGAGCATCTGATACTTCAACCTACGCTCAGAAAATTATTTTAAGTAGGCGTCCCTAAAAGTACTAAAAAGCTTACTCCTCATTTATTTCTTATCATTTTTTCCTGTTATTTGCAATTCAACTAAATATAAAAACGCATCTCCAAGCGTAGCCCTTTTTTGTGAAATTTTTCCCCTAGTGGTCAATACAGTTTATTTGGGAGCCTCACGCAAAAGCCTACTCCTTCTTGAAAATATATAGAAAATTATCAATTTGTGCATCAAATTCACCGCAAAGCCTGAATTAAGGTCAAAGCGTAGCCTTTTTTCCGATTTTTTCTCCAAAGATTAAGGACCGACTTCCGAATTTTTAGCTATTGTTGAAATTCTAAACTATAATTTTCTAAAACCTACTCTACTTGAAAAAAATTCAGAAAAAATCTCGGGAGTTACAAAACTCAGTGACAAATTCTCTACAAATAGAGCAATCAAAAACGTTATCTGAGATATCTCAATTATCGTCACCCTTAATTTAACCTTTAATGTCAACCCCCGAAAAACAAATTTTATTTAAAAAAATCTCAAAACCTTAAAAAATCTTATGAGTGACATAACTTGGCAAAAAATTCTTTACAAAATAAGTGTATCAAGAATAATTATACGTGAAGCTGAGATATCGACGCCCACTCCCTTAACGTGTGAAATTTATCGGTTGTGAGCAAATAGACCTAAAATTGAATTTCTGACGCCATATTTTCCGCCATAAATAGGAGCCATAATAACTGACGTTATAAATAGGCGTATCAAAAAGAATTATACGTGAAGCTGAGTGAATAGATTGCTGGTGGATGGTCCTCTTGGTCCTCTGGCGGTCCTCCTCATGGTCCTCTTCATGGTCCTCTGGCGTCATCTCAACACGAGAACAACTGGTCCAGCAACTGCTTAAGATGGCAACTGATGCACGCAATTGGCAACCACAGACAGGGCACCCAACATAGACCAGCGATGCCAAGACGGAAAGAAAAAAGATCAGTACGAGAAACACCACGAAAAGAGAGAAGAGAACGAAAAAACATGAGACACCATTTTATACCGAGATATATTTTTTACTAAAACACCGTATTACATCAAACATCTTAAAATAAAATTCACCACTGTGTAAAATACACACCCGTCTATTTTTAGGCTTCAGAGCCTAAGGATTTTATAAATGTGTATCAACACACTTTGGCCAATATTTGGTCCCTGTAAAATAATGAGCGATGTAAGCACGACATTGGAGGATTAGGATTATGATTGCTATCAGACCAAAAGGTCTATCCCCCTACCGTATACAGTCCTTAGCTGGACAAATATGGTGGAGTGACTGAGGAGACCCAGTTGGTCTGAAAGCAAAATTTTTTTTTTAAATAAACATCTCAAATTTTCTCTAATTAAAATCTCATGTTTTTTCTCAAAAAAAGTAAGTCAACTAAACGAAAGAAAATCAGCGAGGACTTACCAGATTGAGAATCTTATATATGACGTCATTCATGACGCACTTGAAGTAACTTGTAATCAATACCTCGAACTCTCCCGCAATTTGGCTGATATTGGTTTTTTCGGCGATATGGGCACTGGCAGGAATTTGACTAAAAATCGTGAAATTGCTTAGGTTTTTATAAGATACAGCTCGAAACATAAGTCCAAAGTTTATTACACAAAAGAACTCATATTCTATTTATTTAACTTCTATTTATTCAAAGAAGAATTATTAAAAGAAGAACCAAGTAACATCGTTTTCACCTTTACTGTCGTTTCTCAATTTTTTTCTGAGAAAGAATCTACAAATTATTTAAACTATAATAGATCCAAGTAAAATTTTTTATTTTGACCTTGGACAGTATATTCATATACAAGGTACAAAATCACATAAAAAATTTTTTTTGGGCTGAAATTAAAAATCAATTCAAAAATCAATTCAAAAAAAAAACTCAATGTTTTCAAACTAATGTAGTTTTATTTGTTTCAGAAATCATGATGAAAAATTATACCTTAAGATATAAGCAAGAAGTAATTGATGGCAAAATCGTCTTAAAATTTGTCGGAAAAACTTACGGGGCAGAAAAAGGACCGGGAAAAACCCTGGAACAAATCAATAAAAGGAATGAAAAGATCCGAAAAAGACATATTTAAAAAGGAAGAAGAAACTTGATGCAACCTCTCATGAGTGAGGAGTTGCAACTAGGTTGTTTATTTTTTTTAGATTAATTAGTAAAATGAAAGGGTTAATTGAGCTACTCGTTGACACAGATGCCCTGAGGAATTTTGATTTTGACGATTTGATTGAAATATTGGCCATTATATATGAAAACCAACAGGAAAAAAGGAGCGATATAATAGAAGTCTTAAAGAGATTATCAGAATACGAAAGAATTGATGTAGAAGACGCAATGAGATTTGCTATGCGTATAGTAAAAGACAAATTGGAGGAGAAGCACTTTAATCAGATATTCAAATATCAGGACGTGGAAGAAATACATCGCAACCTAATAACTGATCCATTCGTGACCATTGTCACAAGCTTCTACGAGAACTTCTATCCACGCCCTAGTATTGATTTAATTAAGGCGACTTTCTTCTCGTCTTAAAAAGGCAAAATCTGAGAACACAGTCATCATTTTTTTTTGCTATGAACTAACATAAATTGTGTCTTCTCTCCCGGATCGTCTTATTGTGTCATTTCAGTTATATCTCAGTTCCTTTGATAAACCTCCTCGATTTCTTTAAATCTGAAAAATAATTTTGTTTATAAAATACCTAATCAAAACTATTTAGATTATTTATTTAAAAATCATGGAAATTAGAGTTAGAATTTATTATGGAAATATCAAAAATGCTTAAAAGCTACAAAATTTAACAAAACTACCAAAGAACGAGCTATATCTTATAAATTTTTTTATATACTACTATCTATTAAGGTGGCATCTTAAAAAAAAAAATTAAAAAAAGAAATGTCTAAGAAAAACCTTATTTACAACACTCTTAAATAAACATAAAATCATTTAAAGACTATTTGAAAATAAAAAAGTTACAATGATGAAAAGATACTTACAAATGTTATTAATACTACCAAGGAAAAGTTATATTACGAAAATATTTAAAAAAAACAAACACTATTTAGGAAACAAGGCTCTCTCCAAATGATGAGAGGCAAAATTTCAATTAGAATTAAGGACCAAAAGAAAAGTTCAGATTTAGTCCGGACTACCAACTTAAAATAATTATACCACTAAAAGATTCTTAATGTCAGGCTATGACCGACCAATGGGGGCCCATGGGGTTTTGACCAATTAGGGCTGTTATAACGCCTTCAAGAAAAATAAGGCGTCGGCGGTGATAAGCCAATGAGCGCGATCGGACTCTCGTAAACAAGGGTCGGGTTTAAAATTTCAGAGAAAAACAAAAAATTGTGATTGGAGAGCAAAACAAAAAGAAATTAAATTGGAGAGAAAAACCAACAATTTATACATTTAAACAGTTTGCCCCCAACTAGGCTGTCCGCGCTAAAATCGACCTCAGAATTTTAATCAGATTTTGTAAAATTTCAACAAAATGTACTTTTTCGTTTTTCAATAAAAATGATACATCGCGAGATCTGAAGTTACGGGGACAGCCTACCCCCAACCCGAAAAATTAAACAATTTAGATATTGTTTCAAAAAGAAGTCGGACAGTTGATTCGGCATTTGCAGCCTCAGAGAAACGCGAACGATTGGAGACATTTATGATATGGGATCTGGGGAAAGTTAATATTCGATAGCTGACGTGAAGACTATTCCAGAGGTTAGAATTAGAAAAAATATTGGAAAATGCATCAAAATTCATTTTTTGACGCAAGCTGAAGGCTAGTTCTACAAACTGGCTAATCTGAATTATATCCTCGGGGCCCTGTTTAGCTAATATTTTATCGAGAAAATGTCAAATTAGGAACCACCATACCCTTAACTTAAACAAATATTTTGACGTTACCAAAAGCCATTCAGCTCAAAAATTTTTAATTTATTTTTAAGTCATATAGATCTTGGTGGAAAAGGCTATGAAATGGGCAAAGACACTGGCTTGCAAAAAATATATCGTGCAGAATTCAGAGACCCAATTGAAAAAAGTGATGAACCAGAATTAAATCCAGCAGATGTCGATGAAGATCTCAGCAAATTGATTTAAATTGTGGAAAAAAAAAGATGTATTTGGGAACCATATTAAATAACCCAAAAAATCCTTTGATTCTACAATTAAATTAAATTATCGACTTTTATTGTTTGCACAATTAAAATTAAGAAAATTCTTATTTGAAGTTCTCACGGTCCCCCCACGGTCTCACCATTGGTCGAGTCGCTCCCCCTACGCCTTAATCCCCATTGGTCGAGTAATTCAACTTGAGAAACTTTTGCTTGCCAAACTAGCCAATAAGAAGAATCACGTGGAAAAAAGGGTAAAAAATGTAATAAGAGGTCCCCGCAATACTGACGACTACTTTCTTTTAGTGGTAGGAGGCACTTTAAAAATATTTAAGAAAACCATGGAAATTTATTTAATATTTTTCATATGTCCTAATAAATAAAGTCATCTGAACATAGGTTGCCACATAAAAATCAAAAAGTTTAAAAGAAATGAACATTGATTATCATGCTAAAAGAAACTTGAAAAAAAATTAACTTGCAAACATATACAATCCATTGAAAGTATTAAATATATATAAAAGTCTCATATTTGCTGACAAAAGATGACACTTTACAAACATATATTATAATGAATTTTAAATAAAACAAAAATTCCCTTTCAAAAATAAAAATATAACATAACTAAAACTAAGTACAAACACCATATCATTGAGAAATTACTTTACCAATTGGCACCTTATGAAATTTTCAAAAAACTGGAACCGTCATACTCAATCTTACGACAAAAAATTTCCCTTCAAGAAATCCCTCTCAATATTAAAAAAATTTTACACTAGTAATTCTACACAGGATTTTGTGTAAAGTTATCTACAAATTAGACAGTTATGTAACAGAAATTTTCGTTAACACAAAACTTTCTTTCATACAATACTTTTCAACATTTTACATAACTTTACACAAAATTTTCTTTCACACAAAATTTTTCAAAATATTACATTATTTTACATAAAATTCACACAAATTTTTTTTCACACTAAATTCACACAAAAAAAAAATTTTTAAACCAAAAATAAAAAGATGAGAGGGTAATGAAAAGATTGCTGGTGGATAGTCCTCTTGGTCCTCTGGCGGTCCTCCTCATGGTCCTTTTCATGGACTTCTGGCGTCATCTCAACACGAGAACAACTGGTCCAGTAACTGCTCAAGATGGCAGCTGATGCACGCAATTGGCAACCACATACTTGGCACCCGGCGAAGACCAGCGATGCCAAGACGAAAAGAAAAAAGATCAGTACGAGAAAGACCACGTAAAAAGAGAAGAGAACGAAAAAACATGAGACACCATTTAATACCGAGATGTATTTTTCACTTAAACACCGTATTACATCAAACATCTTAAAATAAAATTCACCACTGTGTAAAATACACACCCGTCTATTTTTAGGCTTCAGAGCCTTAGGATTTTATAAATGTGTATCAACACACTTTGGCCAATATTTGATCCCTGTAAAATAATGAGCGATGTAAGCACGACATTGTAGGATTAGGATTGCTATCAGACCAAAAGGTCTATCCCCCTACCGTATACAGTCCTTAGCTGGACAAATACTGAGATATCGACGCCCACTTCTTTAACGTGTTAATTTCATCGATTTTGAGCAAATAGACCTAAAATCAAATTTCTGACGCCATATTTTCCAAGAAAAACCCATTATTAGTCGGACTACGTTAATTCAAAAATTCTGATATCTCCTTGCAAAATGATTTTATGGTGAAAAAGCCGAAAACTTCGACTTTTTGGACCAGTACTACTACCGGTACCGTGATACAAAAAACTTTTTGTTACTTTTTTGACAAATTCAGACAATTATCTCAAACATACTGTAATTTCAACATCGTACGACTCTTCCTCATCAAACTACAGGTGTTTAAAAAAAAAAAAAAAACGCGTCGGTTACTGCCGTAATATTTTGGCTGGTTTGGTACAATTTATTTGAAAACCGCTCATCAAAATTTGTTTTAACTATGCTCATTCGATTTCTCATACAATTGCAAACAATAATTCTGGACTACATTTTTCATTCATGTCAACAAAAACCCTTCAAAATTTTAAAAATCTGATTATCAGCATCATTTTTATAAATCGAATAAATGGTACCAAACCGGCCAAAATACCACTTTTCTAAGGTAATCTTCTGTATTTATATAAAGTCAGACAAAAAAACACCGCAATATTTATTCTCATTGAGAATCCGTTCAATTTGACACATGAATGAAGTTGATCGAAATGTTTATTAAATACCAAGCCATTTTGGACTAAAAACTGAAAATTTATCAGAAACGCGGTAATCATGAACAGAGTGTCCAAGGAACATTTCGACAACAGCAGGTTTCAGTTGTCTGCAAAAGTCATGCTCGTTCCAGACTAGTTCTGCATTTTTGATTACACGATCTCCAATAGTTATATCTCCATCTTCATTCACAGTATATTCATGAGGTAAAATACTGTGTCCGATAATACCATTTAAACCGGTAGTTGTAAGACCAGAAGAGTTAAGGATTTCGAATCGAAGCGAGGTTTTTTCATTTTTGACAGCAATATGGAATTGTATGTCATTGATGATTGTGATAAGAACACTAACTTTTCGTTGATGAGTTGAACGTCTAAAAAAAGTTAAGTTGATATTGACAAATAAAAACCAAGTTGATTCTTATACTGTATGGATAAAGAAAATTCAGACAAATAAGGTGAAATGAGGTTTCTGCATCTTTTCATATTTTCACGAAAGGCAAAAATTTATTGGCCTGACAATATTTTGTTATGCACTTGAATATGATTAAACGAAGATCAAACAATTTTGAGAACTCCAAGCCAGTCAGACTTTTTCGATCATTTAAAAAGGATCAACAATTTGAAGCCACAGCTTCAAATATATTTCAAATTCGGTGAAATTTCTAATGGTTTAATTATCACGATAACAATTTTCTCTGCAATTTCATCAAAAGTGAGCTTTTCGACGAATTGCAATCACCGCTATAATCAATGGTCTAAAACGTTTCTTTCAATAGTCTATAACTTGTGATGAAAATGATCAAATGTAAAAATGGAAATAAAAGAAGTGTGTTAATCGCATAACAAATGATTAGAAGCCTTGTTTTTCTCGATAAAGAAGATATTAGTTTGAAGTCATTTTTCTTAGTTAGTTTTGCACGAAGAATTCATTCTTGTCATATTTCTATGAATATTTCTGTAATGCGCAAATTTTTGATAAAACTCCAAAAAAAGACTTTAACGTGAAAATATCTATTTTCATCAGTCGCAATTAATTTCTCAGTCCTGATTTACCCAGAATTGATATTTTGTTAGTTTAATTTATCAAACAGAGACACTTTATTTATGCATGCAAATTGACATGTCCAACACATTTAAAGGGGTACTGGTTGCTGGTTTTATGAGGGGCTTTAAATTGCTTCAAATCAATTTAAAAAGTGTAAGAACATGTTACATGTACTACCGACCAATTTTTCACAAAAAAATACGAAATTTTCGCGTTTTTTCCAAAATAAAGTTCAAAAATAATTTTTGCTTTAATTAAACAACTTAAACTTCAAAATATCACTTTGACGTATGCCAACTATCTGAACGGTGTGTTCGTAACTGTCGTTTGAGCGTTTTTTCAAAAAAATCGAGGCAATTTTTGGTGGATTCCAAAATATAATCTAGGAGAAGATAGTTTTTCCGACGACAAATGTCAGAAAAACGGTGGTTTATTGCATATTCTAGAGAAAATATAGCATTTTTAAAAAAATGCTTTCAGAAATTTTATCTACTAAATATATGTGTTATCTTGAATTTTGGATTTATTTAAAAATAAAACCTGAGAGGATATAGATTCACCGTTTTGGGTTGAGTTTCCCTGTCTCATTTAAAGGTCTTGGAATGTATGCATGTGAAAAGGTTTGGTTGTACAAACTGACTAATCTGAAAAATATCCTTGAAGTCCCGGTTTGCTTAGTTTTTATCGAGAAAAATACTCGATTATTGTTTCTTAAAAGTCGATATGAATCGACTGAGGCTCGCTCATTGACTTATCGAGTCTTGGCGATAGTCAGTTTTATAATGTTATTAATCGAAATTGTTTGTTAATTGAAAGAAATTTTAATTCTCACTCACGGTAAAATTAAAACATGAATATCATCTAGTTGAATTTCTTGCTCTTCATAAAACCCAGTAGTAATCGGTGGCTGATCTGCAATGCTGAATGCAACAAAATCAGACTGAATTTCTAATCGAGTGCCTGCTGGACTTTTGACAAAGATCCGTTCCAAACGTATAGTATCGCGATTTTCCTGGAAAATTTGACCATTCACTTCTAAGCCAATCGATGGATCGGAAAGTAGATCGAGGATCGTGCGATCGACATCAATAATGTCGAAACAAATAGGGGGTTGACCTTGAGACTGCACCTTTACATGAGGATCTCCGGATATCAAGCCTGAATTATTTCACCTTTTAAAATATTGATGTTTTTAAAAATTCGAATTTCTTATAACCACTGGGTTATACATTTCGTTTAATTAATTTCAAACTTAAAAAACTTAAAAAATCAAAAAGTACCTGAAAATTTTAGATTTCGAGAAATTTTCTGTTATTTTTGCCTAAAATTTGAACCTTTTTTTTAAATTAAAAANACCCCAGCCAATCAGTTCTTCAGAGAAAAATCTCCGCATTGAAATTTGACGCATAAAAAATTTATCAGAAAGAGAAAAATATTAGAGAATTACTTCGAAAACCACGGTTTTCTGATTTCGGGTGTTTTTGACGCGCCAATTTCTAGATATACCGCGGACGGGCTAAACCCCCTTTAAAACCCAGAAAATTTTGGTCAATTATATGCTCATATTTTGTGTTATCCGCTGAATATGTTTTGTCGGTCGTTTAACGACCGTCGTTATCAATTTTTTACTGGACTTTTTCTACATTAACCTCAAATGAAAAAATATCTAGCGATAGTGAAATAGTGAAACTAAACGTTAAACTTTGAAAACGTAGTTTCTTTGATTTTTATTTTTTTATTAAATTTGGCGCGCTCTGATTGGTAGCCCATCTTCCACGTATTCAGGAAGGCGCTCTGATTGGTAGCCCATCTCCCACGTAATCAGGATTGCGCACCCTCACGCAACCTCATCCAAAATATTTGCATACGATGAGTTTCCCTCGTCAAAGGCTTTCCAAAGCTAAAATACATCCTGTACAATTTTTAGCTCTATAAATTTCGCCATTTAGGCAAGAATTTTTATACTCTAATGGGGCTATAGCTTGTTTGTAATTCATCATACACGTAGAATGAATACTAGTTTTTCTGTACTGTTCTAATTCAAGCGAATCGTCATTTTTCACGATCTTAGTGTCCAGATATATAATTTTATTGTCTGACATTAATACCTCAGTGAATTTTAGATAGGGGTCAAAAGAGTTCATTTTTTGGAAAATAATATTTTTATAGCGTTTTCGTACTAGTAAACAACAATCATCCACATATCTACAATAGAAAAGTAAGATATTTTGGTCAATAA
>SCLH01000119.1:155163-168304 GCA_004367855.1 Oikopleura vanhoeffeni
CGAGAAAAACCAATTCCAGCGACCAGTACCCCCTTAAGGGAGTTTAATCACACTTGCAATTATTGAAATTTAACTTAATTTTTCAAAGTTACTCTTAATTTCAAATTATCGGTTTTGATCTTTTACGAAACGTGTGTCGATATTTGATCTTTGGTCGCTAAAACATTTATTTAGACTTCGAGCTCGAAATTTATCTATCAACAAAGTTGAAATAAAATAAATTGAATTTTCTGTGATTTTTAAATCCGAGAAGACTCAACATGCGTCATCGCTCAGCTGGTATTTCGATATAACTTTTTACGATACCAAATCAAAAGAACTAGAAAAGAACTGAACATAAACAACAAAGTAATTAATAAAATTCACCTGCTCCGACACCAACTGCTGTCGTCACACTTACTGTGGTAGTCTCAGTTGGTTTAATAATGAGCCCATCTGTTGGGAGTATAAATTTTTGACAATAATATTCTCACTGGACTTCATTTTTTATATTTTGTTTAAAAAAAGTCGTTAACCCGATATATACTTTTCTCAACGGAACTCCATCTCAAAAAAGTTTACTATCTCTTTAGCGCGTTTTCGAATCCCACTAATGTTGTCTTACTGATTGTTTTGAGAATGATAGAAATATCAGAAAAAACTTAGGAAACGTACAAAAACAAATTAATCCTACTTATTTTACTGTTATCTACGTAATCCTGCAGTAGGATGTGATGTATCATTTATCGCAAACAGAAAAATGTCGAGTTTATTTTAATCGCATGAACGAACCAAAAAATAAAATATTTCGTTGATTTTAATTGTTCTGTTGTTTCCCGCTCATGCATTGTTTAAGCACAAATATTCATGTAATAAACGACAAAACTTTATACTCCCGCCTGTTGTAAATGCAGTTGTTGTTGCCCAGAGTGTTGTCACTGCAGCTGTTGGTCTAGTCATTGTTGTAGTGATTGCTGTAGTCGATGTTGTTGTTTTGGGTGCAGTTGTTGTTCCGGGCGTGATCAATGGGGTCGTTTCGGCGGATGTTGTTGTGGCAACTGTTGTTACTACCAGTGTTCTATGATGGGATCGGGATCCCGAGTCAGAATTAAAATACCGCAACAACTGTTTAAAAATTGTCTGTAGAATAATAATCACCGAGAGACCTAATATCCCCGAGAAAACCTACGCAATTAAACGATTTAAAGCTCTAATACTTTTTTTGCCCACTTCGCTGAAATTGCCGATATCACCGAATTGCGTTGACGTTTGAGGTTTTATATCAAATAAGTCTGAGTTCTTTCATGAATGGCGTAATTTTTTGAGATAAAATTTCCCGACTAAATTTTTTTTTCAATTTTTGTTTGTTTGAATTTGGTGATTGAACCAATTGTTTTAAGTTAAGACGTCATTTTGAACGCATAAGCGTTTTTCATTTTTGACCGAAAGACTTTATTATTTTCCCCATACCTCCGAAAAGGGTCGATAGTGAAATGTATAAAAAGTGAAATGTATAAATGTAAGATTTTGAACATGAACAGGCAAAAACAAGAGTTCTAGAGCATAAAATCCCAGTGTTTATTGCTTGGATCAGATTATGAGATAGAATTCTTCCAAAATGATTAGAAAAATATTTTTTTTCCATAGCCCAATCAAAATATAAATTTGCTAAACATTTTGTAAATGTACCAAAATCTGTATTTTTCATGCTGTCATTGCATTTTTCAAAATAATTGGGGTGGCGCAAAAATATTTTTTTATCAATTTGAAGAATTTAATCTCAATAATCTGATCCAGCGAAAACATCAGAATTTTATGCTCTTAGAACTCTTGTTCTTGCCTGTTCATGTCAAAATCTCAAATTTATACATTTCACTATCGACACCTCCGAAATTGCCAAAATTGCGAAATATCCCTTTATCACTTTTTGGTTAGAATGCGTAGCCACTACTCCTTAAAACGTTGATTTTAACGTTGTGGCTACGCATTCTAACCAAAAAGTGATAAAGGGATATCGCCTGATTTTCGACAAAAACTTACGGCGAGTTTAGCCTCCCCTGTATGTGCTCTCGGGATCGGGATAGGTTAGGGATTCAAAAAAAATTAGATTCGGGATCTAGACTGGAGCGGGATTGAAAACGTATCCCGTTTCAGAACACTGGTTAGTGCAGTAGTTATTCTAGTCGTTGTTGTAGCCACAGTTGTTGTAGCTACAGTTGTTGTTGCTGTGAAAGGAGGTGTACCTTTTTTATCGATTATTTTTTCCTTGGTTTTTTTTCCTGTCTTTTACTATGAAAATTCCATAGTCGGTAAAACTTTTTCTATACACAGAGAAAACTGTAGATAATTAAAATATGTGTGTTGATATCACAAATTTTGTGAGACATGCACTTTCGTAGTTATGTTGTAGTCAATGCAAAACAAAATTTTGAAAAAAATTTATTACTTATTGCAATAATTTGCATCAAAAATGATAAATATTTTCCGCCTACACATCTGGCTCTTGTTTAAAGTAGGCTTATTAAAGAAACCGACAAGAAAATTATCGATGAAAATGGTAAACCACCTGTGGAAGCGGTTGTTGTCACCTCGGCTTTTCCAACAAGACTAAATATGTCTTCAGCAAAAGTAGTTATATCAGCCTTGTTAAAAAAGTCGGTCAAATCCTCATTTTGTTCTAAGTTTTCCAGGATGAACTCCTCTGTGAGGTCCTCATCAGTTAAATCGAAAGTCACCCAGTCCCAATTAAGTGCCTCGAATTCATGCTCGGTTCCGATATCGGCAGTCCAATTTTTGGCAACTTTCAATTGCATTTCGATTCGAGCAACAAGCGAAGAGAAAGTTGGAGCTGAAAAATTAACATAAACGTATATGATATACGGTATATCTCTTGTTTCCAGTTTTAACTCAGTTTTTATGAATTATTAAATTTTAGGATCGAATTGTGATAAACTGAGTTTTTAAGGAAATTAAGCTTTTTCTTTTTCTTCTTTACATCTTAATTTTAAATATCCCAAGTTGTGAAAATCTTATTTTTTGAAATTCCTTTTGTCTGATATACCGGAGAAGTCAATATCGCCAAAGTTTTTTGGCAAAAAACTTTCGGCGATATTGCCCCCTGTATACTGAATAATATACAAGTTTTATGAACAACATCACAAAAAGAATTTCGTAAATTTTCAAGTGAATTGATATTCATTGTCATCTCTTTTAAAAATGAAAATTTGTTTCAAAATAGTTCAACCTCAGATTTGAGGAAATTCATCAAATTTTATTTCGAATAGATTCGAAATTAATTGAAAGCGTCAATCACAAAAGATAAATTTTAATTGTTACGACTCGATAAGATTGAGCGTGGAAAATATAAAGGTCATAACGTCAGTGAAGTGCGGTCACGTGTTTACAACTCGTCAAAATTACATTTTAAAATAAAATTGTATTTGCCCTTTCACTCTTTGTGATTGGACTGATAATTTTTTTTTTTCGAGCCCAAATGCAACGTGTTCAAAATCTCATAATTGGGTTTGTAAAGCCTGTAAGTAATAGGCCAACCAATGTACAGTTTCTTCACAAAATGCTCGAAAAGGCAAAATTCAACATTTTTTGGTCTCGTTGTTACAGAAGACAGAGAGTTAGATCAGTTATTTCCAAAAAATAAGTTCATAGATAATTTGAAACAAATTTAAGAAAAACTTAGATTCAACAAGAATAAATGTCTGCTTGACAAACCTGCAAGACACTCTTCAACGACATCTTCAAATGTTTGTATATCATTTACAATGTACCATTGAGTAATCGTCACGTTCATTTGTTCGTTAACCATTCCACAACTCATTGTGAAATCAGCTTCTGCCCAAATGGTAGAAATTTGATTCAGAACATCGGGTGATTTGCCCATTTCATCGAAATATTCGAGAAGGTCCTTATTGCAAGGATCGATTTTTTGAAATTTTCAATCATAAATATCAATTTTTATCGATCTGCTAATAAATTTACGTACTACAATTATGAATAATTTTCAGAGTTTACAAAATTTTTGTTGAAGTACCGCATGTTTGTCATGGGTTTAAATACGGTATTAAGTTGTATTAATAATGTTTTTAATAGGAATTCTGAACTCACGAAGGTATTATTAGCTCGTATAATGAATTATGAACAACTTGCGTGTGCGGGGCCCTATCTTTTTGACTGAAATGTCCAAACTTCAGATCTAGTTCCAGACACATATATCATTATCAATATTGTTAGAGTTGAATCTCTTCACACCCAGAAACGAGAACTTCGCCTCACACCCGAAAACCTATCTGAAGGCACTTTTTTGAGCGCTTATCACGAGAAAAATAGAAAAGATATCAATTCACTTATTTTTTACTGATTGATCAAGGATAGAATTGAGTTAATAAAAAAACTCACCTTGTATTTCTTGGAAAACTATACATCTTTTACAATGACATATATGTTACAAATTAACAAGTGAAACTCTTACTATTAAAGCTGGTCTGAAATTTGAAAATTATGCATATCTCGATCGCGTTACAAAACAATTTATTTATTATCGCCGCGCGTCAAAATATATGCAGCAAAATGTAAAAAATATTTCGAATCAGCTGATAACTCAAAATCAGAACCAATTTTTTGAGAAATATTTTTGTTTGACTAATTCAAGTTTCAAAAAAATCACTTGTGAAAAAATTATTCTTCGTATAGAGACTACAGAAAAAATAAACTTGTATCCAAAAAGTTTCCTAATACTTTCCTAAAAATTGGCTTCATTAGAATTTCGATATTATGTATCGTTTTTACACAAGTAATTTCTCAAGAAAATTCGGCAAAAATCCCCCCAAAAAAAAGGAAAACATATCTTTCGAACGGTTAATCGTATGAAATTTTTAACAATATTTTTGGGAATTAAATTGCAAACTCTATGACGTATTTGAATTGTAGGTCTGTGACGATGTTGTTTCTGCGCCGATTTGGCCCCCGAAAATTTTTTTGCCTTCAGATAGTCAAAGGGTGTGAGGGGGTTAAACAGATTCAATACTGTAGTGCCAATACAGTAGAAAATCTAGATTTCATATAATTATATTTTTTCTAAATAGTCAAATGACAAAAATATTTAGACAATCTCAATAATTGTCAAAATGTAGCGTTAATTCAAAATAATATCAAAATTTTTCCGAAAGATTAGAACAAATATAGTGAATTTTATAATTTATAGCATAACTAACATGTGAATTTCATGTTTTTTCGAAATTATTTCGACGGAATAATATCATTTAATCAATCACGGGGGCTCCTGGTCCTTTTTTACTAGTTTTCAAGCGAATTATTTTATTTAATTCGGCTTTTAAAAACAACTCATTCGATTACATTCTTAAATAGCTCAAACTGAGCAAAAATGTCTTGTGAAACATAAAAAAAAAAAAAATTAGTTCATCGAATCAATTCATTTTATCATTTTTCTAAGATTACTGAAGTTGTTAAATTACTTGTTTTTTCTAAAAAATTGATGACAATCGTCGGAGTCGGACCAATTTTTGAAATTTAATTATCTACCAGATATTTGTGCTCTGTTTAAGATATCTAAGGATTCAATCGGATGAGTCGTTAGCAAAATCTGGATTAAAAAAAAAATTTTGTTCAAAATCTAGTAAAAAATGACCAGGAGCCCCCGTAATCGATATACGGAAAACTCTGATCCCTGCCTCCGTGTATGTTTTCGCGATACACTGAGCTGGAAATGGATATTCAGAATTGGGTGCCCAGCTACAGCGCCAGTCCCAGTTACAGCCCCAGTTACAAGATGCAGGGCACCCTAAGTGTGGATTCGTGAAAAACTCGATCTTCTCAAGATTTAAACAATCCATCTTATTTTATATAAAAATTGAATGTCGAAATTGACTCAAAATATGAAAGACAGAGTTGTTTTTCATAAAATGTGACTATGTTGTGACCAAAAATCATTTAAAAATTATTCTCTTATGTTTTTCCAAACCTAAGTCCACCTTCGAAATGCTTGTTATCTTTATAGCGCGTGTTCGAATCTCACTAATGTTGTCTTAGTGAGTGTCTTGAGTATGATTATAAGCGAGGGTGCTTGATATTGGGACCGCCAAACTTGATCAGTGTTAATCACTCAAGCAATCGCTAAGACAATCAATAAATGGGATAGGACCATTCCTGATGATGGGATAGAGATCGAAAATTAGAAGATGGCCATTCCCAATCTATCCCTTTTTATCCCCATCGCAATCTCTTTGAACCCCCCTTTCATTCTTTTTTGTAGCATTTTCTTCACTTTGGTTGGAGATCATCCTTTTTACAACCCTGCTATAGAGATAACAAGCATCTCTAAGATAGACTAAGGTTGGGAAAAGGAAATGATACAGACTTAAATTAATTTTTGCCTTATTGCCAAAATGCGAGAAGCTCATATTTTATTCATTTTTGGAGCACTTTAAGTTTCTGTGTTCAAATTGACCAAGAAAAAATCTTCGGAAAATTATGTCACGTTTTCCAAAAATCAGCATTCATCAAAAATTTTGAAAACTTTTTTGACTATCATTAAAGGGACTGAGGATGCTTCAAAATTAATTTCTATCGGCATCGAATCTCTAAATCCCTAAAAGCTAAGATTTTTCGTCACATCTTTTTTCAAACTTAATCAAAAATTTTAAGCTTAATGATACGCAATTTAAGAAACAGTTTTTATTTTCTGCCAGGGTCGCAAGTGATTAATAAAAATGTCTTATGGTCTTGGTTGCAATTTGATGTCTTATATCTTAAATTCGAGAAGAGGGCCCATTTTGAGTAAATCAAGCCACAATTTTAGTATCATTTACTAAAAATGAGTCCCCTTCCCTGATTAAAGATATTTATCGTCCTAACTTCAAAGTCTAGTTTTTCGTCTGAAACCAAAATATGGGTGGTGGGTAGATTATTATATCAGGTGGATAAATATCTTTAGTTCCGTTTAGTATGACATTATAGGCTGTCTGAGTGCCCCATTTGTCAAATAAAGCTTGGCTATTTGGTCCCCAATCGTCTTGTGAATCAACCCAATCGTTCCACCATTCAAATTTTGCGTCATCATAACTAGCATTCCCTCCGTTAAATTCGGAGCCTTAAAAATTTAAATTTTGAATCATCAAACTTTCTTATCGATTTGAGAGGGTGTTGGGCCCTGATTTGACATATTCTCGGTAATATCTAAAAATATATCCCCTATTCACACTTTTAAATATCCCGGCGTTACTTCTTAAAAACACACTAGGTAACCTAGTCTAGGTTTCCTAATCAGGGCCGGGATATTCACAAAAATAATAATAAGGGATATATCTTGAAAACTAAGAGGTTATGAGAAAAACAAAAACACTTAGGATAGTTCTACAAACTTGCTGATCTGGTTAATATCTTTTAAGCAGTCTTTTGCTAATATTTTATCGAGAATATGTCAAATTAGGTACCGGGATACCCTTTATCAATAGTGAATAGAATGGAAAAATCACTCAATTGGTGAGGAAAATAGGCCGATGATTTTTTGACAACTTTGACGAAAACCGGTATTTTGCCGGTTTAAACAACTACTAATGTAAATCTGAATTTGTACATCAATTTTTTAGACTAACCGAATAGATCCCAGGTACCATTAGCACCTGCAGCCAGATCCACCATATCAAAAAGCGACCAGTAACCGTTCTGATAAGAATCCCCATTTTGGTTAAACCAATCTCCGGTACCATTACCGCCAGTACCATTTTGACCACCAAAATCTTCCATCATGTTTTCACTGGCTGTAAGCAGTATTTTAAAACGTGATAAGTTTTCAATCCCTTCCAGATCCTGACTCAAATTTTTATCAATCTCGGTCCCGTTCTGATCCCGAGTCTCATTTTTTCAATTTTGACCCTGAGTCGAAATTTGAAAATCCCGCCCGGGATCTCGAATATTTCTGTTTTATAAATATCATACTTTTAGTATTTTTAGAACACTGCCTGTAAGCATCCAATCGAGCCCTTCAAAAGCTCCTGACTCGAAGAGACTAGCGATAAGAGAGAATTATTGACATCATTTTCAGCAAACCATGCATTCATACTGTCTGCAAAATTGTCACCAGCATGGGCAGCATCACCAGCTCCTCCAAGAGAACCCATAGAACCTAAAGCTTGGAGAACATTTCCGAATAACGCTTATCTCAGTTCTTTTTAAGGGTAGAAAAAACACGCTCAAGAATATAAACTCCAGCTTAATATTTCTGTGATTTCAATCAAATTTTTGATAGATAACCACAAAATATCCAAAATTTGATTATTTTTTAAAACTGATTCTTCAAAAACAATTTCAAAGAAATTAACAAAATTAATAAGAGCCAGCAAAAAACAAAAATATAAGCAAAAATTTAAAGAAATACTGAAAGTACAAGTTATTTTGAAAAACGGTAATTTAAAGTTTTTTCAATTTGTCAAATTAATTGAAATTGTGCCCAAAAATCACTTTGAAATTATTTGAAAATGTTCATCGACATGGGAAATAATTTTTTTATCGTAGCGTTAAAATTTCTACCATTTACTCCTACACAAAAAAACCAAAAAACGAACTTATGGAAACCGCTAACTGTGTATACTGTTTCGAACGTGAATGTTCAGCAAAATACATAGGTCAAAGTAAACGGCTTCTAAAAGTACGAGTTCGTGAAAATCAACAACCTTCCAGAGAAAGTTCCATTTATCGTCATATTATTGGCTGTTAGGATAACAAGAAAAATTACAATTTTGAAAAAGCCAAATAATGACCAAAATGTAACCGTCAAAAAACTTGAGGCTGAGAAACTCAAACTCGGTATGATTAAGGATCAGGTCAAAATGAACTATTTTCAGTCTCATTTCAAAATTATCCAGAAAAACTTCGAAACAAACATTCGAACAACATCTAATGGATGAAAAAGCCTTTTTTATACATGTACGTATGAATTAACCAAGTTTAAACAAGCAGGAAGAACTTACGTTCTTCAAACTTTTTTAAAACTGGCATGTCTTATTTTAGCTTTTTTATGCCCTTCTCTTCATTTCAGTTTTATTTAAACATAAAATTCTAGATTTTCATTCTCAAAATTTTTGTGTAAAAGTCTGTATAATTTTTTATTTATTATAAAAATGGTTTAGTAATGTAATAAAGTCGGAACGTTTACCAAGACAAATATATCTTAATACAAAATTTCAGTTTATTCACGCAATGTCGTTAGGACATTACCTTTCATAATTTATATACCCCTAGCCCATCAATTGAGTTATTAACAGCCATCATACCAAGATTGTCGTCGAACCACTGATATCCCCACAAAGCTTGCCTGTTATTTAAGTTGTCGGTCAAATCTTCATAACCATACACAGTACAGATTTCTTCAACGGTTTGTTCAGCAGTACAACCTTCTGCTGCCGATCCTGGAATACTCGGATCATGACCTTCTGGGCACACCCATGAGTAGTTGTGAAGAAAAAGCTGAAAGTGGTGGTCGAGGCAAATCTGGCTTTGAAAAATGACTTGAAGGTATAAAAATCACACTTATTGTAACAGTATCTATACAAGGAGGCCTTCGCGTAACTTCAAAAGTTATTGCCTTCGAGGCGATATTTCCATATTTGCTTAATTTGTGTAGGACACGTGAAAATAGCGGGTCTTGTTTCAGCACAAGACTTTTTCAATCTGACTACTTAAAATTCTAGAAGCGCAGATAACCGACTTTTTCAGCCATCTAACGGTTTAACATATCCCCTATTCACACTCTTGTGAATATCCCGGCCCTACTACTTAAAAACACACTACGTTTCCTTATCAGGGCCGGGATATTCACTGTTGTTTACTTTCTAGTCGGGACAGATACCTCTGAAATGGGCGCATCAGAAAAAGTCTCAGTTTTTCTTTTCTCAGCGTCCACCAATTTGGTGGAATTTTTGTACACCTCGAAGGGTATCGGTCACTGAAATTTGTATCCATGCAGGGTTTTAACTTTAGGGCCTACTAGTCAGATTAGCCGTCTTGTAGAACTAACCTTAACCCTTGGAATCACAGAGCCGATATATCGGCTCATGCAAACCAAAAAATAATTTTGCGGCTATTCTTTAAATAAACTCGTTTTTATTTTGGATATTGGGTTCGAATATTATGGGGAGTTAATTTTTTGAGATTTTTCGCTAAAGTTTTCCTTCCGAATAAATTATTTCGAAACGATACATCAAATAGCAATGTGAGATTAGCCAGTTTTTAGCCAGTGTTTGATGCATGCATAACACTGAAAATAAAAATGTTTTTGTATCTAGGGACAGATATTTTGTTTAAAAAGTGAAATTTCAAAATTTTCAATTTAAGGGGATTGTGGGTGCTGCCAGCAATGTGCTAGGGAGAAATAAGCCCTTTTTAAAACTTAATATATTTCGTGAGAATTAAGTGGACATCTATGTTCCTCAATTGCACATCGTAGCTCGTAACCTTGAAATGTATAAAATTGATAAAGTTCTAGAAAATATTCAAAAACCAATCGCTAAATGCATACAACCTAATTGCTGCTTTTTCTCTTCATTGAAGTTTTACTTCATATCCACGTATCCGAAAATTACATACCGGTAATGCCGATATTATTTGTCAAAAAAACATTCTCTACAATGAAGTCTGAGAAATGTATTTTAAATTCATTTAAATTTGCCGAGAATTTATTTTGAAAATGCATTGATATAGTTAAATATAGGCAAAATGTACATTATTAAACAAAAAAAGTTTAACTCACGAACAGTTCATGCGATTTCTTTTCTATTTTTCATAATTCATTCTCGATTATCTTAGTAAAACTATAGCCTGACAAAATTTTAATAATTTATTTAAGGTTTCTCGGAATCACTATTTTATGCAGATTTCGCGCAGTTAATTATTACATTGATAAGGTTAAAATATTGAAAATGGAGCAAAAATCTTAACAATTATAATATTGAAATACTTTCAATTAGTGTTAATTTTGCCTGTGATTATTATTCTTTGTAATTTGAGACTATCCAATGTATATACTTGTCAATAAATAAATTATTTTTGCAAGCTAATCTGATATTCTAGAATTAGGTATTCGATAGTTATAAACATTTTTTTGCTTGCAATCAAATTCTCGTGTGCTGGATGGTTGGATACAAAAAAAATAGTACCGAATTTGAGACCGTGGTCGAAAATAACTACTGCACCCACAATCCCCTTAAGTATTCCATGAAAAAAAATTTTGTTATAAAAATTAATTTAAGCAAGAAAAAATGGCAACGAATAAAATAATAACGTTTGATATACAGTATAGATATGATACATAAATCTGATCGGAGAAAACTTAGACCTGGTCCAGATCCTTGCGCATCGATTCCAAAATAAATTAAATTTGCGACGACCACTGTGAGCTTGTATCACATGATATGATTAACCTTGCCTTTCTCACTTTATTTCCAGGACAAAAAATTGAAACTCTGAAATTGAAATTCTGAAATTGAAATGTCAAATGCAACAAAATATCTTTTCAACTTCCCAAAGCAAAACAAATTGATATTCCAACTGCCCTGGGCTATCTGTTAACCACGTTCAAAGAAGAGCCGATATATCGGCTTTGGTGCCTTGACGGGACTTTTTTTTGTGATTCCAGGGGTTAAGTTTGTGAAATGTCAAATAAAACAAGCGGCTAGTCCCCCATTAATGCGTGTAAAAATTAAAAAAATATATAAAAATTACAAAATATAAAATCTGATATTCGTCTTTGTCTTTATAAATTGGTCATTTCACCAATAATATTATTCAATCGAAAATCGCATGGACCATTGACCTGAAGAATTACAACAAGGTTATTCCAAACGGCATCGATAAACATGTCTGGTTGGAGTTCTGCCAATAGTAGCTGCTGTAGCTTCATCTACTCAGCTTTTGCGTTGTAACCGGCCAGAATCTCGGTTCGGTATTCTGAAGAAAGCTCGACCTTCTGTTTTTCTGAGTATAGAGTTTCCCCAATCAATAACTGCTGAGATCCCAAGCGTTATTGGCGGCAATTGTCGAGGGTCGCTAAAATATAACAATGAATCAAAAAATTAACTTCTTCAATACAATTTTAATAAAGGGCTTATGGTCAGTTTATTTTAATTAACTGACCACTGGAAGCCTTATTGAACCTGCTCTTAATTTTGAAGCGTTTTTTTTAAGCCAGTCACAGTACGTGGGCCACGTAGTCTCCAAGCTTCAATGAAACTTACTCTATATAAAAACGTTCGACCGTGAGTTTAAAAATACCAGCGCTTTAGCTGATCATACAGCTACTATCCAATTCCAATAACAAAAAATCCAAGAACTTAAAATAAACAGAAAATGCGATATTTATTTTCAATAAGCAAGTATGCATTCGCGTTTTCATAACAGTTTAAGGGGGTTGCAGCGATGTGGCAGATTGGTACATTTTTGCGAATTGATTGATGAAAGAAAAAAAATGTGAAAATTTTTTCTTATATTTTTTATCTTCAATAAAAGTGTTCATTCTTTCAAACGTTAATATTTTTAAATTCTCAACATTATTAAGTATCTGTAAAAATATCAAAAACCACTTTTCATTACAACTCCATCTCCAACTTGACCCGATGTGGGACTTCTTTGAAATGCGATATTTATAAACTTCAGCCATTTTTGGGTGTAATGCACTAATTAGTGGGAGAATCATAATCCACATGCAAAAATTTCTCCAATATGAAAGTTTTTTTTCATGAAAAATAATGAAAAACAGCTTTTTAGGTAAAAAAAATTGACCTTCAATTAAGTTTAAATATAAAAATTAAATTTTCTGACTTTCAAAAATAAGGTAGCCAATTACACCCGCAATTTTATTAAGATTTTTTCAAAAAAATAAAATTCTTATAAATTGCGTGCCAAATGGCAAAAACGGTGTCACAAGCAAGTGTTGTAAATGTCAGTAGTTTAGAAACAATATTCGCTTGACCTTAAATACGGAAATCAAATAGATACTATAAAATTTCACATGTTATTTGGCTTTATTTTTTAGGGAGAATCTCCCTGGGAGATTTCAAAAAACTAACAATAAAAAACTTTAGACTTGATTTGCGGAAAATTTTCATAATATTTCTTAAAAGTCAACAACAAAATG
>SCLH01000119.1:186195-214500 GCA_004367855.1 Oikopleura vanhoeffeni
ACGAAAATTTGAAAAGAGCATGATTATATTTTTCCGGAATATGACGAAATCATGAACATCTAGCATTCATGAAAATTCTGGTTTTATGGATATAATTTTTTAAAAATCTACCCATCCCATTAAATTCAATACTTTCGCATACCACAGTCGCTCTCAAGTAATTTCACCATCTGCTTTTTCGCTGTTTTATAGCCCTTATATTTTCTGAACAAATTTTGCCATTCCTGAAGATGCTAAATAAATAGCGAAACGTTGAAAAACTTTTAGTTTATGGATATAAAACTTTATTTCTTAAATATTTTCCAAACAATGGCCGGTCTTTGAGAAAAAATTTATCATTGTGTAAAAAATTGTTGGTGATACTCACCAGGTAATAATGACCTGGTCATTATAAAAAACTTTCTACCGAAAATTTTCATCATTCAAAAATTTGAATCTAAGTCTGAAATTATTGTAAAAATTACGCATTTTTTATATCCAGGCTTGTTTAAGCACAAAGTAACCGAAAAATACAATTCGAACGATATTTAAGGGTTAATTGTAAAATGTAAAAAATTAAAAATGTAAAAACAAATTAAAATGCAAAAATAAGATATGGAAATCATGGGTTTGAAACCCATTTCCCCCGGAACCCGGAAAACCCGTGGAAATACAAACGTTAATAAATTATCGCTTTTTATACTTTAATTTCTCTTCCGGTTTAGTTTTTGATACCTCCCTGAGTTAAAACTCAAATTTTAACCGATTCGTTTCATAAAAACCACGGATAAGTGTCTAAAATATTTGATGTGGTATTAATATTCTGTAACCTACGCGTTATTCAACCGTTCATACCATACAAATAAATTTTCATTAATGATTTCACATATTTTTTCCAAAGTCAAGTTATTCATATCGGTAACGTATAATATTTGGGTGTGAATAAATTGTTTAGTTTTCACAAGGTCAACATAAAATATTATTCAATTACTTTCACTTTTAAGCAGAACATGGAGCTGAAGTTTCGACTTAATTAACTGTCGACATTAAAAAAAATATTTTCTCAGAAATATCTGATTTGATAGACACTTTGTACAACCATTTTTAGCTTTTCAATTCTTGAATTAAATCAATAAATTTAGTTTACTTATCATCTCTTAAAACATCTTTTCTCCCTTTTATGTCATAAAAAGAATTATTAAAACAAAAACATCCAGTTTCAGCCACTTACGCTAAGCCTCCCACTTAAGGGGTATACGACTCTGATTTAATAAAAGCCTTAGAGGCATTAAGAATGCTCCGAATTGATACGGGGTGATAATTAAGTGTACTTAGATTCTTAGGTCTAAGAACCCTTAAGAACCTTGACGAATTACAATTGAGGAACAAAAAAATATCTTATATATAGATAGAGGATGGAAAATTCAGAGCCAAAGAGGGATAGGGATGAAAAGCCACATCCCTCTTTTATCCCGTTTTATCCCCATCCCCCTTTTTATCCCTTTTTCTATCCCTATCCCTTCTTGCATAATCATAAATATAAACGCTCTTAAGCAGTTTTACTGTCTTTTATAATTACATTTATGGCACGCCTAATTGTGTTAATATTTTTAATGAAATTCGAATTNGACTCATGACCTCCGGTTTGACCAGAAGTCGAGTGCAAATTGTGTTTGATTAATTATATAATACTAGAGGGTATATTTAAGGGTGAAATTCCGTCAAAAACAATACCGCCAAATTTTTTTTCGACATTATTTGACCCTCAAATATACCCTCAAGTGATTGATAAATTTATAAACACGATTTGTACGTTAATTCCGGTTAAACCGGAAGTGATGAGTCATCCAAAATGCAGTTGTTGACAATATTCTTCCTTCAAATATATCCCCAAGTAATTTGATCTGTATGCTAAAATTTTGTTCGTATTTACAAAAAAAGGATAGTCTATTCCTGGCCCGGGATAAAAGGGGATAATCTATTCCTTTATCCCTATCTCGTTTCAATCCCGGTTTGGGGAATAAAAACGGGATAGGGATGGAAAATTGGCGGGGATGCATCTCTTTTGGAAGCCTGCTCAGAACAAAATTAAAAAAGTTGGCCCGAGAGATTTTTAACCAGGCTTTGTTGTTAATATGAAGCTCTCATTTTCAAATTTACGTGAAAATTGGGTTTTTAGTGAGCGTTCCAGATCGGCAGTTTTGACCACTAAAGGCATAAATTCATAAAGTTGACCCGAGAGAAATTTTGTTTTTATCAAAATAAGCCGAATGCCATGTTTCAGAAAAAACTTCAATAAAATGAAGGAGGAGTAGGCTTTTTAGTTCTTTTCGGGAGGCCAAGTTAAACTTATTTTCTAAGCGTTGGTTAAATCTTCCTATGTTCCAAGTGATACTGGCACCAACCAAAAGAATTGTGCTACATATTTAAAGAACAATTACATGATTAACTGATTTCTCAGAAAGCGCACTGGAAAACTTTTGAGAAACAGCTCAATTATCGACGCTCATTCCTTTCATAACATAAACCCAAAACGCATATTCTTGATACTCCTAATTGCGTATACCATTTTCAATGTGAATGCTCAAAAAATTATATTGGTCTGAGTGAACGTAAATTTAATTTACGCGTAGGTGAACATCAACACAGTAGCCGTAACTCCGGTATCTGAAATCATATCAAAAACAGAAAAATTTACAAGTCCAAATTTAAACATTTCAAAAACACAATAATGACCCAAATGTATCTGAAAATCAGCAATTATTAAAAATACAAAAATTAAGCCTTTCTACGGATAAGGTCAAATACAAACATTTAATAACCTTTTTCAAAATATTACTGAAAAAATTTGGCTCCTACCAACATCGTATGGATGCCAATGCATTATTCATCAGACTGAATCGGCCTAGCCTTGATAAACAAGAAAAACTTGGTTTTACGAATTATCTTTAAATTGGCATGTTAAATTTTCGGAATTTTATTATGCCTTCATTATTTTTTGTTTTGAAATCTGTACGACAAATTTTTATAATGGTTGAAAATTAATAAATCGAAAACTGTACCATAACGGAATTAAATAATATTATAATAATGATCAGGTGATAGCTGAAACTGAAAATTGAAGCTTAATAATCACATTATTCGAATATAAATTCGCTCTCATTCGGGTGAGGTTTTCGATTGTCAATAACAGATTTCCAGTGAAGACTTAAAAACAAATTTTCAGATGATCCTCGAGTTATCTGTCAAAAATTTGTTCAAATAAAAAAATGTTAAAAAACGAGCCGGTCATATTTTATGACGCTGAATTTCATTCTTCGAAGCACATCTTTTATGAGTTAACGTCTTAGATGTGTAAATTTGAATATATAAACAAGGTTTTGGTTAAACAGACTGACAAATATTGACCATCGTTAATATTGACTATCAAAAATTTACCAGATTACTCCCAGATGAAACCAAAGCTTTCTATTCTTCATAGTAAATTCTGCGAATAAAAACGAGCGATTAATATTTTTTGATAAATTAAGTCGTTATATCCATTTATCGCTTTCTAAACCTGGGCTAATTTTTCAAGAAAACCATGTCTTTTCAATAAGAGTCCAAAAAAATACGGATACGACTGGATTTTTTATGCTCATAAATATACCATTCCTCGCAATAATTTGTAAAAAGTGTGATACAATTTGGTTTATCATCTTTAGGAAGTCCAGACATACATTCGGTAGAAGTGAAATATTCTCGACACTCTCTGGCATTGTTTCTTACGTCTTCAAGTCTTTTGCATCTTGTTTTCTACGATGTTCGTAACAATCAGAACGTTTTTCAGTTTCGAAAAGAAGCTCGTTTCTTTTCAATGAGTTTAACAGATATGAATTATTAAGAAAAACCATTTTTATATTCTAGCTATGCTATGATAACAAATCCTCGATAATTTATCAAGGATTTGGATTTATAAAGTTCAAAATTTTGAGAGTAACTAATTCAGTATCTAGAAATTTGCAAATTTAGTTATTTTTGTATATACATGAATTGCCAAGATTAATCTCGTGCGGCACGGGTATTAATCAACTAGAGCAAAATCAAAGAACCAATGAGTGGCGCCCACAAGAAAACAAACCCCTGATTTCTATTGTACAATATAAATCATGGGGAAGTTGTTTTTTGGGCGCCACTCATTGGCCCTTTGTCTACATGCATAGTTGATACAATAACCCGCCCCCACACAAAAAGCAACTAGGCAACTCATGATTGCTGCTTCATGTACTAAAAAATATTGGCATTTTCATGCACTTCCTAAATTCTCGAATATAAATTTTAAAATGACTTTTTAGTTTCATTCAAACAGGTTTTTTTTAATGTCTCTTGAAAATATAAGCATCAATGCTTTTCAAGATGACAAACAAAATAAGTAAAAGCTGGAAATACCCTAAATAAGTTTTTTTCTCACATCAAAAACGAGAAAGTAAAATGTCTTCCTTGAGTTCATTTGGAATTTCATAAGGTTTTTGATATATCTTGTTGCAATTCTTTCTGTTCGAAGTCGAATCACTACACTCGTGTGTATAATTCAGCCTATCACAGCCTAGAGCCTCCCTATCACCACCTCAAATTATATATGTATTAAACACTGAATTATAGACACGAGTGTAGTGCTTCGACTTCGAACAGAAAGAATTGCAACAGGATATTGAGCTTGAACGCGAATTTCTACTAATGAATTGATGGCTCCTCTGAATAAAAATTATTTTTTGAACTAACTCAAGACATTTAATCATGGTTCCTAGATTGTGAAGGTATTACACACTGCATTCTGCTGTCAGTGACAGTTCTAGATAATAATTCAGGACAAGAACCGCGGCCATCCTACAAAGTGGGTCGCTAATTTTAGTTGTTTTCATCGCTGTTAACATTTCCGTTTTTTTAAAACGACTTTTCTGATACAGTTCTAAGAAAGCTCAAAATGGCCTTTATATAAAAAATATAACAAAAAATATTAATTTGATTATTAATGAATTTGATTTGAAGAATCGATTCAAAAAGGCAGCGAAACATTGTCTTTCACTCAGTGAGGGAAAGTGAAGGCAATTTCACGATGTGTGTGCGGTGGAGTTGATTCTAGAAGCCGAAATGTAAACTCTCTTCTCTACTGAGAGACAGTTTTGTTAAGAAAAATATTATGGAAAATAAGCGACTCTGTCCTTATGGCAGCAGTACCCAATAGGTCCACAGTAGCTACATTCGCCGGACCAGTTTTTCTTCTTCCCACATTTCGACCAGCAATCTGGTTTGTGACCTAATTGACGAGTTTGGACCACGTTATCAGTTGAAAATGTTTTTGGAATAACACATTGGTGGCCCTCTGCTGGGTTTAAGGCATTAATCATAGCTTTTCACGGTTAAAACTCACTAAAAAATTTCAAAAAAAACGGTTTGATCCTCTCAGAGAGAGGTCCTCTCGTTTAATTTTGGCCGAGGAAGTTATCGTCGAAAAAACAAATTGAGTTTAATACGACTTCTTTTTTTGTCAAAAATACGTTCAAATCAGGCAAGAGTAAATTCAAAAATATGATTTTTGTAGGTGAGATTTTATACTTATTTTTCTCATTGAGAGACTCTAAAGCCATTTTTCATAAAAATAATATTTAACCTCCTCACACCAAGAAACCAGAACTTGGCCTTACCCCCAAAAGCCTATCAAGGATAGAATTAAGTGATTATAACGTAACATTTTTTAATTTCGAAGTTTGTGAACTGGATAACTGCGAGAGACACCAGAGAGTTCCACTCACCTTGTATTTCTGAAAACACATATATTAACAATGCCATATCCTTTACGAGGAAGGTAATCAAAAATGCCTAGTAAAAATACAAACCAATTACAAGGTAAAAAACAAAGGTAAAAATACAAACCAAATACAAACGAGAGTGAGACGAGCCAACCAACCAATCAAATCCCTGAATTGAACACACAATGGTTTGATTTATACCTAGGCAATTTGATCTACCTTCCTCGGAAGAGATAGAGTAACCAAATCTCCAAGTGAAATTCAAGCAATAGCTGGTCGAGATGGAAATAAAACATCCAATCGCTACAAAACAATACATATTGCCGCGCGTCGAAATATATGCATAAAAGGTGTGAAATATTCGGATGCGGACAAGGTCCTCGGTTTTTTATTGGTTCAAAAATTGATCCCAGGTCGGGGGCGTTTTGGAGGTGAGCAATAGGCGTAGAGCCGTTATACACACCGGCATAGTAGGAGACCATTCCTCACTAAATTTATGGAAAGAAACTCCAAAGGAGATTTTTAGTAACATCCATCTGTTTTTATTACCAGCTAGAATCAAACAACCTAAAAATTTATTTCCTCGTGATGGATTTGAGCACTTTTTGCATAGCTATTACGGCCACTCCCGGCGTTTTAACTAGATGTTAGCCAAATTTTTTATAATCGCGTTCAAACAACCCATGCCATCGATAACAAATAGCTCAAACGAGCAGCAAATAAACTCTGTGAAGAAAGTAACATAAAAAAAATGTCCATAAGCAGACTATTTTTGTATTTTTTTAATAAAAGAAACGGAAATTTTTAGTTACTATAGTTTTCTTAAAAAAAGTAGGTAACAAGGGTCGGATCGGACCAAAAAATAGTAAAAAAACGACCAGGAAGTCCCGTAATTGATATAATGCAGAAATGAAATTCATTATGATTATGACTTTTTCTGAGTATTTTTTACAAAATTAAGTTGAAAAATGACGTTTGTTTTAATTTCACCCCTAAAACTTCAAAATTTAGGCTTGACGTAGAGCAAATTTTTCTTCAGTGTTTCCCCAGCTTTTTTTTGAGCCTACTATCAAAAAAATCGAAGCACATTTTTTCCGGAAATTTTTTCACGTGACCTTGAAAAATTCATATTTTTTGTTTGGGGCCGAAATTTGACAAAAACCCACACACAAAGTTTTTGTTTGTTAAGAGCTAGCTTTTGCAAAAATTTGAGTAATTTTTGAAATTTAACCTAGAAGGAGATAGATTTTCCGATGAAAAAAGTCCAAAGACCGGTATTTTGGACCGCTTTTTACGTATTCTAGAATAAATATAGCACTTATCAACAAAAGCTCACCTAACAAGATTTGTTTACTGATTATACAGGTTATGCTGAAATTTAAGTTTGTTTCAAAATAAACCTCGGAGGAGATAGATATTCCGTTTTGGCTTAGGTGGCTCTTGTGCCACTTATGTGTGAAAGAGTTTGGTGATACAAAAAAGTTTTGGCAAATTTTTTTCGCAAGTTGAAGGCTAGTTCTACAAACTGGCTGATCTGAATAATATCCTTGAAGGCGTGTTTCGCTAATATTTCATCGAGAATATGTCAATTTAGGGACCGGGATACCCTTAAGTTTCACATTTGATTTTTTTCGAGAATAAAATTTCTAAAAATAAAAATCATGGTTTAAAATGAATAAACGATGAAAAATATTTCCGCCAAATAAACTATTTTGTCGAAAAAATATTTTGAAACGAAATATTTTGAAGAAAAAATAATTTTGGACAAAACTTTTTATCGAAAAATTCCCTTTGAAAAATATATATTTCGGCAAAAAAATAATTTAACAAACTCAATGGACAATTTATATTCTTCAATTCTATAAGAACATTTGATTAGCGCTTGACTCTAATAATACAGCATTCTGTTTTTAGGCTTTTGATGGAGAAAGTTTTCATAACAAATATTTTGACAGAAATAGTTGTTTTTCTTATAATCTCCGAGAATTTTTGTCGTTTCATAAAATTTTTTTTTTGGATCGTTAGCAACAATTTTAATCATTCCTGGAGAACAATGTCCTCTGCCATCGGGATGACAGCAGAATCCGGGTGATCCGTTCGATAGTCCGCAGTCATCACAAAAACCCGCCCAGTTTTGTTTCTGCCCACATTTTTGGAGACATTGAAATCCTCTATCAATTGCAACATAACCAACTTCGTCGGTGAACGTTATACCTCTTGAGTCTTGAAAATGGGATATATGTTGTAGTTTGTCAAATGATATTTGATTCGAAGTAGGCTGTTATCGGTTTTCGAGCATTGGAAATTTTATGATAGCATAAAAAAGAAAAACTTTTTTTGTAATTTTTTTCCAAATTGAATGAGAAACCTTGGCGCACCTACGCATATTATGATTATTTTTTCAATTTAAAGGGCATTTTCATTCAAAAATATTGAGATTTCTAATTTTGTATAACGAAATAAAATGATCCCCACACATTTATAAACCCAAATATAACTTTTTATTGACCAACTGAGGAGGTCAAAAAAGACCGATAACAACCTAATCCAGAGATTCTATTTTATAATATTGAGGTATATGTTCAAAAATCATATGAGAATTGTCTTCTTTTTTAAACAAAATTCGGAAAATAGTCTAATTTAACATAAACATTTTCTAAAAGTATTTTTTGTGATTTAAAGTTTTCACCGAAATAAAAGTATTCGAAAATTTCTTCATTTTTTTTCATTTTAAAAATTTGAATATAAATGTTGTCAAGATATGACACTTCTTTCAAGTGCGAAACATAGTTGAACACAAACCAAGAGTTTTTTCCGGTATCAAAATCTCAATTTGATTTATTTTTATTCAATTAAAAAACTTTGCAACGTTTGTCTCTTTCAAAATTTCTAAAAATTGTGCCTTCAAATATTTAATTTTGAAATTTCAAAATTTTTCATGAAGTTTTACAACTGTGGTCGAGAAGACTATATTTTTGTTTATTTTTGATCCGGGCAGAGGGGTCTTTTTCAGTAAATTTTGCTAAAATTTTAGCTTGATTAACTGATAAAGGCCCCTCCCGTATTTAAGATAATTGGCATCGCAAATTTCAGATAAATTCACAATATTTTGGTTTGCTTTATTTATTTATTAACTTACACCCACAATTTTATTTAATAGATTGAGAAAGTCCCGAAAATCAGTTCGTACCATTGTCTAGGTATTTTTATATGTATTTTTACTATACAAAACTTTATACTATATAGAAACAACAACTTTATCCCTAGCTATTTTTTGCGTCCTTGCCAACCCAATGGCCAGGAACCCAAAAAATCTCATAATTCTCTGTCTAATGATTTTCTCGATTATTTCGAAAAAATAATAGTTGACGCTATTATAACTTTTCACCGAATGAATATGATATATATAATCGACCACAAGTTTGCTAGGACTTGCGTTTTACTTCATTATTCTTGACCTATGGTCTTGACAAGGCTGCTTGTATATATTGATAGATCGCTGCATTTTTGTTATCAAAGTAATCTAAAACGCCGAAAATCGGAATTCAAACTCCAATTTTTTTTGAGATTCTAAGATCTTGAAAATCATTTTTTAAATATTGTTTAATTCTTTCTATCAGCCATTTCAAAATAGAATCTAGCTCTCACAATGCTTCAAACGATTCAAATTAATGAAAAAAAAGCAGAGTCACATCAAAACATATTTATGAAAACTTTGTAAAACTATCTGACAAATATTTAGCTCATCGATGTTATAAAAATGTTTGATTTGCGGGCTAACAATCTTATTAATACCAAGAAAATTTTAAAAATAAAGAGTTGATATTGTTAACGATCCCTGGGTGCGCAAAACAACTCTCTCATATCAAAGAATATTCTTCCATTTTTTGAATGACGCTCATTTTTACAGTATAAGACAAAAATTTTAGAACAAAATTAGGAAAATTTTCTCTGATAACTTGGCTGTCATGACATGTCACGCGTTGACGCCAAAAAAAGGCCGAGAAAGATGAAAAAGATTCGAGGATGCTAGTCTTGATGTTTTTGAAAAAAAATCTAAATTGTATTTTAAAAACTTTTCAAATTTCTTCAAAATGCGAGATTTCTAAATGAGCAGTGACCTTAAGGGAATTGTGAGTGCCGTAGTTATTTTTAACCACGGTCTCAAATTCGGTATTGTTTTTCTTGCATCCGACCATTCAGCACATGAGAAATTGATTGCAAGCAAAAAAAAAGATTTTTCCTATCGAATAACTAGTTCTAGAACATCGGATTTGCTTGCAAACATGATAAACTTATTTACAATTCCACACATTGGATAGTTAGCCTGATCAATGTTATAATGCCGCGCATTATATCAGCATGAAAACGTGGGTGCGAGAAATATGAAATAAATTATAAAAACATTTTTAGTCAAAAAGTTTAATAAGATAATCGAGAATGATTTATGAGAAAGAGAAAATAAATCGCATGTACCGTTCGTGAGGTATACTTTATTTTGTAAAATAATGTACATTTTGCCTATATTTAACTATAGCAAGAAATTTTCAAAAATATTTTCGGCGAATTAAGATGAATTTATAAAATATTTTTAGTTGCGATTGTAGAGAATTTTTTTTGACCAATAATATCGGCATGTGGTGTTTGGATACGTGGTTATGACGGTATACTTCAATGGAAAGAAATACCAGCAATAAGGTGTTATGCATTTAAAGGTTGATGTAATGATATTATCTAAAAATGAATCAATTTATGACTTCTCAAGGTTACGGACTACAATATATAATTGGAAAAATAAACATTCACTCAATTCTCATAAAAGATATTTGAGTTTTAATAACGGCTTATTTTCACCCAGCACATTGCTGAAAGCACTCACAATCCCCTTTAAACGGCTTCTGGGTGCTGGATTGCATGCAAAAATTATGCTGAGAAATTAATTTCAACGAATAAAAGTTTTGTAATTCGACTTTGAACTCTTTTTTGAGAGTTTTAACCAAAAATAGCATATCACATAAATATGAACAAAAATGACATTTGAATATCAAAATTGAATTCTTCGTCAAAAACTGAGCTAGAAAAGTGTGTTTCAAGAAGTTTAACACTATTAATAACTAAAATCAGGCCTCTTATTGTTTGTTATGATATTGACATGCTGCTTTTATGTTTATAGCGATGCGCACTTAATGTAAGATTAAGACAGATAACCTCAAAATGATAAAGATAAAATCCGAACGTTTTATCATCCGAACGTTTTTTTTAATCCGAATGGTTATCACATTGAAGCATTTGTAATTAACTAAACCATTAAATTTGAATTCAGTCCTTAACCTCCTTTAAACAGCCGGCTTAACATTTTTTAACAGCCGGATTATGAAAATATCAGGATTAAATCTGATTACCAACTGAGTTGAGCTTGGCTCAGATTCAACCCGCGTCAACCGAGTTATGCACTGATTTATCGATTTGAGATCACGAAGTATATCAACCCCTCACATGACCTAAAACTTGGGTCATGAATTTGCGAGCATAACTCTTGACCTAACTTTCACTTTGTTAGCGACAGATGTTTTTGATTTGTTTTAAAAGTTTGAATCAACTTGGAAATAAACTCCGCGAGTTATATTCTACTGGAAAAAAATTAAAGATTGAGTAAAGCGTTTTCCTAAAGCGAAGTTAATCACGATTTCTGATGTAAATTGACATATTTCAATAACATAAACAGTGTTCACGAAATAATTTTCCAAAATTTCAAACAAAATGTATGAAGCTTCAAAAAGTAGTCAAAAACTCTCCAGCCATTGCTGTGTTAGCACTCAGAACCCTCTTAACCCCTGGAATCACAGAAAAATAAGTTCCGCCGAGGTACCAGAGCCGATATATCGGCTCTACTTTGGCAATTGTTTACAGAAAGATCAAGGTAGTTGAAGCTCCAATTACTTTTGCAATGGGAAGCTGAAAAGTTTTATTTTTGCATCAATCATTTTAATTCTAGAATTTCGGTTTTTAGTTCTTGAAAATAAAGTTGAAAAACCAAGGTGTAGCATATCACGTAAAACGTGCTCATCGTAGTCTTCACAAATTTTATTCTTATGAGTACCAACGCCTAAGTATCTGCCCTATGTTACACTTCAATCCGATTAGATTTACATGTATATATCATCAATCAAAAGTTATTCATTAAAAGTGAAAAAAAATGATGAAAAAATCTCAAATTTCTCTGAAAAAATGGCTAAATTTCCAAATAAAAGCAGATTAATACACTTTTTATTATCATTTAAAATTCTTATTTTAAATTCGGAATTCCGTTGGAAAAAGGATATAGTAATCAAGTGACAGTGTAGAAAATTTTTGTTTGATGAAATTAATTTATATATTAAATAATTTTTTTCATGGAATACTCAAATCGAAAAATTTTGAAATTTCACTTCCAAAAAATAATATCTGTCCCAAGATACGAATAGATTTTACTGTGTAGTGTTTTGTATGCACAAAACACTTTCCTAAAAACTGGCTCATCTCACATTTGTATTTCATGTCTAGTTTCGAAATAATTTATCCGGAAGTAAAACTTCGGCAAAAAATCAACTCCTCGTGATATTCGAACCAAATATATCAAAAAAATGAGTATTTTTCCGGAATCACCGCCAAATTCTTTATAATGTATTCGGAAGAAACAATTCTGTGACATTTTTTTTGCCTTTTTTAGAAGGCTTTAGGTAGGATATATCGGCTCTATAATTCCAAGGGTTAACGACGTGGCGCGCCATGGCGTGTTGAGTTGGCGATTTCCAAATGATATAAGGTGATGTAACTTAAATTAAAAATTCATATAATTTGAAACATATTTTGTAACAGTCAAATCTATATGACTCATACAGACTAGTGTGAAAATCTGAGCTTGATTTAAGTTTTAAATAGTAAATATAATATTTTATTAGGAATTATAAGTAAATTATCATTCTAATATTGAAAATGAATAAAGTTTTTGCCCGCTTGCCTAAAACCCGATAAAACTCGAAGCGCTTAGCTCTGTTGCCCATAATGCGGGCATTCGAGATTCACCAACAATTTTTTGGAGACATGACTGTGAAATTTGAGAAAAAACCTTGACTTTGAATCTAGTTTTTCGGCGTTTGTGATATCTTTTAAAATAAAATGCAGCGATCTATAAATAAACATACAGCCTGGCCAAACTCCCAAATATATGAATTTTAAAGCTAGCCGTTGCACTTGTGGTTGTATAAATATCATATTCAGTCGGTAGCTGTTATTGTAGCGGAATTTTCTTTGTGATTATCGAGAAAATCATTGAATAGAGCTTTATGAGATTTCTTGATTTCCTGGCCATAGGTTTGGCGAGGCCACAAAAAATTGCTAGGGATATAGTGTGACTTTCTATGGTAAAAACATTAATTTTACCATTGTTCAAAAATTATGCAGACTATAAACCAAAATTCTTGCTGAATTTGTCTCAAATCAAATATGATATTTTTCAATAGGATTCGAGTGCTAGTCTGGAACCTTGACACGGTCATCGTAATTTTCATCAACGGCATAAATTTTAATTTTGATGTCAAAATGTAGAAAAAAAAATCATCGATATTAATATATATCTGGTCTTTTTGTGAACTTTGAAAGTAAATTTTAATAAAAAATCTGATTATTTAAAAAGTGCCTTTTTAATAGGTATTTCCGCTTGTGATTTTTTGAATTTTTCATTGAAATTTTTTACATAACCCCTTGTGATTATCACTCATTATAAATCACATTTTGATCAAGTCATAGTAGATATCGAGATAAAGTTCTCGGCGGTCACTACCCGAAGATCTAAATATCATGAGAAGTTATTTGGAATCCAAACTTTGGATAGCACTTTTTGAAGATTTTAAGAAACTAATTTTTCACCAGGAATTTTATAAAAAAAAGTTTAAAATTTCAATTCGAACAATATTTCCTAGATTCAAAATATACCATATCAGATACTGTGTTTGTTTCACAGTACATCCCATCTCAAAGACTCAAGAGGCATAAAATTCACCGACGAAGTAGGTTATATAGCGATCGATAAAGGCTACAATTGTCTCCAGAAATGTGGGCAGCCCACCAACTGGGCAGGTTTTTGTGATGATTGTGGATTATCAAATGGATCTCCAGGCTTTTGTTGTCATCCTGATGGTAGAGGACATTGCTCTCCAGGAAACGTTAAAAATAACCTATAAGACCTTAAATCTTCGTAGGTGTTATGATACATTTGGAATAAGTCAAAACTGCTAAAATTGTGTAAATCCACTAATGTTGTCATAGTGATTGTCTGAGGTGCTTGATCACTCAAACAATCACTCGAATCACATTAGTGGGAATTGAACACGGGTTATAGAGATTACCCTGATTTCGTTGGAAAATTGAAAATTAATATTTTTCAGACATAATTTTTTTTAATTATAAGTCTTATAGTTGGATTTTGAACTTCATTTGTCCATGAGTTTACGTTGAAGATGAGTTAATTTTCAGCCACTAAACAGCTTAAAATCAGCTGTATAATTTTGTTTTTCTTCAAATAGTTTTTTGTTTTAAGTATTGGAAATAAACGTTCAGAAAGATGACCCGAAAAAAATTTGTCTTTATATTTAAAAAATTGAAATTTTTGAATTTCGGACGATATTTATCATGTTATAAGTGCTAAACGTTAAAAGCCATGATCAACGCCTTAAATCCAGCTGTTGGTCATCAATGTGTTATCCCAAAAAAATTTTCTACTAATAACGTTGTTCAAACTCGTCAATTAGTACACAAACCAGATTGCTGGTCAAAGTGTGGAAGTAAAAAAAACTGGTCAGGCGAATGTGGCTATTGTGGACCTATTGGGTACTGCTGTCATAAGGAAAAAGTCGCTAATTTGAAAAAATATGGTTCAACTTTTAGAGAGATCGAAACAAAAGTCTAACCTTGAAAAACTGTTTTATGAAAAATTAATATTCAGTTTGCCGCGGAAACTTCAAAAACGTTTTTTCCGACATTTTTCCGACATTTATATCTCAAATTACTTTTTAAGCGTCATGAATCGTAGCCACTCTGTACCAATTGAGTGCGAATAAACAACAATAATAATAATAATAATGACGTCACTTCTGGGATTGACTCTCCAAAATCTTGTCTTTTCAAATTTTGTTTGATTGCTTTTGATCAAGTATTTAATTTAACGCATTTTAGTGAATACATACGAATATAATGTGAAACTCCGTAAAAAATTCAAAAAATGTTCGCCATTTGACGTCATTTCGAACGCCTACGCGTTTTTTTATTTTTTCCCCATATTGACGAATTTGATATAGATTGAGCCCCCCCTTGTACAACATTATGAAACAAATCCTTCAGACTAGCCAAAAACGGACAGACTAAAAAAGTAATTTTAGGAAGTTTGTTTAGGAAACGTATTTTAGTCATTCATAAGTGATGAAAGGTTTCTTTACGATACCTTGAACTAATTTCATGTATTTGAAGAAAGTAATCTCATTTTTCACCAAATGAAGCGTGCTGTTCATAAATTGTCTAATTTTGCGGGGAAATATACTTGAATAAGTAACAACGATTGGCAAAAGATTATTTTGCGAGAAATTCAGGTTTTAAACCTGGGTTTGAAATCGAAATTCTCAAAATAATTTTAAAATCTCAAGCCAAATTCGTCACTTACATTTCAGGATGGTCGAGGTTCTTGTCCTGAATTATTATCCAAAACGGTCACAGAAAGCAGAATGCAGTGCGTTGTACCTTCACAATCTAGGAACCATGATCAAATAACTCGAGCAGATATTCATATAAATTTTGATTTTTTCTGGAATGTTTATGGAAAAATATTGTTAACTCAATTAAAAAAAAATTAATGACCCCAAAAAATAACGTCAATTAAATCGTCTTGGTTTGATAAATTTTCAATTTATGGAGGTTCAAATTTGTCAAATCATGGCATAGAAACGAGCTTCTTTTTGAAACTGATAAGCGATCTGATTGTTACGATCGAAGAGAAACACGATGCAAAAGACTTCACGAAATACAAATAAATGCAATAGAATGCCGAGAATATTTCACCTCGTCAGAATGTATATCTGGAGTTGCTAAAGATAATAAGCCAAATTGTGTCACAATTTTCACAAATTATTGCGAGGAATGGTATATGCATAATAAATTGGAATTCAGCTGAGTTTCATTGGTATTTTTTTGGCATCAACTCAAAGTCTTATTATTCGGTCAGTATTTGATGTATTAGTCTGTCAAAATTTACTTGTAAAGTGAAATCATTTGTACAGGGAGTTATATTTTTAAATAAAATTCAAATTTGAAAAATCTCAAAAGATGCGCCAAAAGCGGTTTTCTCGTGACGGCATTATAATCCATGAGACAATTTTGACAATAGATGGCGCTAGAGTCGAAACAATTTAATTCGCATCTTTTAACAGTATAAATTTTCGAAATTATGACTCCCGGTTAAGGAGGTGGCAAATACTGGAGTCATTATAACTTACGAAAATAATAAGTCAGTTTATTTTTTTATGCTTATTATCGTCAGCTCAACCAAAATGAATGTGTCACAGCTCATTTAGTATTTTTATTTATCTATTTGTGGAAAGATTAAAGTTCGAATTTTCATTTTGGAACTCTTAAAATTTCAAAAAAATCGAAACATTATGAAAATTTCTGCATTTTTTGCTCCAAAATTTGTTTCGGATTTTTGTATTGAATTCTGTTGGTAAAAAAAAATGGGCACTTTAACTTTTTTCATTGATGCTTTAATATTTTTTGGCCTCCGTTTAAAAATCATAAAAATTATATTTGTATCTTCTGTCGACTTTTTTAGAAATATTATGAACATTTCCGCAAATCAAGTCCAAAATTTTTATGAGTCGGTTTTTGAATTCTCTGAGAATTATTGTCTATAAAAAATAAGACAGAATCACTTGTGAAATTTTTTGATATCTATTTGATTTCCGTATGTCAATCGATGAAAGGGTCAAGCGAATATCGTTTTTCAACTACTGATGAAATGAACAACACTTGTTTGTGAAACCGGTTGGTGCCATTTTGCACGCAATTAATAAAAAATTATATTTTTGCACAAAAATCAAATTAAAATTTCGGGTGTTATAGGCGTAATTTTTTGATTGTCAGGACATTTTTTATATTTTAACACAATTAAAGGTTAATTTTTTGACCTTAAAAAGCTGTTTTTCTTTATTTTTGACAATTTTTCATGGATAAAAACTTTGATATTCAGGCAATTTTCAAATTTGCAAAATGATTAACCCACTTTATAGCGGATAATACCAAAAAATGTCTTCAGTTTAATAATATCATCTATAAAAATTCAAACATCGGGTATAGTTGTAAATGGAGTTCCCACAAGAAGTGTTTTTTCATATTTTTACAGTCACTTAGTCATGTTAAGAAATGAAAATCATAAACATTTGCAAGAATGAAGACTTTCATTGATGAGAATTTATAAACAAATTCATTTAGAAAAATGTTTATATCGCTCTGAAAAAAGTACCAATCTTCCACATCGATGGCACTTTCTTCAACGAGCTTACTGGTTAAAAAAAACTTTGAAGATGTCTCACAATCGGTTTTTAACAAAAAAAAATCTTCCAGATAATAATTATTTTAAAAATTTCAAAGTGATAACTTCTAACCTAAAATGAGGCACAGTATCTTCTTTATTAGAAACTAACTATTTGAAAATAGAATGCGAAAGATTAATTTTTCATCGCTTTAAGGGAGTACTGGTCGCATTAAACACTCGGAACATGAAATTTTCCAGATTAGTTTTAAAATGTTTTTTTCTGAAAATATGGACAAAAATAAGTTGATCCGATGTCTTTTTATTTTCATTTATCGTAAAAAAAGTATTTTTATCGCGTATTTTTATGAACAATAAAAAACAAGGAAAATAAATTTACACTTTTCGCGTATTTTTATGAACAATAAACAAAATTAAAAAAAACAAGGAAAATAAATTTACACTTTTCGGAAATATACGTAATCAAATTTGGCCAAAAATTTTCATGTCAATGTTTAAAAAAAAGTCAAACCCTGATCAAAATAAAATTGAAAAACATATCCTCAAAAATTAAAAGAGATGAAGTCATAGATGAAAATTTTTTTCTATTTGTATGGTATGAACAGTTCAATAACGCGTAGGCGTGTGGGTTACAAAATATTAATACCACATCAATATTTTAGACCTCATCGTGGTTTTATTGACTGAATTTAAGGGGGCTGCATAAGTCCTGCCAGATTGGTACATTTTTCAGAGCGATAAATGAAAGAAAAAAAATGTGAAAATTTATTTTTTTATTTTTTATCTTTAATAAAAGTGTCCATTCTTAAAAACGTTTATATTTTAATTTCTTAACATAATAATTATCTGGCCAATAATGAAAAAACACTTTTCAGCGTACATTCCATTTCCAATAAACTGCGACTACAGATTTTTTTTAAAGACGATATTAAAAACTTCAGACAATGGTCGGGTGTAATGCGCTAAAAGTCTTGTTTTATATTGCTTATTAAAAATTTCCTTGATATGAAATTTTTTTCCCATACAAAAATGGTAAATTAGCAAAAAGTAGAGAAAAACAACTTTTTTTGAGATAAAATTGACCTCAATTGCGTTTTGATATTAAAAATGTTCTTCCTATCTAAAGAAATGGCGCCTAATACACCCACATATTTATTTGGATTTGACCAGCATAAATTTTTAAATATTGAGTGCCAAATGGCACTTATCGAGTGTACCACCGCAGTGTTAAAAATTTCATCGATAGTTTAGAAATGAAAATCGCGGCGACCAACTCATTAGTTGGACATACGGATATTAATAGATACCAAAACATAATATGTTGATTCTGCCTGATTTTTAAGGAGAGTTCAAAACCACTAATAAAATTTGGACTGATTTGCGGAAAATTTTCATAATTTTTCTAAAAAAGTCGACAAAAAATGACAAATAAACATATTTATGATTTTCAAACAGCAGTCAGAAAATATGTAGACATGCCATGAAAAAGTTAAAGTGGCTGTTTTTTAGTTTTTATTCATAGATTTTCAAAAAACGATCAGCAAAATTTTGGACAAAAATGCGGAAATTTTCAAAATAGTTTTGAATTTTTTTTTGAATTTTATGATTTCAACAAGAAAACTCGAACTCAATCTTTCCTTAAATGAATGAAAGTAATATTATCAACGCTGAAACATATTATATCGGTTCAGCTAACTATAATAAGCATAAAAAATATACTGACTTATTATTTTCGTAAGTTATAACGACTCCAGTCTGCTGGGTTATGCCCACCCTAGGGAGAGAATTTAGTTAAAAGCGATAATTTATTTACGTTGTATTTCCACGGGTTTTCCGGTTCCGGGGGAAAGGGTTTCCAAACCCATTGATTTCCATATCTTATTTTGATTTTATATTTTTTTAACATTTTCAATTTTTAACATTTTACCATTAACCTTAAATATCGTTCGATTGTATTTTTCGAGTACTTTGTGCTTGAACATAGCTGAATATACAAAATGCGTAATTATTTTTTTTTAATAATTCAGACTTAGATTCAATTTTGAATGATGAAATTTCCCAGTTTGAAAGTTTTTTATAATGACCACTTCATTATGACCTGGTAAGTATCACCAACAATTTTTACACATGATAAATTTTTTTCTGAAGACCGGCCATTGTTGGAGAATATTTAAGAAGTAAAGTTTTAATATCCATAAACTACAAAGTTTTTCAAACGTTTCGCTATTTATTTAGCATTTCAGGAATGGCAAATTTGTTCAGAAAATATAAGGGCTTATAAAACAGCGAAAAAGCAGATAGTGAAATTACTGGAGAGCGACTGTGGTATGCGAAAGTATTGAATTTAATGGGATGGGTAGATTTTTAAAAATTTATATCATAAAACCAGAATTTCATGAATGCTAGATGTTCATGATTCGTCATATTCCGGAAAATACATCTCATGCTCTTTTCAAATTTTCGTTTTACTTTTCTAATCAATCATAAATATACTAACAGGATATTTCCAATCGAAAGCTGAAAGGGCTCGAGAAGCCGCTGCATCTGATCCTCTGAAATTTCGATGCTTACGAAGAGAGATTATTCAGATTTTTGCGTTGAATTTCGCAGCTCAGTCTCAGATTTTCAACAAATTTCGTCGACGAATTTGATGGCTGAAGAAGGTGATGTTGATGCAATGTCCAAGGTTGCTCCTGCTATATGTATGCAACAAGTAAAATATGCTGATACAGAACGAGTGAAAATAACTTTTGCTATTTTGAATGCTCTCAAACCAATTGGAGATCAATGGGTAATAAGTTCGGAGAAATTAAGCTAGGGTGATTTTTATAATCACTATATATTCAGTCAAATTTAATATAGTCGAATAATTACGCAGATATCTGATTGGTCCTGAATGTATTCTGTATACATTCTGATAAAATCACGCTTTTGAGGCCATGATTTTATCACATGAAATATAGTATTAAATCGCGCAGTTTAGCTTTCGGTCAGCTGATTTCTATCTGCCGATCGACCATCTGTTTACTCAACCCGCTAGTGGTATTTATCTATAAATACCAGATTTTCACTGAATTATTATCAAAAGTTATACCACAAAGTATCAACATCATGTTAATCTGTGTTAAGAAATAAAACACTTTGGTCATTTATTGTAATCTTTTTACTCGTGTTTTAAATCATAGGCATACCGATTATGTCTACTGGTGCAAGAAGACGGTAAAGAACGCTGTACAAGCCTCGCTCGGCCACTGCAGCCTGTATTTATACAGAGATCATGATTATGGAAAATAAAGAGAGCAGCCTCACAAGATCACGCTGTATTTCATTGAAGGAAATGGCTTCTGATATGAAAATGTTGAGAGAAAGAAATTTCGACAAAGTTTCAATATCTGAAAATTGAAATTGACCGTCTTGGTAGATGGTATAAATGGACATCCGAAGAAAAAAATTGGTTTTATCATTGAAGTTACAAAGATTGTTGATATCTGAAATTAACGAATTCAATTTTTCAATGATTGGTCGGCAAATACGCAAAAATTGACTGCAAGTTTTTACGAGAAACACTCGAAAGAAATTGGATCACTATCGGTAAAAGGAAACTGGAAAAATGAAGGTGCCTTTTTTGTGGTAGACCTGGGCATTTAGTAAAAGCTGTCAATTTTACAAAGAATAAAAATGAAGAAAAAATCAAGCAACTGAATGTTGTGAAGTTAATGAAATAAGTGGATATAAGTTTAGGATAAGTGCCGATCCGAGTTAACAAAAATGTGCCGATCCAGAGTTTTAGAAATTGTGCCGATCCAGGCTGTCAAACATGTGCCGATTCAAACTGACAAATGTGCCGATATCCAGTTGAAAAAAAGCTGCCACCTCAAAAGTATCGAAAAAAAATTCCGATCCCGACTTTAAGAAATGTCGATCCAAACTGGAAAAAAATAATACCGATCTTGAAAACTTCAAATTCAACTCAGACAAATAAGAAATACTAAAGAAAATTTTCCGACAATCAAATGCCGTTAAAGATGCCAAAATCATTACTCATCAGGGTTAAGCAGAATCACCAAACTACTAAGAAAAAAAGAATTTATTTGATTGTCACCCATATGCAATTTCGGAAATTTTGCATCGAACATAAAGTAGTCTAAGAAAATAATGATGATAAAAAATACAATACGATATCTCCTAGTCGTGAATGGACGAGTGGTTGATCATTTTTTACCAAACTCAGAATAGACACTCTTGATTTTGACAACGATAAAACCGGATTTAAACAAATAAGTGGAATGATACTTTTCCTGTATACTGGCGTTTATCAACAATATCAAATTCTTGAAAAATTTGATTTTATGAACATGAAAAAAATTAATCAACGTTACCGCCTAATTGCCAATTATTTCGCCGGGTTAAATAAAACGTAGCCGAGAGTACCAAAATACTTTATGTCAATGTTGTCATCAGCATTATCAAATTACGATGGTTATTTTGATAAACTATAAATAGCTATGTTTGAGGGTAGGGTTATCATTTATGTCAATAATTACAAAGTAAAAGAAAACAGTGTCAAAATGGAAATTATGTACTCTTATGTTTAATGATTTTTTGTAATTAATTTTAAGTTGGAGCCTAATCTTTTATTTTATTTTAAATCACCATAGAATTATAATTTTATTGTACTTTCCCAAAATTTAAAGTAAACTGTACTGTACGTCTCTGAGATCTACTGTAGTCAAATTTAAAAATCTGATCAGATTTCCCTAATGGAGGGCTGGGTGAATGTATCTGTATACATTCTGATAAAATCACGCTTTTGAGCCACTGATTTTATCACAATGAATATAGTAATAATCGCGCAGTAGCTTTACGGTCAGCTGATTTCTATTCCGGCCGATCGACCATCTGTTTACTCAACCCGCTAGGGTATTTATCCATAAATACCACGATTTTCACTGAATTATACAAAAGTATAACGTTATATAATGTTATATCTGTGTTAAAAATAAACACTTTTGGTCATTTATTGGTAATCTTTTAGCTTGTGTTTTAAAATCATAGGCCATATACCGATTATGTCTCAGTCCATCAGGCTTATTTGCGTCGGATTTATAAGCATTATACTGGGAATTAAAAAAAGCGACAATTTAAGAGATTTAAAGGTCTTGTGAACAAAAGATTATTTTCAACAAAAACATTCACAAACTTAAATAATTTATTTTCCACAAAACCGAAAAAATAAATTTATAGAATATACAAGTCTTCTTTTATAAGTGAAAATTTGTTCGGAAATTGAATATTTAATTTTTTTCAATGGAGAAATCGCAATTTTTCTCATCGTGATATAAAAGTTTTAATGTTATTTCGAAAGAACAAGTTATGTAATTATCTTTATGAAAAAATACCGGTTATTGTTTTGGTTCCGGAAGAAAATCAACGAAATGGAGCAAAAAACTTTTTTTGAAAAATGCAAAGTGAGGCGAAAAAACTAAATTTTTTATGGCATTAAAATTTTTAGAAAGATTTTTATTATCAATAAATTGTCTCCAAACAAGTTCCTTACGGATGAAATTTGAACGAGATTGGATATTTCTTTACAAATCGTAGATAAGGACTTAAGGGGTCGGTGCATTTTGACAGATACGGATATCCGCGGATATGGACTCTTGATGAAAAACTTTTTACTGGGTTTACATTATTCTTCTCAAATACTCATCAAAGTAATGCTTTATTATCCAGGCAACTTTGTAACTACAGAATTTTCGAATAATTGCTTTTTAAGAAAATTTTGAGCTCGAATTAAACTTCTCGAATTCGACAAATTATGAGAAAATTTTTGAAAAAAGTCCGACATTATCAAAAAAATGCCTTATTTTTGTTAAAATTTTTTTTTTCATTAATTGTTTCAAATCAACAAAAAACACTCTCAAAATCGCCACTTTATCTTTTTGTGTAGGTGACCAAATATTATTTCTATGCTATTTAAAAAATCATATGAGACTTTTTTGGGATTTTTTGTCCAAACTATTTGGAAATATTTTTGAAAATTTTCCTCATTTATGTTTCTAAATTTTTTAAACTTTTTTTTTGGGATAATCAGCTGGAAAATGAAAATAGCTTACTTCAACTTAATTTAAAGATTGTATTGGTTTTTTGAGACACAATTATATTCTAGTTTTTTGCAATTTAAAATGAATTTTTTACAACGTTTCGAATATATTTTATTCACTCAGGATTAATGAAAAGCAGAACAAAATTTGAGGAAAAGTGACACAAAACTAATTTGGTATTATTCAAACGGCATCCAGATATACCAAAATAAAGCCGTTTAGGTTATATTCATATTTAAATATGTCCTCGTTTTGTTCTTCGCCTGTTTATACTCTGAATAATACTTTTTGAATGAAAATACGGTTTGCGCGAAATGTACTTCAGCCCTCTTTAATCGAAAATTAAAAAAATTATTTCACCGCGACTGCCTGATTGGTAAGCCGACTTGTTCACTACGCAAAATTTAATAAATTTAACTCATGAAAATAGAATTATTTCTTTCGATGTGCTGAAATTTCGTTTTTTTTTCGTCTTTTTTAGGAAATTTTAATTTTCGATTTTGACGTAGAAATCATATGAAATTAAATTATATAAATTTCGATGGTGATCGAGACCTTTTTAAAAGCTTCAAATTAATAAAAATGAAAAAAAAAATTTAATGAATTTAGACATCTTAAGTACAAGGCGCGTTTTTAGAGTGTTTATTTCAAAGACAATTTTAAAGTAAAAATAATCGATCTGAAAAAAACAGATAATACAAAGTGAGCTCAAAGAGTGCAACTTACGTTTGAAATACTTTTTAATCGAAATTATGAGGTGGCAAAAAGTTTCCCATGAAGACAAAAAAAACTTGAAAAATTGTAATCTGCCAAAATGCACCGACCCCATTAATGAGGTCTCTATCATTCTCAGCCAAAAAAAAATTTTAATTATATTTTTTTCAAGTTTTTGGAGCATTATATACTGAGTTCTTAATGGAGGTTAATCATTTTCTGCTTAACATCATTAAGCATTATTTTTTTAGTACTAATGATCTTTAATAACTGAAAACAATACTTAATTTTACATAAAGTATTTTCGACTTAATAACTTTTTTCAGCATTTGATAGAGAAAAAATTTTTTTTTGAACTTAATCTCCATTAAGTACCTGCGTGAGTTTGAAGTGGCGAAGTCGTTTGTGCTGAAATGAAAACCCTTCTTTTGTGTAATCAAACAAAAATTAATCGAGCGTGAATTGATGATGCATAAATTCGCGTAAGTTGATATTGTCATAACGAGTGTCCTAGATTCGATCTGTTAAAATTCAATAAAAAGATCTCAATAAAAATTTCATATGCATCGAATGTAAAATTAAGTTTCGTGAAAAATAGCTTGAATATTTCGTGCAAGAATTTTAGAACAAAAATTTGGAAAATGGCCCTAAATTTTGATCTACTAATAGCCAGAAAAAAATGGTCCCGATGACCAAAATTTCGATGTGCCAGCGATTACAATGTGAAGTATGTGGTAGAAAAAAAGTTTTTTTCAGTCGAAAATATTTTTTTCAGAACTTGATCCCATTAAGCTACTAAAAATAAGTTTATAATACTTATATGACGTTTAAATAAAATGATTACCTCGCATTAAGTACTAAGTTATCTGCCTCGAATCTCGCGCCCTTGAAACTCACGCGGGTATATGAATGGCGTAGATGCACAGCGCGGTCTTCTTACATTTGATAAAGTGGCGAAAGATGTCCAAACAGCGTCCCTAAAAGTTTGAAATGGCGTAGCATGTCCACAAGAAGCGTTCCTTCAAATTTCAAAGTGGTAGATGTTCCAAATAGCGCTTCTCAAATTTAGAAATGGCAATAAATCTCTCAAGAGCGCGTCCAAATTTTAAATGGCGCTATTGTCCCAAGAGCGTTCCTAAAATTTCCAAGCCGTATCACGGCGTATAGCTCTTACAAGCAGGGTCTAAATCAAACATGCCTCTTCAAACATTAAAGCGATTCCACTTCGTGGCGTAGTGCGATTTCACACTTGTCGTACACTTTCAGGACTTCATTATACTTAGCCGTACGGCTTCTTATCATCGATCACATCCGCTTTTAATGCCGCTTGTTGCTTAATTTATAAATGTTTTGTTCTTTGAATCGTGTAACACTTTCGGCCCTCTCAGTATTCTAATGGAAAAGAAAAAACTCTTAGTGACTTTGTTCATTTGTGGCTATTTATGTTTAATAAATTCCGCCCAGCGATTATAAGTTATTAAGATTGTTTTCTTGCATTACTTTATACAGTAATCTATGATGCTGAGGTTACTCATTTTTCAGCTTAAAATCCTCATTAATTATATTAACACATAAGTGGAGAATGTTTAAAATCTTAATTTTGGCTTATGTTTAAAACTAATGTGGCATATGTTCGAAATTTCAATTTCCGCGCATACTCTGATAATTATTCATACAAAAAATGATCAATAATTTTCATTATGTGTTTTTTTTCAAAAATTAAATTTAGCTATTTTAGAATCAAAAAAATGATCAATAATTTTCATTATGTGTTTTTTTTCAAAACTAAATTTAGTTATTTATTTTATACTATAATATATTAAGAATCAAAATTATACGTTTTTTATGAAATAATTTTTATATAAGGTTTAAAAAGGATGCGAATACCGCGGTATAGGCTTTACAGGCCAGATCGCATACCCCCACGACAAGATTGCATTAAATATTACAGCTTCTAGTATATAACTATGATACATTACGTACTCTATAAAATCGAATGAAATGGGCAGACCATAAACCGAAAGTTACACATCCTACAAAGGTGCAGTTCCGACTTTGCAATATGACTTTGAAAGAAGAGGAATATACTCGTGGTCGGTTGTGGCGTGATGCACCATCATCACTGATGGTCAACATTCAGCGCTTTGGTCGAAAGGGTCCGGGTTTAATTCCCTCATTCACTCTAATTGTTTATAGTTGATAAATAACATTAAGAATCTTGGAGTTACTTTAATTCAGAACTAATTTAACTACTTTATAGATAATCTATCAATTTTTTAGTATTTTTTTTTAGAATGTGGGACAGAGTAAAGTCCCGATTACTTACACCCTTTATGTGTCGTTTTTAATTTGCGCAATCCGAATTACAGAAATTAACTCAGTACATTAATTGTTTATCACCTGAATTATTTTTCAAGGTTTCAATTTAGAACAGCAGATTAACCGAAGTGAGTGATCATATACTTTTTACCAACTGAACTCCCATCTCCAAACAGTTAACTATCCTATAGCGCGGAGTTCAGAATACCATAATGATCCTCAGTGATTCCAACACGGTCAAATTAACGTTCCAATATCAAGCAACCCCTTGCCTATACTCATACTCAAGACAGTCCACGTTAAGACAACAATAGTGGGATTCTAACATGCGCTAAATAGAAAGTAACGTTTTTTGAGATTGAGTTCCGGTTGGGGAAATATATTGAGGTAAAAATAAAGGGTGCAGTAAAGGAGGTAGCGGTCGTAAAAATGTTTTTTCTTTGTACTTCATATTATTAGGAAACAAAAACTTTGAGAAAGGCCACTTAGTAAATCTTCTTTTAATCTTCAAAAAATTATTCAAAGCAGAAGAATTTTTGTCGGACCCTGTTGACCACAGTTAATTAAGGGATGCATCCCGACCGCATTTTCTATCCTCAATCCTATTTCCCTAATTTTTGCTTACACCAGCAAAAAAGGGAACGGAAACACACGCAAACCAATCCTTTTGACACCCACTTAGGGCCCACCGCTAAGCGTGGAAAACTACGCGTCTTTGATTGGCTTGCTTACAAAATGATTAGGAGGACGATGAGTAATAGCGTGTACACAAGGATCGCTGCGCCACTGCGAGTTCATTCCGTACAAGCCTGCTGGTGACCACCATGCGGCAAGTTCTCTAGAACGCTATCATCATTTAAATAATATATACATTAGAAGTTGTTGCACGTACCAAATAATTAATGTGAAAATATTAACGCCGAAGTAACCCTTTTAGTATATTCTGTAGATGTATATCTAGTTTTCATTGCTGTGTTTAACGTCGATAAAACAAAAAATATGCATTCAAATCATGAATTTCGGTCTGATGAGGCAATTCTGAAGTCCCAAAATTTTTTGAAATTAAAAATAAGGAGAAACTTTCAGGGGTCGATGATTCCCGCGGCCAAAATGATACTTTCCCCATAAATTTTTTGGTTTTCTGGTTTTAAAACACAGCCAAGCAGTGGAAGTAACTTCATCTTTCTGAATCCATACTAAATAATGTCTAACCGCCCTCACACGCCAAGACGCCAATTCGGGACGCGAGATTTTTAAATCCCCAAACGAAATAGAATAATTATCACACAGACCTTTTCACTCAAATGTGGTCATAGAGTTCGCAATTTCTTTTTTAGTGATGTTTAAAAAATTTGAACGACGAGCAGTTCAAAAGTATTTTTCCTACTTTATTTTATGATTTTCCGCCCAGTTTCGTAGTAAAAATTCTAGCGCTTAATGACGACATATAAAATTAAAAATTTTGAGGAGACTCAGATTAGGAATTATCTTGAGGCTACTTCCTGGTATTATTATTTTTTTTCTCTGTCTTTAATTGAAGAGTTTATTTTTTGCTGCAATGTGATTTCTCAAAAGAACTCGAAAAGAATAAAAAACTCTAGTTTTCAGCGAATTAATTATATTTGAAGGAAATAGTTTAATTTTGAAAGAATTAGATAGAACTCTAGTTTCTTCAACGAATTTAACATTTTTAATCATTGGCCTTTCATCAATTCATCTTCAGAATCACTAAGAATCCTCAGTCTGGTATCTTATCTAAGTAGTTCAAAAAATCTTCGAGATCTTGTTCATTATAGATTTATTAAGGCATTTTTAAAATTTAATT
>SCLH01000120.1:0-52854 GCA_004367855.1 Oikopleura vanhoeffeni
TAAAAAAAAAAAACATATTTTTTTCATTTATAAGTTTTAAAAAAAAAAAAAAAAAAAAAAAAAAAAAAAAAAACTAAAATATCGCCATTTGTCCTAACTGGGTTTTCTGGTGCAAATTGTCCGCATATATATGAGACCATATCTTTTTCAAAAAATCTTTACAAGTCTTCGGGAAGCCATTTATCACTTATTTTTACAATTTTATTTTGGTTTTCTTCTAACGTTTTCGTTTAGTTAAACATAATCATGAGGCCCCTTTTTTTAATTTTGGTGAAATTTTGTAAAAAAAAGGTTATTTATGGCAAACTGTCCCCACGTTTTCCTTCTTTTTGTTTTTTCGTCCATTTGGGGGCTTTTTTTCAGCGGATGAATCAGTTGCACGAGTTGGTATCTCGGAGATGGGTGAACCGATTTCAAAAACTCCACAATAGATGGGAGTTCAATGGTTTGGATTACCTTCATAACCTCTTTCATTTGTTTACACCCGGATACCGAGAATTCCGGTAATTAACTGGTCAAAATCTTAAATTGTCGCGTTTTCTCGGTGCATAGGGTGATATTGAGACTGATTTTTTTTCACCTTTCGTCTTCAAATTGTTCTGACCTTTATTGATTAAAATTTTCTAAAATGACCCAAAAAGGGTCAAATTCCAAAATTGACCCGTATGGGGTCATCATTACATTGCATCATGAAAGAAAATTCCATGAAGATGTTCAAAAATATAAAACATTATTTTCGCCAAAAATATTAAAAAATTCAAGCGTCTTTGGTTGCGTGAATGAACTCTTGGGGCTTATGGATCTCGAAATCGAGGCTTTGAAATTTTTAGGGGCCGAAATGCTCAATATCAACATTCCGGGGTTCATATATACATCAGAAAAAAATAATTTTTATATTTTTTGCAAATCTTCCTGGGAATTTCCTTCATATGCAATGTAATATGACCGCCATACCGGGTCATTTTGGGAATTTGACCTTTTTTAGGGGTCATTTTTCAAAATTTCGACCCCAAAAAATAAGGTTCAGAAAATTGGGAAGCGATAGGTAAAAAATACGTTCCTCCATTCACATAGTGACCGAGAACCGGACATATTTAGATCTTGAACTAGTATACCGGAATTCGGTATCGGGTTTAAAAATCAGAGAGTGTTATGCAAGGTATCAAACCATATGACTCCCACTATTTTTGGAGTTTTTGTGAAATCGGATTCAACCCCAATCATCCAGGAAAAACTCGTGCAACTGATTCATCCCGCTGAAAAAAAAGCCGCCATTGTTCCTAATAGAGGACACCCAAAAATTAAAATCCGTTAGTTTTTGGTCATATCTTCCATTTAGACACAATTATTTCAAAAGCTTAAAACTTTTGGTCTGGTTAGGTAGCCTTTTTTGGCTCATTTAGCGCCTTGAGTTTTTTTTTAATTGTTCACTTGTCTTTTAAAAGATATCTGCATTTGTTTTCCATCTTCAATAACCATTTTTATCTTTTCAAATCACTAACATTAGTGCAAAATGACTATAACGTCAGTTGATGTTTTATAAAAAGAATATTCACATCACTTTTTTAACACATCGGGAATTCTTTTCTCCAGGATTTTTGTTCGATAACTTCACGGTTAATGTCATATGATAAATAAATTTTTGGTCGGTGGCCTGTCCTTATCAAGTGTCTATAAAAATTCACTTCAACTGTACCTAACGGAAATAAAACTTATTTCTAAAACCGTAACCTTTAATTTTTGTCTACTAAACTCATTCTTCTCTGCTGGCGTTTTGTCTCTGTTTTTTCACACTGGCCACTTCCAATTTCTCATACACCCTTCAAGGTCAGAGTTAATTTTTGAAATAAGTTCATCTGCATTTTATGACTATCCGCTTCTAGTTCACACCTTTTGCGCTTCGTACGTTTTTAACTTTTCTTATTTGGTTTCAAATATATTCTGTAGGTCGATCAGTTCGACCTTTCGTGTTCATCTCGCTTTCAGAACATTTACCTTGTAAGGAAATACTTTATTTACCATTATAACGCTACCCATAATGTTTCAATTCGAACATGAATCAAACATAACAGAAAATATTGAAACATGTTTGTTTTAATTGTTTACATCACAAATGATGTTTCTTATTGTATTATATAGTTGGCACTGATATGAGATACTAACAATAAAGTAGGAGTGCGCAGCCGGGAACCCTAACACCTGAAACTAAAACTTCTTATAAACATTTATATGCGTATCGCGGGGGTAATCGCACCGGAAAAAGACCGATTCCGAGCAACAAAAAATTTTAGCCGGCATTTTAGCTTGGTCAGAAAGTGAGTTTCCAAACCCTCATAATTCAGCACTAATTTTGTTTTTTGGAGCATATAATCAGGCTCAATTTTTAGTTATCTTTTGTGGCAAGGCATCGTACTCACATAAAAATTTGCTATTTTCTGTTCATTCCTTGACAAAAATGCCTAGGCGGAACACTTTGTAAGTGAATACTTCTTTGATGAATACCTTGCAAATATCTTAATACCTTCATTTTATTTTTTCAGTGCTATGGCCGATATTCACAAGCTATCCAGATGCGCTAGTGAGACCATGGGCAAGACTCGGAAAATCCAAATGCACGATTTATTATTTACCGTCATTTTTCCCTGGCCAAAATTGCCAAAAAAATATTTTAAAAAAATATTTCATTTTCATTTCTTTCGTAGTTTTTTGTCTCCAGATATTTGTTTCTGTTTTGGTCTCACATTTAAATTTAAACACTTAGAAATTTAACCCTATAAATAAGATTATTTTCCGAGTTACGTTTTCTCATTCTTGGGCGCGCGTTAGAGTAAATTCTGTTGGGAACCATTGCGTGAAAGTTTTTTTTCTCCAGTTAAGGTTAGGTATTCAATGAACACACGAAAATGTATAATTCGACATTCTTTCGAACGTGCATGGTTCCAGATGCAGTGACATCCCTTGATACTCATCTTTTAAGGTCATGGTGGTTCCTATTTGACAATCTTTCTCGATATTAGCCAACAGTCCTCGGGATATAATTCAGATTAGCCAGTTTGTAGAACTGCCTTATCTTGCGAAAACAGGTGTCAAACACTGATTTGCATGAATCACACTCCAGACCATTAGCGAACAGGGGAGACCTGCCAAACAATGTTCTCCTGGCGATGAAACCGAGAACTTATCTATAGATATCTGCCTAAATATCACCTCTTCGAGAGTTGTTTATTAGATAGTGCTTTAGTTTTCTAATAACTTGGACGAATCTTAAAGATCGAACGCATAATTACGTATAAATTCTGATGACTTTTGTCGTAGTTTACCGTTCTACAATATCTTACGTCGTTTGACATTCATCGAAATGCTATCTTCCCCTGAAGTATAAATATTTCCCAGAATTACTCAAATTATTTGCAGAAGGAAGTTTAAAACAATATAAACACTGTCTGTCTGGAAGCGTTTTTTTCTATTTCGACCCAACTTAAAATGATGAATTTTTCAAGGTCACGTGAAAAAATTGTCCGACAAAAAATTGTGGTTCATTTTTAGGAAAGTAGTCTCAAAAAAGCTGTGGGAAACACTGAGATGACGAAATTGGTACTCCACGGTCAACCGCTATTTTGAAAGTTTTACATGGTCAAGTCGGACCCAAACGTTACTTCTTTTGAACATAATTTTAAAAAAAAATACTTAGAAAAAATCCAAAACAACGCAAATTTTGAAAACTTTCTTCGTTGTTCATTTGGGTTGGTTTATGCGTTCAAAACCATAAACACTTTCGGATTCGGTTTGCATTTTACCCAGACGGAAACAACTGCAGGCAATATGTAGGAAACACCCATACCTTAATACAATATTATTTCATAAATTTATGATACAACAAATTTTTAACTTCTATTTTTATTTTGAGAGAAACAAAAGCTAGAGAAAAAATTCAGAATGTTCGAAATAAAAATTTACAAAGTATTAAAAAATCTTCGAATTATTCATCGGTAAATTTTTTGTTTTTAATATGTCGCGTCTGTCAAGAAATTATTCAATACTTCTATGTGATTAAAATGTTATAACTTGAAAAGTATGGGTTCTTTGAAAGATAGAACAAAACATACTGGAAAAAATTGGTCTTTTGGCGGCTCGGGCGCATAGCTGTAGTTGTCTTGACCACTTTAAAATCGATACTATTGTTATTAAAATAAAAATAAGGTTAAGATAATTGTTGTAAACTATGTGCCTCAGCCTTAACTTTTTAATCGGATGAGTGCGTACTGCTTTTATGATCTTTTGAAAAGTGCTCGTACAGATTATGTACGAGTGGTGCGTACCGGGGTAGATATTAAGGTAACAAATTGGTTAAGGTAAGGAGTATATCTGGCAGAATTGCACATGATTCACGGTGATATATTCTGAAACTAAAGCCTTATAAAGAAAAACCTAAAATGTTTATTTGCATAGATCTATTCCTTAATCTGCATAATAATAAGTGGTTAACCCCCCTTCTGACGCACAGAGCTTTGTCAAGTACTGTCCCTAAAAGTCGTTAGTGCAACACGTGGTCATTGCACTTAACCCAAGCAAAACAAATAAAGGAAAATTGCCTAGGCTTAATATGTACTACTGCCCAGAAGTCACTTTAGATAGGCGGAGATTGAGTGACGAGCATCGTTTTAAAATATTTGTTGTTTTGTCTTTATAGATTTTTTATGTAATTCAGGAAGGTTCGCTTTTTAGGGTAGGCCACGGCCAAGGGTTATCTGTTGCCCTGGGGTAGAACTAGATAGATAGCAGACAAACGGGGGTTTTTCGCATCTGAATCCGTAACGAATTCGGCCAACCGGTTGGTTTCTTCTTCTCTTTTTTTCGGTTCATAACGGTCGTAATTCGCAATAAAACGTTTTCTTCGGTAATTTTTGATGCAATTTCGTTGACTGATTTCCGGTCACAGATTCAATATTACTAGAAAGCAAAAAAATTTTCTACCGTCATATTTTTTCCAAGGTATTCTGTCGCAAAATATAACCGAGCACTTCCGCTGTCTATTTCTGTTATCCCAGTCGAATCACAATTTTACCCACCTGGAAAACGACCTTACCAATTTAAAGTACCACAATTAGTTAGATTTCGAAAATTCAACTTCATAAACCGATGATTCATTTTGCAACATGTTTGTCTTTCTCTTAGACGATCTTCTATACCCCAGTTGTTTTTCTTTTGACAGAGTTGGCACATAGTCTCTCGTAGCAAGTGCTCATTGATCTCTTTAAACTTATTCATCATAACTGATAATACCCGTGTGAGTGTCTATAAGAAACAAGCTAGTTTTTCTGTTGTTTTGTTTATGTGTTACGCCGTCTAGGCACTAGAGCCGATTTTGGCAATAACGTGTTTGTTATAATATAGGTAGTTGGTCATCCTATCAAACCTTGACAGCATTATTTTCTGGTCCGTAAATTTCGGGCAAATTTTTTTAAATGGAACTCATTTTTCATTTAGAGACTGTCGGGGACGGTTATGGCGGTATTTTTTTTACAGAGGACCCTTTAGTTTCACGGATACCGCCTATTTATATGCATTTAGCCAAAATAAATTTCAACGGCAATAATTTCGTTTTCGATATAATGACCTCGACCGGTCACCGTTGATCAGCGAAAAACTTGAATAATTTACATACTTTATACGGGACGGTACTAACACCAGAGGTGCACCCATAGTGTCTGAACAAATTCCAAAAGTACTTCGTGCAAGTAGACTCATTGTCAATGCCCATTGATTTACAAAAAACACTCTCTCGATCATCTCACTGTTTGGCTTTCTGAGGGGCGTTGCCCATTAAAAAAAGTTTGACTATTACCACATTATTATAGATAATTTGTGGAAAATTAAATAATCGTATTCCTTTTCCTTTATGAGCGCTCTTTCGATATTCTGATCTTTTTCTTCTTTGTAAATCGAGATTATTTCTTGATCTCTGAGCTGTTCTCGATCAATGATTTGAATCTGATAAAAGCTCAGCACTTCGAGAAGCGACTTTTTCTTTAAGTTTGTGATATTGAGTCAGTTGAGATTGTTTCAGTTCACATTCTTATGATCTAGATATTTTAAAGGCATTTGGTCATTTTTTTCTCAAATTTTTTTTTTAGATTTTCAATAAAGATTTTTAAATTCTCTTTTTTTAGTTGGTAAAACCGAAAAATTGTGGATAAAATAAACCACAGGATGAGCCCTTCTATGAGGATATATGATATTACCGTATATCCGATTTCGAAAGTGCGTCCTTAAAAGTTAGACCTGGCAACTTTTTGCTAAAGATTTTTGCGTCTTACAGCGGAGCTGTGAAACTTTTCAAAAACGTTGCAGTATTAAAGTTACAAGTGTGGAGGTTTACTATGTAGTGTTAAATTAGATTTTGAAATTTTTGGTATGGAAATTTTACAAAAAGATGAAGTTTGAAAAATTAGAATATTTGGCCAAACACGCTCAAAATAAACATTTTCCACCCTTCTGGTCCGAACGATTGAACTTATTTTTGACATTAGGAATATCTAGTTTTTGAGCGAATATGAAATAATTGCATATTTAACACTAAAACTAACAATTACCCGCAAAATTTGTTTTAAGTTTTTTATATCACTTTCATTCCAATTTTTAAAATTTATTTTGTTTTAATTAAATTAATGCGTTTTAAAAATTCAAATTTTCCGTCGTCGAACCCTAATCATATGTCTTTATAACGCAGATTTTTCAAAATAATATATATCCATTCCTTTTCTAATTTTCTGATGCATATTTGCTCTTCAAACATTTTTCGTCTTTTTTCTAGACTATCAAACTGTGTCTGTAATTCTTTGATAACTGTTTGTTCTTGAGAATGATTTTTCAAAGCCTGCTTCTATCGTTTTTTAACGGATTCTAGTTTTTGTTTGAGTATGGTTTTGTATTTTCTCGGGCTTTGATAACAGGCTGGTCTCAGTCTCCATAATTTTGGTCTACAAGGTTCTCATATTTTTTCCGTACATTAATAATTTAATGAAGATGTATTCAGTTAAAGATTTGACATGTATTTCACATATATTTTGATAGATAACTATCAAATTAATGGCGAACTATAAAATTTTTTATTGAATTCTAGTTCAATTTAAACAGAAAATGGCGCTAAATTACTTTTTTTCATTTGAAAATTTGAAAAAATTAATTTTGAATTAATTAGAAAGAGTTAACATGACATTTTGACTCAAGACTACTTAAGTAGGTCTATTTAAAAGGTCTTATTTGATTTATAATGGCTTCTCATCAATTAATAGTTCGGTCCTGGTAATACGATCTTTCTGAAATTTTGAGCCATAATATAACATTTTTCGGGCTGAGTGTCACTGCAGAGCCAGGTTTTTTCGATTTCCGATTTTTAACCGGTAATTTTTGAGTGTGTTTTTCGGGCGAAAAACGAATAATTAGAGGCAAATGTCCGGTAAAAACCGGAAACAATCGAAAATTCCGGCTTCTGCAGCGGCAACGTACCAATAAAAAGTTATTTCTATGACCCATAATATCAGAAGATCGTATGTGCCTTTTTCGCTTAACTAATAAATACATTCGGAGCTATCTAAAAAAAAAATTTTTAAGTTGACCGTGGTCTGATGGTGATTCACGTGTTTACCGTTTTAGCACTAGGGAGCTCTAAAATTTTAACAAATTTTTTTATTTTTGTTTATTTTTGAGTACAATTCGGTTAAAAATCATAAAAAGTGTCCGAATAACTTTTTTGCGAGTTTCATTTTTGTTACAGTAGAATGACCATAAAGGTATCTTTTAAGTTATTGTGTCAATTTCAATAAATCACCAGAAGAAACAGACTTTCGAATGGACGTCTTAGTATGCATGGAATTTATACGTTTGTATGTTATTTTCAAATGATACAATATTTTCGATGTCACTTTTTGTTATTCGACACCAATGGCGATTTACTTTCATAATATGACATCTTTTCCTGTTTTATCTTCACATTTTTTCTCAATCGAATTAACTTCTCTCTTGATATTTTACCATTTCGGCATTTTCTTTTTTGATATATCGGCCTCGCATATCGTCGTCTTTTCTGGCCCTTTTCAGTCTTGTTTTTTTCAATTTCCTTATACAATTTTTTTCGTCTGTGTAGGTTTATCATGCATGTAAAGTTGAAATAAATGTTGTGTTGGTTTTGGCTTCTTGGAGCTCATTTTCCAGTTTTTCATATTGTTCAGCCTGCTCTAATTCGTATTTTGCTTCTTTTCGCTCTTGCGCAATTCCTATAAAAAAATGCGTTTTTTATCTGACAATTTGAAGCGGTAATTTAAATGAATTTATTTGTGAAATTAAGCTCAAAAAATTTACGCCAGAGATGGACAATCGTGAAATCTGAAGTTTTTTTATATTTTTTTCTTGGTCAAAAAATTGTTTTCACACAGCTGCGCACGGTGCTTTTAGGGTGAACAGGGACTTGGATTCCTATGATGGCATAAAATTAAAATAGCGGAAAAGAATCAGCTCGCCGAAAAAAATTTTGCTCGAGCCCGTTTTTTTCATAATCCCTGGTCGCTGATTGGTGGACCTTATTGGACATATTGACGCCTTAACCATGGCAACCAACGTTTTCTTCTTGCAAGATGCTAGTAGCATTTTGATTAAACAAAAATTGGAAAAATTTCTTTTCTAACCTTTCAAATTGCAAATGGAAACTTTTCAAATCACAAGAAAAATGAAAATTTTCAATCACCAGAGCATATTTCAAAAATAAGGGCTCGAGCAAAATTTTTTATTCGCGAGCTGATTCTTTTCGCCTATTTTTATTTTAATCCATCATAGGAATCCCAAGTTCCCTGTTTCACCCTCAAAAAAAAAGCACCGTGCGGCGTTTTGCATGAGTAGCCGTAGTAATGGCGAATCCCCGAATAACCAATAATTTTTATATTAACCTTTTTTCTTTCTGGTTGGATTCTTTTGACCGCTCTTCAGCCTCTAGCTGTCTTTCATCGCTGCTTCATATTGAGTCTAAAATTAAATTTGAAATAAGAAAAAAATCATATATAACTCTGAAGTGGTTTAATTCGGATGACTTTCAATCCTCCCGAGATCTCTTTTTTTCGATCCACTCTACTGGTCAATCGGGTCAAGTGGTTGATCTCGACCCGAGACCCCTTTTAATCTCGTATGAAGTGGTTCGAATATATGGATATGATATGATTTTTCTATCCATTTCGGCTTAAAGTGTTATGTGGCAATACTTAAGTAAAGGTGTTCAGCGGAAACCCACAGACTAAACTGAAAACCGTGTATGAAAAGCTCTCCGGTGGTTTTCGCCACCGAAAAAAACGATTCCGTGCAAAAAAATTTGGGTCAACTTGTCAAAAACGGGTTAAATTTGATAACATAACAACATCAGGTAAAAACTATAGCCCGTAAAGCGTCATTTACGTTGAACATTGTACGCAATTTCAGTGGGATTCCGATTATGAAAAATTGTCATATCGATCACAGTGTCTCCTGGGGCATTTTCTGCATCTTTTGCCACATTTTTAAATAATTTGGCTTTTAAAAACTAAGAACTTCTTAGATAGGCTCAAACTATTTATAGCACATATCGATAATTATGCCTTGTTGGTCTAGACACGTTTTCCCTATCTTTTGACTAGGGAGAAAGTGTTTTAGACCTACCAAGTAAATTATCGATATCTAGTGAACGAAGGAAATTAAAAAAATGGTCCGAATCGGACCATTTTTTAGAATTTTTCTGAGATTACTGAAACTGTTAAATTATCAGTTTTTGTTAAACTTGATTATTAAAACTTATCAATTAACATGACTCCGAATATCAAAAAATATTTTTAACCATAGAAAAAAATGTGCGAAAATTTCAAGAGATTTTTAAAATTTAATTTTAAGTTTCGAAATGAAATTTTTGGAAAAAGTGAAGAAAAACCATGCATACTTATCTCACCTTATATTGGCAGATTCTGAAATTTCTTCAAACATTTGCATTTTTCCTTTGGATTCTTGAGCGCAATTTCTCACATTTTCTGGTAAACCAAAAAATTCTTTGAATTGATAAAGATATTTAAACTCTTCTAATTTTTTTCTGTAATCAGCCGAGTTACAGATTCGTGATTTATTTTGAACTGTGACGAATTTCCAGAAATAATTCGAGTGAATTCAACCACGACGAGTTTCGTCGTTTTCGTCTTCCATTTTGATATGGGCAGTGACGCGAGCAGTTGTTGCTACGGGATGGCTACAGGAGCACCATGAATAGTTGACTTTCACGGATTTATTTATATTAATTATTGACAAAAATTTATCTCGGAAACTACACCGAAATGAACTGTCAAAATTTTTTAAAGACGTCCGCTTAGACGGACGAATTTTGGAAAAAGTAAGTGGGTTTTCGCTCAAAAAACGCCAAATGACAACTTAAACGTCCACTTAGACAAATACGACAGAATATTGTCATATAATCGTATATAGTCGATACTAAAAAAATGTAATTTCAGACCTTTAAGGTTATATCGATTACGCGACTTCCTGGTCGTTATTTACTAGTTTTGGCCAAATTTTTAAATAATTCGGCTTTTTTAAAACAACTCATCCGATTACATTCTTAGATGGCTCAAACTGAGCTCAAATATCTTGTGAATAATAAAATCCAAAAATTGGTCCAAATCCGACCATTGCTTCCATTTTTTTTAAGAAAAACTAATAAATAAAAAATTTCAGAAATCTCAGAAAAAAAGATAAATAAATTGGTCCGATAGACCAATTTTTTTATTTTATTATTAACAAGATATTTGTGCTCAGTTTGAGCTATCTAATAATTTAATCGGATGAGTTGTTTTCAAAAGCCGAATTATTTAAAAAATTTGGTCATAATCTTAGATATAATATCTAGTAAATAAAGACCAGGAAGTAATCGATATATGATATATCAAATTTATATTTCCAAAAATATCTCTTCAAAAACTACCCCAAAATCTTCCCTTACAAATTCCCGGTTTTGGAACATCAATTACCGGTATAGCGGTTGGTATGAAAAAAAAAAATTGGTTGCCACAAATTAACTTGGCTACACAGATCAAAAAACTGTTTGTTAATATATGGTATTTCTTTGAGGGAAATCACTGGGTAGGGTGGGCCCGGTTAAAAAAGCTACATTTAGGTGATTAATCAAAGTAGCCTTTTCAAGGTTAGAAAAACATCTGTTGATCCACGGGGGAATTATATCGAAAAGTTTCAAATGCAGAAATTAAAAATTTCGGTTTCATCACGATTTCAGCAAAGAAAAAAAGTTAAACCAACGTCGATCTGAAAATTAATCACCTTATGAGTTTTATGTACCGTTTCAGCGCTAGAGAGCTCTGAACTTTCGACCGATCCGAAAATTTCCTGGCAGTACACATAAAATTTGATTTTTGTTAGAATATCCGACTGACAGTTACGTCATAATTTTATGGATTATGAAAAAATAACTGTCCTTATAAGCTTGTTTGCGAAAGTGATAAGCTTGTGTTATGGTTTTTGATGTTTTGGAGCTTTACACCAGGAAATTCATTAGAAATCGAATGATTTAAATTTCATGTTATAATTTCCGACCAGGGTTGTAAAGGGATAGGAATGGATGGGGATGGATTATGAGGGGATGGCCATTCCCAATCTATCCCTTTTCCAGATCCGAGCATATTGAACCCCTGGTTCAAAATATTAATTCTCCCATTAAAATTGATTAATTAGCACCGGTTTTTCCTATGAAATTAACAAATTACACGAAGGCTTGGTCCCCCTTTCAAAATAACGAATCTAGGACTGATTTCTCCTTAAAAATAACCCAGGGCCAACTACCCCCGGAAAATACTGACTTAGAACCGACCTCCACTTTAACAATAATTACCCTTTTTTTGTATAATGGGGATAGCCTATATGATATAGGCTATCCCCAATATACAATTTCAAAAAAAGTAATTATTTTTAAAGTGGAGGTCGGTTCTAAGTCAGTATTTTCCGGGGGTAGTTGGCCCTGGGTTATTTTTAAGGGGCTATATCCCGGATAGGGATGGCAATTTTTTTGGGGGATGGAAAATTTGGTCGGGGTTCATCCCTTTTACAACCCTGTTTCCGACCGTTTTTTGAAATTTTAAATTATTTTATAATATAATTTTAAATTAATATATAATCTTCTATAAATTTGAATCCGTTTTTGACACGAGATACTCTCATGTTTGAACTTTTTTCACCAAGAACAAACGAGATTGCATCCATAAGATTTGATTTTCCACTTCCATTTGGACCAATAATTGACGTAAATTTGGCAAAAGGACCAATTGTAACTTTCCCCTTGTACGATTTGAAATCTTCGATCTCAAGGTGTTCAAGAAACCCCATTTTTTAACTTCTGAAAAAAATCGATGAGTTTAAATTCAACCGTTAAAAAAGTTTTTTATCGGCTTCTCAGGTAAATAGTAATTGACATACAAATTATAAATATAACGTTCAGCCTAGAAAAGTATCAAAGATAATGACGTCGTTTTTTTTAGTCGAACTTTTTTGTTGCATTGAATGAATTGAAAAACTAAAAATAGCATGAAGTTCTATGATAGCTCATTCGAAAGCTAGTGTTTCAAACTACTGTGTTTTTTGTCTATAAGGACAGGTATGATTTTCGCAAATTGTCCTTAGCAAAATTTTCCCAAATTGTCCTAAGGTAATTTTCCCAAATTGTCCTTAGCAATCTGTCCTAAGATATTTTACCATATTTTTTAAAAAATCATCCTAATTATATAAAATTTTAATGGAAAAAAATTGAAGAACTTTTTTTTTTGCTCTTCACCCAAAAATTTTACGGAAAAGAGGTGTTTTATAGAAATTTTTGAAATTATACCCATTTTTCCCAAATTGTCCTTACATGAGGACGACCAAAAAAATAAAAGGCGTAGGTTTGGCCTTTATTTTCCCCAAATTGTCCTTATAGAGGGTGTCCTTATAGACAAAAATCACAGTAACTAATGAACTAAAGTCTGAACCAGTACCATTAACCGGTTCACCGGATTTTCATTTTTTGGTAGGTTCGAATCTCGATGACCCCCAAAAAATGGGATGCGTCATCTGCGTAGGTTGCTACTCTTTTGTTTTTGTACAGCTAATATTTACAAAAATAGCAACAGTTCTTCAACCAACGCAAAAAACTCGTGTTTTCTACAAATCAAGACGGTAGAATCTAAGATTGAAAATTGAAACATTTTTGGGCAATTGCTAAGTAGTGAACACAGTTGTGAACTATGTCTCAGCGAACAGAGTCGAAAATTCTATTTAGTCTGCTTAGGCTGAGTTTTGCTAAAAATGACGCTGAGAGCGAAAAATAAAAGCCAAATTTTCATGCGACTTGGGCGCATCTTTTTATAAAAATTCGAAGTGATGATTACTCAGTAATCAGTCAACTTGGGAGTAATGCTAAAAATGCCGGGAAAATGCTAGCCACGTTTACATACGGCTAAGTCAAACTCTGCAAAAAAAACGTAGTAATCACTTAATATTAACCAATCAACTCGGTAATATTTTCACAAAAACATATTTTTTTCTGAATGAAATTTATTTTTTCTGAAAACACGGCACTTGTTACGTTTTAAGCTATCGTCGATATAAGGGGTTATCAGTACATATAAGGGGTACAGTGAACACTTATTCATATTTTCTAATATCTCGGATTTCAAATCCAATAAGACGCAAGGTTTCGCCTGTGGCCTTCTGTGCACCAATCATAATACATAAAAAAAGTGGCGCTAGATGTGAAAAATTTTATTGCGCGAGTACCAAAATACCGAAAGTTTTTCATTCTAGTTTAAATCGAAAAAACGAAGGAACAATAAAAATCCAGAGATATGTTAGCGTGCCTAAGAGACAGTCAGATATCAGCTGCATTACTTCAAAAATCAGGTTTATTTGAAAAAGATTTAGGGGATTTTTGTATTATATGTTCAGTGGTTGACCACTGTATACTATAGTATATTATATATATAATATAGTCTATATTGGTCAAATAAAAAATATTGGTGTAGTCTAAAAAATCAGCGCTGATCCGACTAATCAGAATACTGTAACTTTTTTTTATTTGAATCAGGGGGTATATCCATCATGATGCCCGAGTAACTTAAATCTCTCATTTGCCTTTTAAAATAATAGGGAATAAGAGATTTAAGTTACTCGGACATCATGATCGATATATATGTATAATATACTGTAGTATATTGACGATGATAATTTTAGAAAGATTTTCAAATATGTCGTCATAATGTTTAGCATAACCGTTAGATTTTCACCATCTAAATTTTAGACTAAAATTAAAAAATACAATACCGAAAAATTCATAAGGCGCAAATAATGGCTTATTTTAAAAAGAAGTAATCGTTCAAAAGAAAGAATTTTCAGATATCAATTTTGGTTAATTTTTATTAATAGCAACTTTCTTAAGCCTTTTTTAACCCTTGGAAGCTCCGAATCGAATAAATTGGTGGAGGCTACAAAGCCGATTTTTCGGTCCCACTTTGAGCGCTTATATTATGATAACTACACATCAGAATTATCTCCTATTAGACGCAAGTTCAAGCCGAAGGCCCAAAATGTTGTAATAATTTAATAGATTTGAAAATTTTTATCTGAAAAGTAAGGAAAATGAGCGCCAAAAAAAAACGTTTTTAGTTATAGTTACCATGAAAAACCAAAAAATTTTCAGAAAATATTTGTAACCTGAACTAACTAATGCAAACCTTTGATTTCTAGTCCCGCTTTTCAATTTCAAATATCTCTTCGCGTTTTCTCTTAGCTCAACTTTTCACACCTTGATACGCGGCTGAAATCTTTGAAAAATAATTATTTTCGAGTATGAAAAAATATTTTCGAATGATTGATTAAACCTGTCGGAAATCGAGTCAGAAACCTGGGTAAACAAAAAACACGGTGAGATATCAAGATAATCAAGCGTCTGCCATACTCAGCTGATCATTTTATGATTATAATTCAGGTGGCGTTAAATTCAGATGTATTTATATTTGATTTTTGATATTTGAAAAAACATAAAATCAAAATTATAAAAAATGGCTGATTTTTGGCATACTCATGAACTTGAAAATAATCTCTCTTCAGAGCCTGTGAAAAAAATAAAAGCTGGTGATTTTCTGTTTTAGCGTCGCTTATTTGATAGACCAATTGATAATTTTGGACATTTTAGACGCCAAGGAGTTTAAATTCTCAAACGCTCTAAGGTAGTTTTTTTTCAAGGGGCCACCCCTCCTCATGACGATTACGGGAAAACTATAGGCGATATCGAGAAACGGTTTTTGCATTCAACTGCAAGCTAAAAAAGCTCAGTATAGAAATTTTAGTAAGTTAATTTGACATCCGGTTCACCAGATATAAACCGGAATGTAATATTTTGGTAGGTTCGAATCTCGATAAGCCCAAACTTTTTTTTCTTAAAATCAGCCGGAAAGTTAAATTTTTATGTTAGTTCATTCTTATATTACGATTTTATACACATTTAAACTAAATGCTTGAACTATATTTTTGATGAATTTCTGGAAGAAAAAAACGAGTTTCGATTTTTTTTTCTCAAATTTCATACTGAAAATACCTATATAATAGATCTTCGGTTATCGGTGAACCGGTAGTCCGATGAAAAAGAAAAAATTCTCCATTGAGCTTTTTTACTTGGCAGTTGATTGCGAAAAACCGTTTCTTGATATCGCCTATGGTTTTCCCGTAGTCGTCATGAGTAAGAGTGGCCCCTTTAAATAAAAAACTACCTAAGCCAATTTTCTGCTCTAAATTATGTAAGGAACACGATACGGGTACTAAAAATCCCTAGTTTTGAACATAAATCTGAAACGTGATTGGTCACCTACTGTATATTTCGTTGTCAACCCCGACGTAATTATTTTCAATCTCATCCTGCTTACGTTAAAAAGTTTTCTCACTTGAATATAAAATGAAATAAAATATTAATTTTTTTAAAGTCTTTATTTCAAAGTATAAAATTTTCTATTATTTTTCAGTTTTTCCAGATATCACTCACAAAAAATAAAACCAGTTCGGATAACAGTAGTGATTTTTTTTTCAGTAAAAGATTCCAGAAACACTTTCCTAAAAACTGATACCCTCAAAAAATTTCTAAAGTTCAACAGGATTAAAGGATCAGCGATTTAATTTCGATTTTTTCGGCGAAATTGGGAAAAAAAGTAAGATAAAATAAATTTTGAACCAATCATCGAAAAAATTTTAAGTTAATTTTTGAATTCCTTGGCAAAAACTCTATGGTGGGTCTTGCTCATTATTTGTTTACAGCTAAGCATAAAGTTTATTTCTCCCATTTTGAGAGTTTAAAATATTTGAAGCCGATTAATTGGTTCGGAGCTTCCAAGGGTTCAGAAGTTGATAAATCAAAATTTTGGTCAAAATACATCACACAGTACTAATATGATAGTAAACCCTTTTTATTTTATTTTCTCTATTCTTCTAAGCTTATTTTGACAGCCGATCTCCAGTTTAGCTTTGAAAGTGTGTAGGCAAATTGCGCTCAAAGTAAGGATGACTCATAATTTTAATATAAGCGACCTTATTGGATAGCCTCCGCTTGANCGTAAATATTAATACCGTATTCGAGTTATATTCATAACTCATCACACTCCTTGATGTTATTTTTAAATAATGTTCGCTTACTCCGTATTTTTGGCACACGCCACTGTATTACCTTAATTGGAATACTTAAGCGGAGGTTTTCGCTAAACAAGCTCACACGGGTCTTTTCCCCAATATTGGTGAGCAAATAATAAAACAAAAGATATAGATTTTATTAACTCTAAACTTATAGGTTTAGAGGATTTTGGTGTTCTCAATCAAACGTTTCAGTTTGTTCGAGAGCTAAGTTTCCTGGTTGGTGTTTGGTCTGGAGCTGTCGATTGCTAACGAGGGTCCGCTGTTTTCTAGAGGACAAGCTGAACGCATTTTAGACTAGTCTAAAGTGACGTGTTCAACTCTGCCCACCTTATTACTGTTAAACCCTGTCAGATCTGATACAGTTCTATTATTTTCGTAATAAAACCATACCGAAACACCAGACCAATCTGTTGTGGTTGTTATTGCATATCACCGGAGGACCTAATCATTTCTTAGATTTACGCTGCCAACTAAAAAAGCTCAATGGAAGATTTTTTTTCCTTATGATCGGACTACCGGTTCACCGGTAACCGGAGATTTATTATATAGGTATTTTCAGTATAGAATTTGAGAAAAAAATCGAAACTCTTTTTTCTACCAGCAATTCATCAAAAATATAGTCCAAGTACTAAATGTGTAGACAATCGTGGTATTAGGATGAAAAAACATAAAAATTTAACCTTACAACTGATTTAAAGAAAATTTTTGGACCCATCGAGATTAGAACCCAACAAGAAATTACATTCCGGTTTATATCCGGTGAACCGGATGTCAAATCAACATAACAAAATTTCTCCATATAGCTTTTTTAATTGGCAGTTGAATGCGAAAAACCGTTTCTTGATATCGCCTATGGTTTTCCTGTTATCGTCATGACTAGGGTGGGGTCACCTAAAAAATAAACATTATAAAGCTTTAAAAATTGACTTGATTAACAAGCTGATTAACACTTTGGCTTTCCATTAACCAAGGCAGTGGGCCAAGGTCTGCACCTGCTGCTATGATGTTTTGAATTTACTCACTTTCCGTCGAGAGCAAAGCCAAAGATCTGCATTTAAGTGTCTAAGCATTAAAGTATTTTCATACTTTCACTAACTTTCAAACTAATCTGAAATATTAAAAACAGACGAGTACCCCTCTTAAAGTCAAAACGCTGACTGTCTCGGCTGGATACGGGTCGTTTCAGCATTACATTAAAAACTTATTTTTGGGTCGACAGTCCTCAAAATCGGATGAAAATTGATCGCCTGTCAACTTCAGGTCAGAAGCCTTACTATGCACATTTTGGACCAATGTTTTTTAATCAAATCGTTCAACAATCGTACGATGAAAAATTATATATAATCAAAAAAAAATGTTCATCGTAGTAAACCCAATTGTTCGTAGTAAAACCAATTGTCAAAAACCTAGTTTTATCAAAAATGAATCTATATTTTCAACACTTCATCGTTGATTGAATTTATTTCGTTTTCCCTATTTGTATCACTAACACCTTCGCAACTTATTTAAAAACAAATTATAAAATCATTACAATAAAAATCCATCTTGAGAATTTCATTAATGTTTTAGAAAAATAAACCTTCTGCTTGTTATTTTATATTACAACATATATACAACATATATACTGTATATATGTTGTATATATGATGATGTATATAATATACACCTTGATGATCTAGGAATGTGTGGGTTAAGAACTATGGAAGAACTCCTGAAAGAGCCACTCCTGGGGCACTTAGAACACTCCATAACCCGCACATTCCTAGATCATCAATGATGATTCATCATCAATGTGTTTTTTTTCGATAATTCAAGAACTTTATTAAAAAGATTTAGTGAACATTCCAATAAAATTTATTCTGTAATTAATCTAACGTATATCCTTTTACCAACGGAACTTCATCTCAAAAACGGTCACTATCTCTAAAGCGCAGGTTCGAATCCCACTAATGTTGTCTAAGTGATTTTCTAAGTGATTGTTTGAGTGATAACACACCGATCAAATTCAGCGGTCACAATATCAAGCACCCTTGCTTATAATCATACCCAAGGCCATCACTAAGACAACATTAATGGGATTCGAACACGCGCTATAAAGATAGTAAACGTTTTTGAGATGGAGTTCTGTTGTTAAAAGGATATGTCTTAAATTAAACTTGGTCGTTATATTCAACTTTGACGTCAAAGACAGGTCTGGGACTTGTTCTGATTGGTTAATAAGGCAAGGTCAACGAGTATCATGGGATTTTTTAGGTCTCTGCCGTCAAAATTGAGCGTATTTCCAAGCATTTTTATTTTGCATCGAAAAAGAGTTATTTTTGTTCCCAAAGCTCCGACAGTGCCAATATCGTCGAATTTATTTGACAAAAAATCTTTCTGCGATCTTGAGCATGGGGCATGCCTTGGGTTATACCAGGGAGCACTATCTGCAAAATAACAAATTCCAGATAAAACTATTTAGGCTCAAGGGGCGTAAAATTTCTCGAAAAAAGAATAACCCTAGGCATGCCGCCTCCATTTAATTTCATTTCAATGTTATTTATAATTGTATCAAAAATGAATCTCCTACTTATATTTCTTATAATTATTCAAAATGGTCAAAAAGTAAAATTTGGTCTTGATACTTATCTGCAAAAGGCTGCAAAAATGATATCATAAGTATCATTCAATGAAGAAAATTAAAAAAAAATTTAGAAGACAAATGATATGACTGTTTCATAATAGATCACACTGTGAAAATTGTCACGTCAAGAAAAATTACAAAATTCATCTTTTGGAATTAAGGTTTATATTAAAATATTATGATAGAAACAAATTTTCATTAGTTTGACCTTTATTAATTGTCCTTTATTTTTTTCGCATTTCATGCATTTAAATTTTTAATCGAACTTTTCGCGTTTACAAAAATAATTTAACATGTTACCAAAATTTTCGTTATTTGTTTGTAGATCTATCATTCACGCTGTTTGCGTTCTTGAACATTAATCGATCATACAAAATTGTAAAATATCAACATAAATCTGTGTAGGTGTTTACGAACTCTATAGAACCTGTTGTTTATGCACGAAAATGATAACGAAAAATTTTCAGGTTTGCGCATATTGGGGTGCGCTTTGGAACTAATACGCTGATCTTATAAACTAGGTTTTAACCTTATTAAAAATACTTAATATTTTAATTCACACACCGAAAACCGAATAAAAAACCTTTGAAAAATAGTAGGAAAAAAATGCCTCGTTTACAGACGGCATTTTATTTTTTGAGTAACATATTTTTTGTGCTTGCGATCTTCAACTTTTTCGCCCCTTATTTCGGCGATCCATCTACAACGCTGTCAGAGAAAATTACGGCGGAGTTTCATGGAGGTATGTATTTTTATACCATTCGAAATAAGCTTATTTTGAGTATATACAGGTTATATTAAATTCCGCTATTTTTCATTTTACTCACTTCGTATATAAATATTGTGGGGGACTAACCGCGTGTGAAATGCCCGTCAATCAGAGCGCGGATAATAAGATAAATTGGTGAAAAGTAACATATCTAAGGTCCAATCAAAAAAATTAGATGAGGATTTCTCATAATTTTATTGATGATTCTAATTATCTTATTCATTGAAAATTTGGCTTAATTATTGATTTTTTTATATCGATTTTGCATAGGAATGTGGAGAATGTGTTTACAAAAAAATAAATTGATATTTCTAAGGAGATTCCCAACGGTGTGTTCAACCTCTAAAAACATTATATTTTTAATGGCGATAATTTGCTTTTCATATCTTAAATAAAATATGATATACCGTATATCATATTCTATTTAAGAAATGAAAAGCAAATAATCATATCCGCAAAATATCATATAAGCAATATATCATATACGTCATCAAATGATATTTTTTATTTTTCAGAGACGATGAAACTCACAAAATTGAGTATTTGATTTTATCGCGCGACGTTGTTTGAGAGTCATTGCACAAGCAAACAGTGGCCGTGAAATGAATTGGTTATTTGAACAATTCATTAAAACGCAAAAAGGAGTAAAGAACTAATCTCAAAGTTAACTGCTTTATTGAAGCTCGAAAGTTTGTTTATAAAGCAAACTTCTGCAAACTTCAGGGTTGACATCAAGGAGCAAGGTTGCTATTTTACACCTTGCACCTTGAAAGTCGACCTTAAATTGGGTATATTTAAAAAAGACATCTTTAACATGCAGCTTGAATTTGTACCTTATATTTAAGAGAAATTCAAGTTGCATGTGGTCCTTTGAAACCGTAAAACACACATATCAATCAAGATTGATAAGTATGTTTTTTGACAAAAGGGGCTACATAAATCCACCTTCCCACATTTTTTTTGGCTGGAAATTATGAAAAAATTCAATCTACACAAAATTTGGGAAGTGAGATCAAGCAAAATAAGTTTTCTTTCAAAACTTTAAAATATATAGAAAAAAATTTGTTTTTTTACAAGAAAGAAATAAGAATTATAAGAGCAAAAAAAATGTCAGAGATTATGTCGACTGAAGAGTTTGTAGTTATTTTTCAAGATCAAGATGACATTCTATTGGGGAATCATTTTGAATCAGGAATTGAGGTTGAATCTGGAACTGATGATGGCTCTGATGTTTCAGAGATCGAACATGGATCGGACTTTGATTCGGGCCACAATTGGTCTCCGTATTCGACTGAATCAGGTGGATCCGCAAGCCCTTCTAATTTATCAGAAGGGTGCCCGAGCAAGCGTTTGCAAGAACATGCGTGCAGGGAGTTACCGTTTGTTAGTTTGTAACACGGTATTTCCAATTTGCACTAAACACCGATCCATGAGGAAGATTTCTCGGACTCAGTCATAGAATCTCCATCATCTTAAAATTTGTGTTACCAGTACTTTTTGGGTGACTGCAAAAATGGCGGACCACATGAAAACAAATGTTTTTTCAATGTCTCAATTAATATATTATGTGGATTTTAAGCTTTTCGCAATTTGCTTATAATTTATTAGTTAACATTTTGTTAGCTTATTGTTGCCTCAACTCAACTCAACTCAAAAAAAAAATAATAATGGAAGGGAAATGAATCATAGCTTTATGCGATTTTATACGGCTTTATACGGTTTGTGCCTCCCAAAAATGTCTCGGTTTGTGCCTCCCAAAAATGTCTCGGTTTGTGCCTCCCAAAAATCCCTTGACGAAATCACATCCTCATGACGAAATCACATCCCCATGACGAAATCACATCCCCATGACGAATCTCATGACGATCCATTTACGATCGATATAAAACCATTTACGATCGATATTGACGAGTCAGTCCTGGAAAATAAAATCACAAAATAATTATTTCTATTTTTTGTCTGCAATATACAGAGTTTTATAATATACCATACATTTGAAAGAAACTGAGATTTAGCCTTGACTTGTTAGATCCCCAACCCACGAAAACCTCCCGCACGCATAAACCCTAGACGAACATTGAGTGGAAATCAAACGACCATATGGTTGCTTTTCAAAAAGGTGGAAGTTACTTCACTGCCTATGTCAGTGATTTTTATCGACTTTCAGACGAAAAATCAAAAGCAAGTGAAATGGGATCTGATGTAAGATTTCTGGATTTATTAGATTTCCAGGAATATACTAAGACAAGCTTTGAAATTTTTAGTGATATGATTTTTGATAATTTGATTTTTGATAATTTAATAGTTGATAATTTGAAATAAAAAGCGTTGTTGAAGAATTTTTTTTAATTTAATTATATAATTTTAAAGCTTTTTATTGGAATGTTTGGACATTTTATTTCTACGGTGCAGTTTATCGAAGAAAAAAAAATCGAAAATCACGATTCATTTACAAGCGCGGGAACAATTAATCTTCTAGATCTCAAAAAAATGACATTTGAAATTCTTGAAAAATTTCGCGCTAAAGACTATCAGCCAGAATTGGAAAGAATAATTAAGGTAGTAAACCCCGAAGGCCTAGTAGAAAATGATTGTGAAACAATCACGTGCATGTTTGCCAAATTATTCTGTTTAAAAAGAGAGATATATATCTGATCTCCAATATAACGATGTACGTTTGAAACTACAAGGTCATCAGAAAGATTGCATTATGAAGGATGAATTTGTAACACGACTGGACATTTCAATAAGACATTCTTAATTGGAATCAACTCCCAGAATGCAACGTAAAAGAAGACTATCTTTTAAACTGAATTTAAATCTAAATAATAATGTGTATAACAATAATTGAACGGTTATATATATAATAAACGAGAAATAACAAAAATAGATATGTGTTATTAAGTTTTAAGGGTCCGCAAAAAAGTTGGCCTGGAAATATGATAAAGACTATATAGTACTTGGTGGCAAAAATACTTGGTGGACCTCTGGTGCCTCCCTGGTGACTATGGTTATTTCTTGGTGGACCTCTGGTGCTTTCCGGATTTGCCTCCCGGACCTGTCTCCCGGATTTGCCTCCCGGATTTGCCTCCCGGACCTCACAGGATTTGTGACCACTTACTAAGCTCTAAAATTCCAAAATTTTAGATCACTTAAGTAGTCTTATCTATATGATAAAGACTACTTAAGTGATCTTATAAAACCTTAAATTTGACCGAATTTTATGTGCGTCACGAAAAAATAAAGTCCACTTAAAAAGAATGTCAAAAGGTCCGGAAAAATTGCCTAACGAAAAAGACGACAAGGAAACAGTCAGTCGAAAAATACCAAAGAAAATAACACAAAATATTATCTTTTTATTAAAACTATCTTTTTATTTTTAACTTAGAGTTCATTATTATTTGGAAAATATATACCATAGTACAGATAGAGTTGACTTCGTTCCGCCTTTACTCCCGCAACGCCAAGCCTACGATTCAGCCCAAGCATGGTGGAGCAGCGGGGCATTGATCCCCGTACCTCACGCACCAATTTCAATGCACCAATTTCAAAAAGAAAGGAAGCGGACTTTATAAAATACAAAAAGCACACTCTGTCCTAGCTCGGGCATGCACTTACAAATTAGCTGGAAAAAAATCCCTAATTCATAGCTGTTCACGATGGCCCGTGGCCACGTTTCCTCATTATTATTTTAAAATACTGTTTCTCCATCTTGACGTATCCACATATTCCAAAGTGCTTGTTATGTTGATACAGTTCTGTTAGGCTAGCAGTGAATACTATTAGCATATTTCATGCTCACTTTCAAAATAATTCGCCGAATCTACCATTTCTTGCTGCTCCCATTAATAATATAGTATGGGTAGGGCCAAGTAAAATTTTCTGGTAGAATTAAGGGCGCACAAGTTTATTAGCTCTTAAAAACTCTTTTAACGTGTATAAGTTTAAACAGCTAATTTTTTTACTGGCTCAGAGGGTTTCAGTTCAGCATTAAAAAAATTAATTTTATAATTTTATGAAACTAAATAAAATTGTGAAAAAATAATTAATTTTTAGCATTTTTTTAAAAAAATTGAAAAGTTTAAAAAAATTTATCCTTTTTACAGGACGTTTCGTCTTGCCCCATAACCATCATGTCCTGAGGCTAAATGTACGCTTGGCTTTCCGGGACTGGTCTTAGGAATGAACGTGACGTTTTGTATTATGTGTATATATTTGATATTAAGAACTCTAACGTAATAAAAGTAAATTAAGACAAAAAGTAATATTTGGTGTTTCTTTCTTTTTTACTTTTCTCACTGACTGACTTTTGTCGTCTTTGCTATAGCCATTTTCCGGACTTTTGACATTAATTTGCGGAGGTGAGGCTTTATAATTTGCTGACGCACATTTTCGGTCAAATTTTAGTTTTTAAGATTTCACTAAGTAGTCTTTATTATAGATAAACTACTTAGATCTAAATTTTGGGGTTTATAGATCTTATGATGGTCACAAATCCTGTAGCGTACCGGGAGACAATCCGGGGCAAACCGGGACAGGCGGAGGCAAACACGGAGCACCAAGGTCCACCAATAAAATAACCATAATGCGCAAGGAGGCACCAGAGTCCACCAGTATTTGTAGCTTCATTGTCCTCCCTCTAACACAAAAAAATTGGGTTTTTTTTCAGAAAGTTGTTTCGTTAAAAATCACTGTATTAAAAAATTTGCGAATATTTTGAGGATTTTCGAAATTTTGGGAAATTTGTCGAACTTCTCGAAAAAATGGATTTGTTAAAAATTGAGGGATTTTTTTTTTTTTAAAAATAGATTCGTTAAAATTTGAAAGCTTTTATTTGAAAAACATCGATTTAAAAAAATTGAAGGTTTATGGTTAAATATCTTTAAATTCTTAAATTTTTCATTATGATAATTTTGTTTTTGAATTCTATGTAATGGTTAAATTGTTGTCAGGGATTTTTTTTCCGTCACCTTCAGCCTGCTAACCCTTAAAGTTGTCAAAAAATGATGAAAAAATTTTTTTGAAATTGGAATAAACTAATTGATATAAGCATTGAAAAATTGTTTGACCATAATGAACATTATAGAGTGATATACTATATTGATAATATATTGATAATATAGATTGATAATATGTTTGATATAAATGATATAAAAGTGTAAATACAGAAAATTTTTATGCAAAGTAGGTTACGTATAAGTCAGGAAAATCTGGTTTTCATAAATGAACTTAAAATTATAATATAGTGTATAATATATTGATAATATTATAATATTTTTATGAATGATATGATAAAGTGTTAATAGCAAGAAAATTTTATGCAAAGTAATTGTCTATAAGTCAAGAAGTAAAGGTATTTTTGTACAATCATATGTTAAGTGCACCGCTACAAGCGTGGATAAAAATTATGTGTGATTGGCTCTTTCATAGATAATAGCGCTGCACTATGATTAGTTGTATTAAATTTTCACATTACTATGATATAATATATGGATTTTTTTTAGTTATTTTTAGTGTTTCATACACTGACATTTATATCTTTTTATGTCATTAGTCAAAGAAATGTGAATTTTTTTGTAGTATTTATTTTTTTCACATTATTAAACTTTTTCCCCTCAATTTAACTGTACAGGATTTTTGTATTGTGTGTTCGTTTTTTATGAGTTTATTTCAGACACCACATATTTTATTGGTTCTTTCGCTTATCTTTATTATCTTGCTCTATCAGCACCGGCTTTCTTTCTTGAAATCATGTGTCAATAACATATCTAGATTTTTTGGAAAATTATTTTCTTTCATTATATATGAATATGATCATTTCATTTTTTTTGATAAATCTTTCACATCTTCTGCGTTTTTGAAAATGTCGACACAATGAATTGTTGCACATCATTTCACTCATTTGTAACTGTTGGTGTATTTCTATCTTTGTTAGATGATATATTTTCCTGTCTGGCTCACTATTATATTATTATTGGACAGGACCAGTAATTTCTCATTTCTGTTAGAGTTACTAACTCTTCTATTCTTCCTTTTTTGAGAAAGTATATGACTGACCGGAAAAGGTCTTACGCGTAGTCACATGTGAATGTAGCCATCGTCTGATGATCTCAATCATCTGTTCGATTCTCTGATGAGGATCCATTCACTCACCTGTGTTCGGCGATCATTGAATCTCCAAAACGAAATTGGATCGGTCATTAACTAAAAATAATATTTTAGAGAGAATTTTTTTCATTTCTTAATTATATATGTACCGTAGTACAAATCAAGTTTAATGGCGAAGAAAAGTGATGAATTTTTTTTTTTTTTTGATTTGTAAAAAGTTACTTCCGCTAAGGAGAAGAAAACATAAAACATTTATATATCATAAGGAAGTAAACAACGTTCAAATGTATATTTTTATGATTTATTCTTAATTGATATCGTAAGTTTATTATCGAATAGTTATGTGTTTCAATATTTATATTATCATCGTCGTTAGCGTAATTTTTTCTTCACCTCAAAATATTGTGTCCATGGCTTTTTTAACTACTTTGACCATTTTGGGCAAAGTAGTTCCATTGCAGCTATTGAATAGGATTTTTTTCAGCTAATTTGTAAGTGCTGCACGAGCCTAGGACACAGTGTGCTTTTGTATTTTATAAGTCTCTCCTTTCTCTTTTGAAAATTGGCATAGATAATCCAGAGTTTCTGATTCTTCATCATCCAATTCATGATTTTTTCTCTGTGTTGAATAAGTCAAACAGCTCTCTCTATTCGAGAATTTTCAATTTTATGTCGGTTGTTAATGTGAGAAAGTCATTTTTATTATAATTTAGATATTTCGTTTCTTTAGGTTTCTCTGAATATTCATGTATTTGGATTAATTAATAGATGAGTATGATTTGAGCAGCATTTTAGTTTTATTTTGGTTATGATGGTTTGAGAGTGTGTTTATAAGAATTATATTTAGAAAAATTGATTGAATGCTTATCATTTTTTTACGAGACAAGATAGATACACAGGATAGAATGGATACACAGGTAAATATCTTTGCTCATTTTGAGAATAAAAAATATGGTTTATAATGATGTGTGTTTAAAGTCTTTTTACCCATCGGCCTGGGGCCTGGTTTGAGTAGTTTAACGTCTCTGCATATCATCTTCAATTCTAAGTTGTGACTTTGAAAAGGAAGATTCAATTGTTTGAGTTTTGACATTTCATCTTTATTTTACTGAGATTAATAAGTCCTGAATAATGTTTCTGTTAAATATATGTTGATTTATGTTTCTTTGTTTCTGAGATATATCTTGACAAGAAATATTAGTAGGCGCCAAAGCTAAAGAACTTTCGTTATTATTACTAAGTTGGATGTGTTATGTTTGACTATATATTTTTTTTCTATAACTTTATTGACTATATTTAATAAAAACATCTACATTGTTTCAAAGAAACTTAAAAGTACGAATTTTCAGGGCTTTTTTATTAGAATTTCAGATTTTAATTGTTTCATTAAAGTCTGTTTTTCTTTCTTTTATTAATTATTTATGCGATCATATTATTTTTAATTTATGAAGTAAGATGTAAGATTAATCTTAGATTGATTAATACATTCAACCTAAACTTGATGAGTTGTATGTTTTTCCACTATTAGAAAATGTATTATCTTCATTAATAAATTTTTTATGACAGGAAAATGTTAGGTTGTTTAATGGGAGAGAATTTGATTGATATTTTAAATTTCGTGTTTCTTCGATGTCGACTATTTTGTCCAGTTTTTGACCTAAGAGAATCTTCTCCTTTTTGTGGTCTGTTCTAGAGATATCTTCGGTCTTTGAACAATTTCTGTTCTTAATCATTTCATTGGGATCTTGATTACTCGTTATAATTACTGAACATTTTCCACATTTTTTATATATGCATTATGCCTCATTCATGACATTACTGTTTGTATATTAAAAAACTAAAATTTGATCAAAATTACTGATATTACTATTGGTTTTAATATAGGTATATTTAAGGTTGTTGTAATTTCATCAATCTTGCATTCTAATTTCTGTGTTCCTATTAAATGTGTCAATGCTTCAGAATTTGCTTTATTTTACTTCATAAGTTTCTCTTCAATAAGCGAATCTTTCAGACTCCAGAAGTGAGATAGATTTAGCTATGAAAACTCATGCTTAACTATTGTATATTTCTATATTTAATTGTTTCGATTGTTATGACTTTTCTTCACAAAAAATGGTTTTTCTAAGTGCTTGTTTTGATAAAACTGACTCCAGTACTTTTGTAGTTATTATCAAAAATTGTCATTGATGCATGGATTGGTCAATTGTGCTTAAAAGTTCACCTGCATGGCTAGACTTTGATAGCATTTTTGATCTTTGGGAACTCAGTTCCTGAGTATATCAGTATTGATAAGCGGAGTTCGATCATTGGTTATAATAACTCTTAACATTAGAGACATCATCATTTTTTGCATTTATTTTTTTCACAAATGTATTCTCTCCCATTTTTTCACCAATTATTCAACTACGAACCAGTGAGGGTTTCAAATACTTCTTATTTCAGTATAAGGGTTTTAATGATCGTCTTTGCCTGAATCATAAGAAAATACTGGTATGAGTTTCAATTGTATAAGCTTTATAATTAAGATAGCGTTTTGGTATTGAACTCTTTAGTTGTTTTGTACATACTTCATGCGATGCTTTAATTTTTCAGCTCCTTGCATTTGAAATATCTCTGTGTTACTGGTTCCATTTTCAATACATTTTTGTTTGTCCAAATAACTTGAAACATATAGTTCTGAAATGTCCAGTTAACTTCAAGAAAATTTTTCCAACATGAGCAGTGTTTCAATCACCTTGTAGTTTTTTGTTGATAAAACAAATTTTTGAGTTATTTATTTTGTACTCTCTCTCTTCTTCTTCTTCTCCTAGGTAAGACAACAATGATTTTTAGTGAATCAAATCCTATTCTTGTATGTTCTGACTATGTGATATTTAAATCGATCTGTTTTCATTTCTTTCGAAATTAATGCATCACGTTGGTTTTCTATGTTACTTCCTTTTGTACCATTTCTTTGCATAGTTCACTAGCAATAGTATGACCCTTTTAAATCATTTCCAAAAGGAACCTCGTCTTTTTCTTTGATTGGACTATTGGTATCGATTTCTCAGGGTTATTATGAGCATTTTTGTTCATTATGCAATTGACTTCAATTTTTTATTTTTGTTTTGGTTACATATAATTCTGATGTTTTTGTTGATCAAAGATACGACAGTTCTTTACTCATTGCCTTCTTGATTATAAGCTGGTGTCTTCTCTTGATATAACTTCATTGAGAGATTGTGTAACAATTCACTTTCTTAGTTAGAAAATTCATCCTGAATTCATAGATTTCAATAGATTTCATTAATTGGTTTCCTTTTTGTAACTATGGATGTACACATACATTATACATTTGAATTGCATTAGTCTAATTAAGCCAATTTCCCATTTTCTTCAAAGTTAGGTCACTGTTCTACCCATATCTAATCGCAAGTAGTCACAGTATATCTCTTAAACATTTTATTTCTATGATCTGTGGATAAGTTTTTATTAGTTGGAGCAAATCGACCCATTTATCATGGGATCAACATAAACTCTATTGAAGATAATTACTGTTTTTCCTGTAAAACAATTATTGTTTTGTTTTTGAAGAGAATTCACTATATTGTCTTGCAGAGATATTGTCGTTCATAATAATAAGATTTGCTATACAAATTTTTCACTCTTTGAATGAAGTCTTCATATTCGTAAAATATTTCGCATGATGTAATCTTCATACTTCGGTTGAGGCCATAAGAATATCATGATTTTGAGAAGTGTTCACTAATCCGTTTTCTTATCTTACTCTTCTGCTATTTTCCATGATTTTATTTGAATTGGTTTCTATCATTGAAGGATTAAATCTGTTGTTCCAGCTTTTATAGTGCTTTTGTGCTCACCCAGTTTATTACAGTCATTTTTACACCACATTAGTAAAAATTCATTTGGATTGTATTCCCAAGTTAAGTTAGTATCTTCCATTTGTTAACTCATAATCATCTTAATTAGCTGGCTTACTCCCATTCTCTGATCAAGTGTACTTTTTCTTGCTGAGTTTTGGATTGGTAATATATTGTTTGCTTAGGAATAAGTCATCATGATTGATATTGTGTATTAAACATGAAAAAATTTGTCCGTAATATCATTTTGTTAACATTATTTCTAAATGATTTTATAAACTTTACTTTTAATGATTTCTAATCAATTGAAATGTTTTTATTGATTTTTTGTTATGTTTGTGTAGAAATGGAAGATATACAAAATAGCTATTCTAATTTCAAATATATATTCGCTTCAGCACACAAATTTTTTCTATTACTCTCTTTTGAATTTGCCATGCTCGAGTATGTCCGAAGATGTTGCTGAATCCGATTTACGCCTGCCAATTTCCATAAAGACCTGCAGATATTTTCATCTTTCATGGATTTCTTCATCACGTATACACGCTATCTGGAATTTTACTCAAATGTAGCTTGAAACTTGTTGAATCTGTTCATAGACATTGTTTAAAGAACCGTTGTTTTTGTTTTTTATAAGTATTTCCAATCGTCCCAACGTCAGTTTTTTCATTAGTTTGTTTCACTGGCTAATAAAATGTCAGTTTTTTTATTATTTCCCTGTTTCGGACATGCGAGGGGCTTAATTATCAAATGTTTGTAAATACTCGATTTATATGTTCCTGAGGATACATATGATTGCTCTATACTGCAATTCCAATCATAATCCTTAATATGGATAAGCGGATGTTTATTCATGCTGATTTGTTGAACAGTTCTCCAAGCACAACAATCTTTTGTGCGTATCTCATCTAATGCTTTTTTTTGACTGATTGCTTGCCTACTGAAGATTTTCTAGTATAATACGCGATTACTTCGACCTGCATAAGGTGCTACTTTGAATCATGTATATTATCATCGTAAGCTAGTTCATTTAAATTTGCCATATCGTATGATTTTGCTCTACTACGCTTTAAGAATTTATTGCGATCCTATTGTTTAGTTCACGTTATAATCCAAATGTCCAACTTGCTGCTAATGTTGTCATATACATCTGTGCAGAGAAGTTCAGTTCTTTATGCTCGATCATTCTATTAGGTGTTACATGTTCTATACTTTGCAAATTATTTTTGTATAGCTGAATTACTTCGTATAGTGGTCATCTGAATAGTCGTCAACGAATTAGACCTCACAATAATTGCATATACTCTTGTGCAGATGAGGAATCTTATCCATATGTGTTACTCTTACTTGTATTCCCATTTCAACTTGGTATTTGCAATTTCTACTACAGAATTCATTCGTTATTTACTAGTACTCGCATTCATTATTGTCCACAAATCTTTATAGCACTATCCTAACAATATCGTATACTATAGTTCTCACATGGATTGATGGATATATCAATTATCTGTAATTGTCACTAAATACACCAGATACATCGGCAAACTATAATATTTTAGTTCTTTAAAAAATGATTGATATAAGTTACATTAAATAAAATGAAAATATATATATATTATATTAGTTATATCCTATATTCAGTTCCCTTTCATTAGGATATAAAATATTTATATAAATTTCCATAGGTTTCCTAAAATATTTTAATACATCTTATTATTTACTATGGATAGTTAGTCCTGACGTGATCTAAACTATATGTTATTTAAAGTAAACAAAATTTTGTTATCTTTTCGAGAAAATGTTTCACTCATGAGTAATATATTCACTATGGTTGTGATTTTTTTTTTCTTGTTTAAATTTCGATATCTTTCACTAAGTGCCTAATTTTTGCAAAGGTATGTTTGTTTAAGTTTACTTCAGACAGATATTAAAAAATACAGTTTTCTGATTGAGTTTTTACTTCAAAAATGTCTTGTATTGATATATTTATTTATTTCATTCACTTCCTTGATAATGTAAGTAGTCAATTATTAATTTCTTCATATATTCTTCTTTATATTGATTCATAAATGTATAGTTGTTTTAATGATAATGTTAGGTGGTATTAACTATTTTTAGTACAGATAATTGCAGATTCACAAGTTTAATAGGCTTATATTTTATTGTTTTTTTGTTTATTACTTCAAATTAAAGGGAAACAAAAAAATAGGAATACAGGCACAGTTATATGCTCGTTCTTATTTATGTTTTAAAGAAAAATTATATTTGTTGATGTCAAGCGTGTCTGTATAGAAAAAAAGCGCTGATATTAAAATTATGTTTCTTTAACATTGAGTTCTTAATTTGTTTGAAATGGACATTTAAGCATGATAAGCTGTAATGTTTTACATTTGCTTATCGGTTGGAAATTTTGAAATGTTTTTTCCCATATCTCTTCCTGATACGTGCATAGCCTCTTATCTCAACATCTGTCTCTACTTATTTTTTCATTTGAAATTTCAGTTAAATGAGTTTATGATCCATGTTTCGTTTTTTTCTTGTTTTTGCTCATATGACGCTGTGATTCTATTAACAAGAATTCATCAAGGTAAATCTTTTGCACATCACGTCGATATTTGTAAATATCTTTAAGGTTATTCATATTCTAAAATAGCTGTGAAGGTTAGATTGAAAGCTGTTTTTAATTTGCTAATTTTCGTACACAATGATTTTCTAAGTTGATTTATGACATAAAAATTGTTTTGTAGTGCAATTGATTAAATTATCAGAAATTTGTTTGCTATGTGCATTAATGGATTGGTTTTTTAATTTCATAAAGTTCTTTCTTCTGCCATGTAATCCAGTATAATTCTAGGTGTGTTTTACTTCATTATTTAGTATTGCGAATTTATTCATGCATCCACTCTCCTTTTGGGGAGGTAAATAATAATTCGTTTTTCATCTTATTTCTCTTTTTTTGCGATATTGTCATAAAGCCAGCTATGATATAAGAAATCTCTGAAATGTGAAGTTTTTCTCAACTCTATATTCGGTAATCTCTTTTATTCTCCTACCCACTTCTTTTCAATACTTCTTCATATTTTAACAAGTGTAAAATTATTTACTGATTCATATATTAACCAACAGAATATTCAATTAAAAAAATATTAGTAAAGATGATTAACTCATGGGGCTACAAATTTGTTTAGCAGTAAATAGTTATATACAGTAGTGAATAAGTTAGAATTGAATATGTGATATGATCTGTTTTTATGAAGTTTGTACTTTTCCTTTTTTATGAAATTTTTCAGATTTTTAGACTATCAGTTCATAAATTTATTTGAAAGTTTTGCCAGTGAAAAATTATTTGTTTTTGAATTTATTTAATTTTTAGATAAAATTTTTATTTACTATTGGTCCTGTATTGTTTCTTGTTGCCTTCTCTTTATTTTCTCCTTTTTTTTTTTCACCTTATTATTTAGAATGATCATGATATTCTAAATATGTAACTCACCCAATTATTTATCCACATTTGAGGTAGACAACTGAGCTTCAGATGGGTAAAATAAAAAAACAACTTATATATTGGAATAGTTTATAAAAAGGTATCCTATTAGTTGGCTACATATCTAAAGTAGAATTGAGCTGCGTATTGCAATATAGGGGTTAAAGCCACGGTAATTAAGTTCACAAGTGGAAATCAACCAATGGATTTAACAGGTTAATATTAAGGACACGTGAAAGTCAAAAGATTCGTTTAATTATGAATTCCCTAAATACGCTCGTTGTTTTAACACCTTTTACTCAGAAGAGAAATACAAGTATTTTCTATCGTATTTGCCACAACAGTGGTATAAAAAAATGAACATGAAAAATTTGGACTTTCCGGACTGATTTAAAAAAAATCTTGGCCCATCGAGATTCGAAGCCTACAAAAAAATACATCCGTTATATCGGTAACCGGATGTCAAATCACTTTAAATAATTCCTCATTTAGCTTTTTTTAAGGTTGGCAGTTTGATGCAAAAAACGTTTGGTCGATATCGCCCTATGGTATTTTACCGCTATTCTGCATGACTAGGGTGGAGTTGAACCTAAAAAAGAACTACCTAAGGCAAGCAATCACAGGCACGGAATCATAGACGTTGCTGCGGGCAAACACATTTAGGCCATCTTACCATTCAGCGATTTACAATCTATAACAGGAAAAAGTTTATAAAAACCCACGTTTTTCTCTCCTCAAAACTTCTATGGACTACCGAGTTCTGTTACAGTACTCCGATGAAATAATATTCAAGTACGCCAAAAAAGTGAATGACATCATTCTTTGAACCAGATATTGTTTTCTTGACTTTCGACATTTTAAAAAAAATGTTTGGGGAAGAAATTTACAGATCTTACTGAGATCATCTCTGAGTCATAGATGATTTCATTAAGAGTCTGTAAATGTTTCTGTCCCAAATTTCTTTTTTTGATTAATGTCGAGTTTCACAAACAATATCCGGGTTTCAAAGAATGAGTCATCACTTTTTTGCCCGTAAATTTTATATTATTTTCATCGGAGTATTAGACCAGATATATCCGAATAACGTTTTCGTTGAATAAATATCTTTCAGATAAATCCACTAGAAGGACGAGTTTACTTACACTTTGAAAGCTTTTTTTGATCATACATTGATCAATTAGAATCAGAGGAAATTTGACAATTTTTATCGCGCTCAAAGCACACAATTCTAGAAAAGAGTAATTTTTTCTATTGCTGGACATGAAACATCTTAATCCAATATCCATTATGTGCCCGGGTAACATACATATCTATATAAGATTGCCTGTATAAGAATAGGGAATAAGTATTTAATGTTACCCGGGCATTCATAATCGATTATATAATAGCAGTTTCCTCCTTTGAAACAAAAACCAAGCCTCTTTTAACCACGGAACCTGCATATTAATAAAGGCCAAATTAAAACGCATATTTTTGAATAATTTTATTTTATAGAAAAGTGAACTTGTAATATCGCTGCCGTGGCGCAAACTATGTCAATGCGTATAGACTACATTATGAAAATTGTACAGTCATTAAGGTATGAGTGCAAGGGGTTACGAGTACTATGTAGCATTGAAACATGTTTGTAGTTGTCTTAAATAATTCTGATTACGTTTTCACAGATAGTTTCTATCGGCAATATCAATATTTAACCTCACAGATATTTTAAGGGGTCAATCGGTATGTCCTAGTTTATTTTGGTGAAAAAAAGAATGATTCGGGAGAGAATCGTCTATAATTTGGGGAGAATTTTCTGGTTGCCTTCCACTCAAATTTTCCCGCACAAAATTAGACACTAATGAATAAAACGACTAATGTATAATTTTGAAAATGCAGTTCATCCTTGACATTATGAAAAATGGATTCAAGCTACAGAAGCTCGGTAATAGGCTTGATTTTGAATTTTTTAATAGCGATTCCAAGAGTTCATAGATAATAATTTCAATTTTTTCGTATATCCATGTATGTATCCCCCCGGGTTCAAAAAAAAAAGATTGTTTCGAAGGCCGAAACTTTGAACTGTCGACTTATAAAAGCGTAAAAACCATGCTGGGCAAGAATTCAAAAGAGAAAATTAAAAAAATGAACCCCCCTTTTTTTTTTATTCGGATTATTTTAACTGGTAATAACACCGGTTATTGCGTTTAAATTACCGGTTCACGAAAAGTCGTGTCGGTTAAGGTTAGCCAATTACATTTTTTTCATCTTCTTAAATTTGACATATATTAATATCTGAAAATTGAAAACTTGGGAAGTTTGAACAATATTATTTTAGAAAACTATTTGGAGATATTCTTTTTTCTTGTATCAATGACTAAAAATTTTATTTTTAGAAATGTAGCAAATTTCTTTATGACAAAAAGTCTGCGAAAATAAAAAATCGCGTTTGTTATATGCTAAAAAAAAAACCGGGGGGAGAAAGTTTATTTGGGAAGAAAGCCCAGTGCTCAGAATGAGGTTTTAAAACTCATTTGCTGACTACTTAGATTTTTTTCCGGCCCCGAATCGTTTGTTTTCGGCGGTCATAACCCCCGTTAAGACTGCATTAAATTTCTCCTTGTCAACTACTGCAGTTTCTTCTTGGTGGTAGTTATTAACCGCTGCGCACCCTATCGATCAATGACTATCAAATGAACATAAATATGCATCATTCATAATGAAAAAATCAATCATTCGATCCTTGCCAAAATTCTTCAAAATTTCATGATCTAGAAACTCATAATATATCGTTATTTTAAATGTTAAACTCTAATATTTATTACATTTAACCCATCAACAGCATTTTCAGGTCAGTTGGTTACGGTACTAAACGGACATCAAAACGGACGCTTATTCTCTTCTCATTTTTCTTCTCGTGATCTGAATTAGTTGGATGAAATAGAGCTTTGGAAAAGTTTAGATGTTTTGACAGTAGGTTACGGTTTAAAAGGAATTAAATTTCTTTATGAAAATTCTGGGCGTTATTTCTTTTTTAAGTTTACAAATTACGACGTCAGTTGACTGTCGGGTGTGATCTAGAACAGTGTGGCATTTCTTGTCATTTCGTTGTGAGAATACTTAAGTACCTAAAGGTGGTTTTAAGAGCAAAAAATATCTATATAGGTTGAGGTCCGAACCCTCACCGAACGTAGAATCACTTATCGGGTATTTTACAGCACTCTCCACAAATTGCCAATATTGGCATGGACGTACCTGCTTATGCAGGGTTCTCACTGAATCATCAGTTACAACCCACGTTGAATAAACAACTTAAATACAAAAAGTCCAAATTTTGATTTGTACTTGTACTTTCCCCGTATTAAATGACCCTTCATGAACAGATAGAATGTAGGCCTTCTTCGAATAACCCAATTTCGGGCCTTACTATTTATTAATCATTTTTACGAGGCGCGAAATATAACGTTTATGTTAACCTGCAGGAGAATTTTTTTCCTCAAACTGCTTTTATTCTGATTTGAAATGATTGAAATATTTCGAAAGACCTATCATATTTTTTATCTTTATGGAATTGAAAAAAGCCATCACAATTAATGGTTATGCAAAAGTTTTTGCACACTTTTATGCATTCTATTATCTTTGCACGAAATTTCAAAAAATGGTCTTTTCGATTCTGAACACAAACAATTGAGGTTGTAGATAAAAATTAGAATTTCTTAAAAAGATAAATTTAAAATTAAATTGTATAAACTTTTCGCCAATTATTAATTCCTGCATTTCAGGTACTTTTTCCGAACATGATCGAATAAATTTAGATTGTTTTAAAAACTACTTATTTTTGTTTTTGTTAAACCCAAGCTATTTTTTGAGCGTTTCGATCTACGTTGCCTAGTCGCACTCGAGCTTCTGATTTTGCAAGTTCTTTCGGAAATCGTCATTGAAATTTGATCTTTAAGAAAGGTCGACCTCTTAGCAACTCGCTTCTTCCAGTTCAGCTTTTCAGAAAATTGATTGCTGATCCTTAAGGATGTTTTTTTTTCCTACATGGCTCGTTATATAATCGCCCTGACTATGTTTCCCTGTTCGATGAGTCCAAATCCCGTCATCTTTGAGGTGGCTCTCCCTGAGTTCATCTAGCTCAGTTTTACATATTTAATGAGCAGTCCAATGCTTGTTGCAGCACCATATCTTGGTTTGAAGTCATTCGCGATTTCTAGAAAAAGAACATGCAGATTTTTGCACTTCTTGCAAATTAAATTACCCTCATAGATTTTGAGCCTTTTTAAAAGTTTTGACTTTTACATCGTACGTGAAGGTTTTGCTATTAATCATTGAGAAATCTACCAGTCAATATCGTTTTTAAACCCAACACATTACGTCGAAAATGGCAATTAACCGCAACAAAATTGTTAGACTTAAATTCAATAGATCACGAAGTTACATAAATTCTTCCTGAGCATAGTAAAAAAGTTGGCAATGAAAAGCCTAAATTACTATCTATAACTTTTTTTTTTTTTTCGATTTTAATGAATTAAAGAAGTTGTAGTCGGTAAATTGAGGTTTTAAAAGATCTGCAAACTTTTTAACGAAGCATCGTAAAAACTAGAACTATCGAACGCTTAGATTGTTTTTTTTTAGGGAATCTTTTTATCAGCCGGGAGACGCGAAAGAAAATTCTGTTTGTCCCAGCAAATATATGTTTTTAATGGGGGTTTTCCAAATACCTGGAAGGCCAGACAAACTGCCCCGTCTAAAAAACAACACACTTAATAAAAATAGCCCAAGGACTTCGGAAGTTGGCCACATTTTTTTAAACGAAAATTGGGTCATTATAATACAATTTTCAAATACGTGACACTGCTAGAGCCGGTTTTACCAAAACATTTCTCTAAAAATTATCGCTAGAAAACCATCGAAAAATTTAACCTGTCAAAAATCGGAAATCGGAAAAAAACAGCTATGGCAGTGACACCGTAGCTTTAAAAGTTATACTTATTGGCCCAAACATTTCAAAAGATTCGTATGTGACCCAGTATTCAAACTATCTTTTTGATGTGACTTATTCTAAAAAAATCACGACTCGACTGTTTTTCTTGTATTTTTTACCTTTCAGTGTTATTTAACATCAATTTAGTGAAAAATTACTAACAATTGGATTTAGCTTTGAGATATACAGTTGCCTATACCATAGGGACCGTCAGCTGGGGACCTCGATTTTTTTTTTGAAAAGATACCCAATTTCAACAATTTTTTTCGTATCTAGCGGTAAATCAATTTAAGGGAAACGAAAAATACTTAAATTTTCAAAAATTAGACCAAGCAAGTTTCCGCATAGAAGAGCCAAAACTTATCAAACAATTTAAGCCATTTTTTTCCAAAAGGCCAACCAATTTTTTCAACGACAAATTTTGTTTTTTCCTTAGGCGTAAATCCGATAACTCCAGGTAAACCAAAAAAAAATTGGAACCTCTTTAAAATTTTTCAAAAAAAAAAAAAAACAAATGGGGGGGGGGCCAAACAAAGTTGACCCGCTTAGGGGAAGAAGCAAGACTTTTAATTTCAAAAATATTTTTAGGCATTTTTTTTTGTTTTTTTCCAAAGCCACCCCAATTTTTCAACGGAAAAATTTATCTNCCAACTTACTATATTATAGGAGCTAGCACGAAATTGGTGATTCTGGCGAATTAATTTTGAAAGGTCGAGCATGAAATATAGCTAAAGTAGTTCATCTTCAGCTACACAGACTGTATCACATAACAAAGCACTTTGGAAATAATGTGGATTACGTCAAATTTAAACTAGTATTTTATAAAAATTAATGAGGAAATACCGTGGCCACTGGCCATAAATCAAATCGATTTTTAACGACAAAAAGTTTGAATTATGTATAAGCGCTAATTTTCTTCTTTACTGGATAAGTCAACCGTTTGTAGGGGTTTGAGCAGACCAAAAAATAAGAAGTCACGTTGATCCTCCTAAGTATGTTCTTGGAAAAAATCGACCACGAAATTTTGATTCGGGAATCATGTATTTTGGTCAATTAGGCCTCACTGATCAACTTTTTAGCTTTTTAAAAAACATATTTTAATTTTTATATCACAAACCTCAGAATGGTATCATGCCATTGGCAAATACACCCAGAGTTCATTTTCTGATTATAACTAGTTTTTTAAAGCCAGTCAGAAGGCCGCATTTTCCGAAATCTTTCGAAGATTTTTGGTCATTTTTCGAAATCTCTGAAAAAAACTGAACAAAATTTACTTTTTGGTTTTCCCATATCTCGCTAGATCTAAATTTACAAGAATAGCCTAATCCTCCTCGTAATTGAACAAATAATAAATTTGAAATAAACATGACTTTTGCCGTTTAAAATTTCTATCAGTATTTTTATAATATTTTAATAAAATTATGAAAACTCATTTTTTATAAACGTTTCGATTTGTTATCATTCCCAAGATTTAACTTAATGTAAGCGAAAGAATAAATTATTTTAACAAAATTGTTTCAATAAAAAAATAAATTTAGAATTTTAACAAAGTTTAAGTCTTATAAACATGACTTCGAATTAAAAAAAAAATCTATTTTCATTTATCATTCTAAATTGTTAAAGTTAAAAAAGAGAGAGATAATCGCAAATAATCCCTTCAACCTCGAAACTGCCTGTTTTTCTGAAAAAGACTTCAACCCTTAAAATGGCTAATTTACTTTTTGCACAGTAGAAATGGGTTTGGCACGATTCAAATTGTTTTCTCTAAACATCTATTCGTATTATTGAATTTAAAATTTCTAGAAAATTATTAAATTTTTAAGTTTTGAAACTAAAATTCAGCAAACCACAATTCGTATTTTGCTGTAGAATTCGTTCAAAGCATCGAAACAATCATAAAAATTCAAGAAAAAAACAATTTTTCTTTAGAAAAAGGCATGGCCCCTTGAAATGAGCATAATCCTTCGCCCTTGGGAAATGCCTACTTTTTTTGGATTTTTTTTGGGCCATTTCGAGGGGGTAGGGACTGTATTCTAAAACACTACAATTTTTTGATATAATGCTAAAAACGGTTACTGGTATTTTTTGAAAAATTTTTATTGTATCACTCGGCCACGGAATGCAACTATTCACTATACAATCACTTTCATTAAATTATTTTATCGCTTCATCTTTCCAAGGGAATTCCTCCCTATGTTTTAGTCTTTGTGATAAAACTGTGTTACTATAAATTAGATTAATTGAATTCGGTGGTTGATCAACTAAGCACATTTAACAAATTTTGATTATTTCTCTTATAAAAAAAGGTTTATCAGTATCAATTTAAAAGTCTCTAATTTATGAAAAGTTAGAAGAAGTATTTCTAATGTTTCTAACCATATTTGGAGGTCATTTTTAATCAATTTTATCACTGAATTTGCGCTGGGTAACGATTTGCTTTTCTAAGTAAATTTGGAAACCCTAGCCATCGTAGAATCATATTTGTGTCAACAGAATCTCATGTGTACTAGAAATGCGCTTACGTTCGATAACTTACAGTGACTAATGAAGCTTTTTAATTCGAATGAAGTAATTGTGCAAACAACTATAGTCAACTTAAAAAGACAAATTTTCAAATAAATAATTAGTTCCAAAATTTAATGATTTTTTTAATAAATTTATTTCTAAATAAACTTGGATTAATGCCCAGGAATTGGAAAGAAGATTTTGAAAATTCTGACAGAAACAAAACTTGATTTTGATTGGCGCCCGACAGTACAAGAGGTTTAAGATTTTATTAGAAGACGAATATGAAGAGGCAGCAAACTTTCACGATAGCAAACACTCGATACTGAGAAATTCGAAGGTTAATTTCAATGAATCGTTTGTTAGGGCAGTGGGTTTACATATATTTCTTCATTCCACACTTCTGTAATAGGGTAATATACATGAATAATCCGTATTCACACTTTTGTTAAATATACCGGCCCTGATTAGAAACGTAGTGTGTTTTTAAGTAGTCGGGCGCGGGATATTTAAAAATAAAGGTGTGGATAGGGGATATATTTGTATATAACATAATTTTTAACAAAAAAATTTTCAACAAAATTTTTTCTACAATAACATTTTCCAAAAACATTTTTCTAACATCAAAACATTTAAAAAAAAAAACATTTAAAAAAACAAACAATTACAAGCGAGATCGCGCCGTATACTTATATTATACTTATAGCGTCATAGTTAGATTCCCACGCAAAAACCCACGTAAGCCTCCGTTTTTTTCAACGTTCTATGCCAAAAAGATAGGCGTTTTAAATCAGATTTTCAGACCAAGATTCTCTGGTGCGGGCGGACAGATGAAAAATACCGAAAATAAAGGTACATCTTTTAAAAACATGTTCAGATTGAACCAATGAAGTCGTCGGTAATTTCAATTGTGAGAAAAATATTTTGGGATATTAATGCACACTCTTAACCTTCTTTTCCTGTATCAAATTTTGATGTAAGTTTGACTGTCTATAGAGTCAAATAGTCTTCAAAACCAACAAAATAAGTGGCTAATCTAAAGAAGCAATAGCCTCTTCAGGCAACTCGCGCGCCGATTACTCTATGAATTTGGCGAATAGCCGCGGCCTCAAAACTATCAATTGTTTGAAGGAGTTGTCAGCTGTGTCTTTAACAAAACAAAATTCAATTATTTTTGGCGGTTTCAAACTATTGACTCTATATCCCTATTCAACTTTTGTTAATATCCCAGCCCTACTACTTAAAAAACACACTGCGTTTCCCCTATCAGGGGCCGGGATATTTACAAAAGTGTGAATAAGGGATATAGTATTTTTCAAGAATTATTTGATATTTCACAATCGACGTATTGCTTTATAATTAGTCGAAGTATTTCTAAATATCTGTCAATTTTTTTAAAGTTCTTGTAATTTTAAGATGTGGTCTATCAGACAAGTTTTTCAACACGACTGGAAGATATTATGCGTTGCCAAATTTTTCCAGAGCGACCTTATGATCCCAAATGCTTTTCAGAGTTAATACAATATCAAAAGATTTAGAATACATTCAGCGGGCAAGTGTTTCTTTCCAAAAAGTTGTTAGGTCGTGAAGTGATTCTCTGAGAAATATTTTACAGAAAATTTTACGGATAAAAAACAAGAAAAGTTTAACAGTCACTTAAAAATTTGAATGTAAAAAATTTTTGAAAATCTAATGTTTGACTCCAAAACTTTTTAAACTGACAAGGTTTTTATCAGAGTAAGGAGTAACTTTCCAAACATCAAAAATGTTTTGGTCATTTGTTTCATCTTTGAAACAAAATCGAATAATATTTGAATTTTTATTTTTCGATTTACAGAGAGTTTCGAAAAATCCCATTTTATCATTTTAAAATTATTCAAAAAGTTAAATTTCAAATAATAGAAATTTCTAAAAGCTTATTTTTGTTTTGAAATAAAAATTCAACAGGTTTAAATTCAATTTAAAAAAAAAAATAATTCAAAATTAGAAAAATTTCAAAAATGTTATATCATGCTGGAAGAAAAAATTGAAAAGTTTTAAATTTTCTTATAGGATTTTTCAATTTTTGAAACTTTTTCGATGGTTTATTTTCCAATATGAAAAAATTTCAAAAAGGTTATTTTTTTATCTGCGAAAGTAAATATTGATTTAAAAAATAAGAAGGGTTAATTTTCAGTTTACATGACCGAGCTATCTTTCTGCATCAATGGCTATCAGTATAGCCTATACCTAGAAATCGCAGTTTTTGAGACACTGAAAAAGACATCAATAATAATAGAATATGATAATGGCGCTCGTATCGATGTGTGATTCCTTGGGGAGAGCCTTTGGAATTTACCAGAATCAGGAATACTATAATAAGAAATAACGGATACATTGTACGGATTTGAATTCGTCAGAACGGCACACTGGGGGATGGGATTGCAGAATGTAGAGCCAGCTACCAGATAATATGTCTTCAAATGATGGCGGAACATTTTATAAGGAAGGTTAGAGTTCAGAAAAATTAAATTATTCTACTTCTGAAATTTTGATTTTAAAGCACAAGGCGCACATTATCATCGGATCGAAAAATCGATTCTGCGATTTCAATTTTTTTTCGCGAGGTTTTCCGATTCCGATTCATTTTTCGAAAACCGACCGATCTGTGAATATCAATTTTACTTCTATTTTTTTGAATATTTGCGGTAAAATTTGCTCTCAATCCGCGAATAAATACGATATAATATATGGTAGGAAATAATTTATAGTGATAAAAGAGCCCGATGCAGCAATTTTAGACTTATTTTGATGAATTAAAAACTAAGCAGTTAATGGAATTCCATAGTAACGTAATCATCACTTGAATAATGTCCGACATTCATTCTTTTACAGAATAAAACCGAAAAAAAAATTTATGTTTTAAACTAGGGCATGTAATGCGATATCGGATCAATTCGGTTAAATTGTGCTCGATTGATAATACTTTATATAGCCTTACATGATGTGAATTTTTTATGCTTTATAAAAAACCTCGATTTTCAAAACTAAAATCAATTAAAAACTGACGTCCATTGATCAATGCATTAAAAGTAATTTTTTTAATAACAATCCTGGGAATGGTCACGGGATTTGGGCGATAATCGGCACTTTTGGCGATATGGGTACTTTTTAGTATTTTAGCTCTAGAATCGTGTAATTGAGTGGGTTTTTTTCGGTGAGAATGGATATTTTGTTTGTTTGTGAGACACAATTTTTATATAACTTTTTTGCAATTAAAATTGATTTGTTTTACAACGTTTCGAATATATTTTTATCATCATCAGGTATTAATGAAAAACAGAATGAAATTTAGAAGCAGAAAGTTGACACGAAAAACATTTGGTACAAAACGGGCTTCAGATTGTACCAATTAAGGTCACGTGTCTTGTTTTCATTAATACCTGCCTCGATGAATAAAAATTATTCGAAACGTTGTAAAACAAATCAATTTTTTAATGTGAAAAAAGTTATATTATAAGGAACATCTTTATCAGTTTGGTTAGAATGCGTGCACTACTCCTTTTTAACGAGTAGACCCAACTCCGGCGGGTATTTTTTGAGAGACAGCATTTTACACACGCGCGGCAAAGCGCTTTTGAAAGCGCCCGGACCATTGTTGACAAACAAATTATTGTGAAAACAGGATCAAACAAATGATATTTACGCTCGCTCAGGTAATAATGGATACTTATTTACTTGAAAATACTATTTTAACATTTTATTATTAGATTATCTGAATTTGAGATACTAAGAAATTGGAGCAATTAAAATCATAATTAAAATTCTTGGAATTGCCCGCTAAGTTTAAAACGGAAACGGGTCAAACAGCGTGTGACGATACACATATATCTCTAGTCTCACAGCCGAAAAAAACATATTTTCGATTATTGCCACTGCGTTATTTTGTCGCGCACACAAGTGCTGTTTCTTTTTCATAAAAATGAAAATTCACTAAATATGTCTCATCAACGCTACGCAATTGATTTGAGTGGAGGTAAAAATTAATATGTTTAATCTGTTTGTCACAATAGTTTCTGTTTTGTCACAATGGTAGCGGCGCTTCTCAAAAGGCGCCTTTGCCCGCGCGTAGTGTAAAATCGCTCGTCGTCTCAAAAAAATAGCCGCCGGAGTTGGGAAGCCCGCTTTTACGTGTGAATTTAAACGTTGTGGCTAACGCATTCTAACCAAAAATGATAAAGAGATATGTTATTACATTCTGTACCGTTTTCCAGGAGCTTGGTTCGCGGAGCGGAAAGGTCAACCTTAATTTACGCAAAAAATATATACACGGGTTTGCCAAAGTACGCAAATGTAATTCAAAGTTGCAGGGCAAAAGATGACCAAACTGAAAGTTTTTATAATGTTTAGAACAGTGCTGCGGGTTAATCCCGTCGTGTATCCTGGGATGAAGGGACGATGCTATCCAGTCAGGGGTTAATTTTTCTAGGAACAAAATATTTTTGAATAAATTAATACAAATTGATTTTTCAACTGCATTAAGTTTCGCATTTAGTCCATTAAGGCGGCCTCGTGGTCGGATTTTCACTAGATGAATCCAATATTTCAGTTTTTCTCAAAAAAATTGGATTCGGACCATTTTTATTTTAATTTTAACAAGATATTTGCTGGGATTAGTTTGAGCTCTCAAGAATGTTATCGGGTAGCTTTGTTTTCAAAAGCCGAATTATATAAAAATGTTGCTTAAATCTACTAAAAAACGACGCAGAGGCCCGGTAATTCGTATGATCCATATTTTTCACAAAAAGTCAAATAAATTATGACCATGCAGTTTTGAATTTTTTTTGAAATTTTCGAAACTGCTTGGTCAAAGTTTTCACATTAAGTTTGAAATCATGAAATAAAATTTCTATATATAGTTTTCCTTAAAGAATATAATATGTAAAAACAATATTCAAAAGTATTCTGACGTATTTTAAAATTTACCGATATTTTTCCGAATTCGAAAGTGATTAAAGCTCAAAATCGTTGCCGAAACCTCAAAACAAAGTTCCACGGTATTGTTTACCAAACGGAACTCCATCTTAAAAACGTTTACTATCTCTATAAGCGCGTGTTCGAATCTCACTGATGTTGTCTTAGTGACTGTCTTGCGTATATAGGCAAGGGTGTTGATATTGGGACGCACTAAATTTGATCGGGTGTTAATCATCAAGCAATCAACAAGACAATATGAACTTGAGACCATGGACTCGGCAAAGTCTGGGCATATGGGAAAAAAGCTCGGCCCAGCCAGACCCAGCAAAATCGTGGCCCAGCTTGGCCCAGGCGAAAACAAAGTGGCAGCGCTGGCCGCAGCCCAGGCGAAAAAAGTGGCCTGATGAAAATTCTGACCAAGGTAAAATTCATTGCTCAGCCGAAAAATTGAAATAAAACGAAAATAATGGCCCGGGGCGTAAACTTAATTTTGAGGTCAAAAACAAATAAAGGCCTGGGCGATACTTGAATTTGCGATCCCTGACTTAGACAACAATTAGTGGGATTCGAAACTCGCGCTATGAGATGGTAAAGTTTACCACGGTAAACGTTTTTGAGATGGAGTTCCGTTGGGAAAAAGGATATTAATGGGTTTATAAAGGTGTTACAATAAATAAATTAAAACAAAAAATCTCATTGACGAGCAATGTTTTTTTGATAATCCAGCAAAAAATTCAACTCCTTATAAGAAACGCTGCTCTCCAACCGAGATTTTGATCGTGACGAAATGAAAATATGAACATTGAAAATATTGAAATTATGCTTTAGGAGTCTTATGGAAGTAGAAACTTTGGAGAATCAGGTGGAAACAAAGCCACTTATGACAAGGCTGATAATGGTTCATGGTGAGTACCGTGATATAATGATGTCTCTTAAAAGCTTTTACGTATTACAAAATTGGCCTAATAAAGGGGCCCCAATATTGCGAATTTTTTTTTGGAAAAGTTGGCGATATGGGGAAACAGAAATAATTTTTTTTTGTTCCAGTAAATTTTCAAAAACAAGCGTCAGGCATTAGAAATGAAACGTTCATATGTCAATTTATTTTTTTTCTTAATTTATAAGGAGTTTCAACTAGATCGAAGGAAGTGAATCACATAATGCTTAGAATTTTATCTTCAAGCCGAACGCAATCAAGTAAAAGTTAAAAGAATAAATTTGGGAAATTCATCATAAAAATGAGTCATTCATGACCTCAAATAATAATTTGAACCCATAAATTCCAAAAATTTTGGCGTATTTCGGGATTTGGGCATGCGATTTGTCCCCCCTGTACTGGCCCGGAAAAAAAATTACGAAAAAGTGATGTCACTAGAACAGGCGCAAAAGTTTAAATTAGAATAAAATTTCTCAATAAATATTATTTGTATTTTCAATAAATATGTTCACCTTCATTTCAACGTTTGCCAAAAATAAGGGGCAAAAGCTAGTGAGGGGCTAACTGTTTTCTCAATTATGTCCAAAAATGGCGCTTTATTCTAGTCATCATAGCATATAATCTTTCGAGCCATTTTCAAGTATTCACTGTATACTGGTGTTTGTAATTTGTAACTGAAAGAATTCCGGGGAAGGAGCTCTTTCGGTAAAGACTTCTTTAACTCGTAGCCTTGCGATTTCGCGGCAGTAGTGACCATCTTTCACGTTTTTTTTTTATTATTTAACCTTAAAGTCTTGAACATTTTTATTTTTAGGTGCGAGTCTACGAGTTAAATATGCTAAATAATTAGTTACAGACTGCGTACCTTTTTTGTGATTTAATGAAATCTAAAACAATTATCCTAACCTTTGAACTCACAGAGATAGTAGGTTTTTTTAAGTCAATATCATCTATTTGAAGCTTGTAACAAGCTGCTTGGTTTTGATTGGTCGAGAAACAGTGATCTTCATTTATATCCTGATCGGGATGCAATTCGACGGATTTTCTATCCCCATCGCTATTTTTCGCTATTTTTGCTTAAACCTACGCAAAAAGGGATAAAAAACCTAAAACTTTTGTTTGTAGGTTGCAGAGAACAGCTGATGGTGCTCAAAGTTGGCCAACTCAGCTGGTCAAACTGTCACGCATATTTATGAAAGCGCGTAACTTCTTATAATTTTATTCATTTTCTGATTCATTTTGGAAATTGGAATGGTTTTGTTCTCATTTGAACTTTTATCACCCCAGCGGTACCCACAAGAAATAAAATAATGCATTGCATTGTCTTGCCAGACATCACATGACAACGTTTTTTCTTGTAAAAAATCAAAAAAGCTAATCAATGTTTGGATGGAATAAGGATAGGGTGATAAATTGAAAAAAAAAATTCCCACGCGGGGTACGTTCGTAGATTTAAACTGATTTTATCAACTTCAATGATCAATGGTCAACTTCTGGGTTATTTTAATTCATTAGTGCCTCGGAACAGGTGGCTGTGAATTCTTCTCAGTATATTTATATATTTAAGGATGGCAAACGATAACTACTTAGCCGGTATTGTTAATCGCTACAGTTATCAGTTTGGTTTAATTCTTAATTTCATAAAGTCTCATTGACTATAGAATAATTTGTTCAAAAATCATAATTTATTTAAATAATAATATTAATTCTTTAACTTATGGTAACATTTTACGATTTATTCATTTTCAACCATTAATTTAAATAATATCATTAATTTTTTATTGATGTGGTTTTGGACGTTTTTGGCTAAAAATAAATTTTTAGGTGTGAAAAATGATTATTATACAGAATTCCAAACATTGCTTTTTTAGCACAAAAAATCTGAGTTCGATTATTTGCAATTAAAAAATTTCGATATATTTTCGCGCTCAAACAACTTCAGTAATAGCGCTTTTGTCAGATTGAAGTACAACAAATCACTTAAGGGCGACGGTGCATTTTGACAGATACAGATATGGGGCTCTTGCTAAAAACTTTTCTAATGGTTTATATATTTTCTCATATCACCATCAAAGTAATGTCTCATAATCCAGGCAACTTTTTGTAAACTACAGTATTTTTGATTATGCGCTTACCCTTAGACTCATAGAGCCATAAAGGGGCTTTCATTTTTTTGAAAAAACCGGAAAAGGACGAAAATAATGAATTGAAGTTAAAGTTTAACATCGCCCTAGAGTAAGCAATTAATTTCTGAACAATGATAGAAAATATTTTTTTGGATGAGCCGTTCGAAATATATTTATCCTATTTTTTTTTGGATTTCTCTGAAATTTTTCTTTATCAGCTTTAATCTCACAATTTTTTTTTAAAGCACAAGATCTTAAATACTCAGTTTTTAGGAATTCGTCTTGACCATCTTTAAAAAAAAATAATAATGTTTTTACTAATTGTAGAATTTTTATTTATTTTGTTTTGAAAACAGAAAAATTGCTCATGAATGACAAAGCGGGGCGGAAATATAAGGCGCAGCATATTTTGTTTACCATAATTCATCATTTCAGAGGTGAGAAATTATCGTTTTCATAAACGAACCCGATAAGAATATTCTTGAAGCGGAGACCAGGTTTAGAACATAAGGTTTTCACTTAATTTATTTATACTTAAGCATCTCATTTATCAAAATTGTAATGGTTTTCTGTGGAAAACAGTGTTGAGTTACTTCACTTTTTTCACAGCGGAATGAAAGTTGATTAATATTTAATTGTCTTTAATATAATTATAAAAAATTTGATTCTATCCTTTATCTCAATGATTTCACACAAATTAATTCCTTGAACACATTACACTTTTTCCCATATATGACTTTCAAGTCAAGCCAAAAAGTGGCTCTTCATGGCTCTGGAGGATATCAATACTCAAATGAGTCCAAGGGTTAAGAAATTTTGAGTTCGAATTCACCTTTTCAATTCGCAGAATAATAAGAATTTTCTGAAAAAGTTCGACTTATGAAAAAACCCTTATTTTTGTGGTAAATTTTTTTTTCATTATTTGTTTGTCAAATCAACGAACAACACTTTCTCAAAATGACCATTTTACTTTTAGCGTAAATGACCACAAAGTTTTTAGTATTTGAAAATAATATGACATGGTTTTTTCGTGATTTTTGTGTCAAAAAATAGTTTGGAAAAATTTTGAAAATTTTCTTCATTTTTTGTTCAAATTTTCAAACTTATTTTTCTGGAATCACTAGCTGCTTGGGCTTAATTATAGGCTTGGCGTTGCGGGAGGGAAAGGCGAATGAAGTCACTTCTATTGATATGGTATATATTTTAAATATAAGAACTCTAAGTTAAAAATAAAAATAGTTTAATAAAAAGGTAATATTTTGGTGTTTCTTTTCTTTTGGTATTTTCTCACTGACTGACTCTTGTGTCTTTGCGTTAGGCGATTTTCCGGACCTTTTGACATTTTTTGGAGTGGGTTTATTTTTTGTGACGCACATGATTTCGGTCAAATTTTAAGGTTTATAAGATCACTTAAGTAGTCTTTATTCATATAGATAAGACTACTTAAGTGATCTAAATTTTGGGTTTTTAGATCTTAATAGTGGTCAAAATCCTTTGTAAGTCCGGGAGGAAATCCGGGAGGCAAATCGGGAGACAGGTCGGAGCAAATCCGAGGCACCAGAGGTCCACCAATAAATAACCATAATGCAGGGAGCACCAGAGGTCCACCAGTATTTTGCCTAATCATTTCCTCCCTCATTAACACAAAAAAATTGAGGTTTTTTTCGAAAAATTGTTTGTTAAAAAAATCACTGTTAAAAAAATTTGGAATAATTTTGGAAAATTTTCATTTGGAAAATTTTGAACTTTCAATAAATTTGATTGTATTAAAAAATGGATTGTTAAAAATTGAGGTTTTTTTTATTTCAAAAATATAGATTCGTTAAAATATTGAAAGTTTTTATTTGAAAAACATCGATTTTAAAAAATGAGGTTATGGTCAAAACGGTTTTTAAAAATTGAAGTTTAAAGATATTTTAAATTCTAAATTTTTTCATATTTGAGATAATTTTGATTTTTGAATTTTGTAAGGGTTAAATTGGTGTCAGCGGATTTTTTTTCGTCACTTCAGCCAGTCTAACCCTTAAAGTAATCAAAAAATGATGAAGAAATTTTTTGAAATTTAGGAATATAAACTACTAATGAATATAAGACATCTGAAAATTGTTTGACATAAATGAACATATAGAGTGATATAATATATTGATAATATATTTGATAATATATTGATAATATATTTGATATAAATGATATGATAAAGTGTAAATAGCATGAAAATTTTTATGCAGAAGTAAGGTTACGTATAAGTTCAGGATAAAATTGTTTTGACATAAATGCACATGTAAATGATATAATATATTGATATAATATTTGATAATATATGATAAATATTTTGATATGAATGATATGATAAAGTGTAAATAGCAATGAAAATTTTATGCAAAAGTAAGGTTTACGTATAAGTTCAAGAATAAGGATTTTTGTACAATCAATTTTAAGTGCACCGCTACAAGCGTGGATAAAAATGAAAGGTTTTGATTGGCTGCTTTCATTAAGATAATGGAGACGCTGCACTATGAATTGATTGTATAAATTTCACATTACTAGATATAATTATTGGATTTTTTTCTAGTTATTTTTTAGTGTTTTACATACATCTGACATTTTATTTATTTTTATGTCATTAGTCAAAGAAATTTGTATATTTTTTTTGGATGTATGTCTATTTTTTTCACTATTATTAATAACCTTTTCCCTCAATTATTTAATGTACAGATTTTTAGTATTGGTGGTGTTCGTTTTTTTATGAGTTTATTTGCGACTCCAATCATTTTGATTGGTCTTTCTGTATTCTTTTATCTTTGCTCTATCAGCACGGCTTTCTTTTTGAAATCATGGTGCTCAATGACAATCTCTGAGGTGTTTTAATAACCCTGGTTTAATATCACAATTATTCAGGGCGGCACAAGTTTATTATTTCTCACAGGGTCCGAAGTTCTATTTCGAGAAATTGTCTGGCTAAAAAACTTAATTTGAAATTTTATATAAAGATTATATTGGAAGTTATGAAAAAAAAGATCAACAAATAAAAGTTTTGAACTGGATATTATTTTTATAATGTATGAGTGAATAAACATAATATTTAATAATCGTTCATTCAAACGAGCTTTTTAAATTGTAAATTTTAAGTACATTATATTTCTATGCCACGACTATTGCTTTCTGTAAATGTTCCTATAAAATTTTGAGCGATTTAGGTGAAAAGTGGAAAAAACTTTACTAAATTGCAAATACTAATATTTAATGATCAAACTTTTAGATATTTGTTACTACCAAGAGTCACTACGGGTCAAGAATAGTCTGCCCTTCTTATTTAAAATACAGGAACGCTTATAATTGGTCATCTTGGACCCAATATGCCTCTAAGAGTTTATTTTACAAATATTACAAACAATATGAAGTCCAAATCAGTCTGTTCGGAAGTAATATAGTCCAAAACGCACAAGCAAATTTTTTCAAACGTTTTCTCAAAAACATTTGTACTTACTGACAGTCTGGTATTGTCCGGTTTGGTTAGGTAGGAGCTCATTTTATTGTTTCTCTTATCTTAGTTCTTCTGAAGTGGGAACAAAAATTTTTTCTTTATTTTTTTCTTAATTTTTTTTGGATTGGATCTAATAAGTTTTTCTCGCGCACTTTTCGTTTTTCGCGGCAATTTATTTATTAATATCGGTTACGGTTATTCAAAAAAACGTGGCTAAAAAAGCTTTTATTAACCGTTTAATTATACAGCTTAAATTTCACACTCAAGAAGGGTTTACAGGGTCAGCATTAAAAAAATTCATTTAAAATTTGAAA
>SCLH01000120.1:52875-73844 GCA_004367855.1 Oikopleura vanhoeffeni
GATTCATAATTTGAGGGTTAATAAATCTAAATTTTTTTTGGAAAAAAATTATTTTTTTTATGTTTTACTTATACTATGGTGAAATAAGTACACATACCAAGTACCTAAGTCATTAAATTCCAACTCATGAAAAAACATCTTCATTATGCCCAACTTAAACGTGAAAGTTTGAGCTGGTAACGAAAATCAAATAAATTTTTGAAAAAATGAGATAAGCTGCATTCTGATCGGTTGAAATTTGAAACCAATCAGCATCAAAGATTTTGGACATTTTTCAATACATATTTCTGTTGATTTAAAAAATGTCAAATTAAAAATATAAGTTTATTAGCAAGTTTTGTCATTTTTTTAATCATTAAATTAAATAAAATTGTTTATGGATTCGGCATTTTCTGGTTTCTCCGCTGTACATTTTTAATATAAACAGAATTAAATAATGAAATTTGAAAAACGGTTCGTTATCCGTTTCAAGTAGGACAATAGAAACGTTCGTTTAATGGCGTCAAAAGAGATGGTGATAATGGCTTAGTTTTCGCAAAGCTGGAAAAAAGAGGCTGGTTCATCTTATACATCAACATATATATTGGATGAAACAGAGCCTACGCTAAGCACTAAATTAAACAATTTTGTCGGCACCTCACACAAATCAACTCAGGCAGAGACCACAGAAAATAAATAATAATGAGATTGAAAAGCTGATTCTTCCACTGTTCGACTTTAAGCCTTGGAGGGAACATACGTTCTGCACAGAGAACGCTTTTGAAGGCTAAAAAACCAATTTTAACGCATACAAGCCACATATAAAATCAATAAAAAAATGATAAAAAATATTTCGCAGACACTATATTATTCTACAATGCATGATAAAACGATATTTAAATCAAAATAATATATATTATTTTTTCGAGTATGAGTTCAAATGTATAATAGGCGAAGTTGATTAAAAACATAAGTTTTGCTTTAGAAGTAGAATATATCCTGTTCGAGAAACATCGTTTTTGTAAGTAATAACTGCTTGGACATAAGCTTTTTGTTCATCTGAGTGAAAATGGTCTTCTTAATGAAGTATAATACTCATCTAAGGATTAATAACGATAATGTAAAATTTAAATTGTTTAGAGAATAAAATGAAAATTATAATCCTCGAAATTATATATGATTATTTAAGACTTTTGAGAAAGTAATTATTCGTTGAAATTTTTGGCTATTAACTTTCGAGCTTATTTGGATAAAGACATGCGCATAAATTAACTCTGATGGGAGTATTATACAGGAAATCTGTTACATTCGTGCTTGTATGTTTATATAAAATAAGCTAAACAAAGGGTGGTTTGCTTGTCAGTGTTTAATCTAGAGGATAAAATATAAATATTGCGATAATATCTCTGGCCTTGTATAATATAAATAAGCATAATTTCTATAAAATAGCCAAATAATATATCGAATAAGAAAAGTACTCAATGATACCTCGTGAGAATTGAGCCGAAGTCGGAAAGATTTTAACTTTTGGAGCAACGGGAATTTATCTAAAAACCAGAAAATCAGGATTAAAAAATTTTCAGCAGAAAAAAATTGAGATATAAAATGAGAATTTTCACGGGTGAAAATAACGCGATTTTAACTTTTAAATTTCCAATTTGCCAGTAACCGCAGTTAAAGTCTCACTACACACAAATTCGAATTACGTCTAATATCAGTTGAACTCAAGGTCGATATAAAGCAATTTTCTTCAATTACGAACATTTTCTCATAAACTAATAGCAAAACTTCTCCATATCAAAATTATGAATATGTATATTTTTATTTAAGTTGACACTCATGCAGTAATTTATAAGAGAAACATCCACTCTTAAAAAAACAAACCCACAACTACGTTGAACTACACACTTGGACGTCTCCGTAGCTATGAATCCTAAATTCTTAGGCTCGCATCTCCCTGGGTTTCCCTTCTGTGGTAGATTCTAACTAATTACAGTAGGCAAACAAAAAAAGCACTAGACAAAGAGCCCCCAAAAAAGTTTCCGCCTTATTTCAATTTCTAAGTATAAATATAATTGGTATAGAGATTACACAAAAGGAAATTTTGTCGCGATCAGGACCCGCGCGCAAAGGACAATTGTATGAATGCAAATTTTTTTTGTTTTAGCCAGTCTAAAAAACAGCCACTGGAACAAGATAAATATTCTACAATAAGGCTCAAAAAATTACGACACAATATTCAGAAATTCAAACTATTCACTAATTTCAGAAAAACCACATGCGAACCCGAACAGATATTGGAATTGTATTTAGTTAATCTTCGTAATTAACATAGGAGAATACCCATAAGGCTTACTGCCTATCAGCTGGTTTTTACCCCGTTTTAGAACAATACGGAGTAAGTATAAAATAAGAACTCACAATGTAGGATTTAGTCACAAAATGCATCTGAGTAAATAGTGCCGGCGGAAGCCGTGGGGTGGGCTCGATCTACACTTCTTACATTTTAAGGTTATTAATTCCAACTGGGGCGAATAATTTAGATAAGGAATTATTGTGACCAGTGAAATAAAGAAATTACACGATAACAGAAAGTTTGTTTTTAGAAATAGAAAAAACTAAATAGATATAGGGGAGTCCTGATTAAACAAAACACATATAATTAACATATATGCACATTGCAACTACCGTCAACCTCACCAAAATTAACTGCTAAAAAAAATTAACAAAGAAAAACAATCAGACAAGTATGACTAGTTTGCCTGAAAAAATATGCTCGGTTCGAACTTATTAGAAAACATTTCAGAATGTTGCTCATTGCCCTTCAAAGGTATTGGAAAATATAAATCTGGTGAAAAAAAGTGGAAAATCTATGATATTCAATTTGAAATCAGTCAAAATCTGTGACATAAATTAAAGACAACTTTATATTCAGAAATAACTTGATCTCATCCAAATTGTCAGGAATTATGAAATTATATCATAGATCGTCTATAGGTAACGTACATAAAAATAATAATCCATACCCAATTAGCCTATTTTTTAGAAACAATTTTCAAAAACGAGTGGATAAATCTCAGAGTTTTTTTTAGGATAACACGTAACCATGGTTCCAATTGGGACCTCGGGAGGATTCCTGCTCTACGTATATAAAGAATGTATTAAAACTGTGTCGCTGTTTCATTTTCTAAATGTTATGAATTATTAAAACCAAAAAACTCAAATTTAAATTGCTCGTTTCCCATAAATTCAAAATCTGTAAATGGCGAATGACAATCCTAGCCTTGGGTCTCTCTTGGGCTTATCATCTGCACTCCAGCTCGCATCGCAGGAACCCACATCAAAAAGCCAAGCTAGTGGAATGCTCGATTAGCCTGCACTGGGTTGTTCCCAACATGCAGAAACTCAGTTCACACATTACAGATTAATAAGGGCCTAATTTCAATAGCTGATAATGATTTAAATTTTTGTAACGACATTAACCCCTCACATTCCCAAACGCATTATGGGGACGCCAACTTTGTAAGCGTTTTACTTGCTAGAAATAAATAAAAGCGCGAAGAGAACAATCATATATTGTTTAATTGTAACACATAGATTCAATGGGATTCACTCTCTCAAATTTTTGAAGGTTTTTAAAATTAATTTTAATCTGAACTCTGAGAAATGTTTTACGCTGAAAATTTGGTAAATGAAAAGTTAGTCAAAATATTATTATTTAGTAAAAAATAAATAGAGAACTACAGACCCTCCCAACACTTCTTCCAGCGATTTAATTCTTTTTTTCAAATTTAAATTATCTTTGGCAAACAATATAAAGAAACAAAAAATATGAAATTAAGTTTTTTCCCCAACAAAAAGATTTATTTTCCCAGACGTGCCACCTACTGAAAAATAAAATAAAATAAGTCAAAACCTTTGTGCTTTCTTGTAATTTTTTTTACTTGGGTTGAAAAAATACTCTTTACATAAGCACCAAAACAGATAGATTTTTCTCTCTTTCTCTGTCCGAAACAAAGTACATTCTCAAATCCGCGAGTAAAATAACATTTTGAGGATAAGATAAATGTATTGAGGATACATAATAAATTGTATTTGATTCAAAGATGTCAACCACTAAAAGAGGACAACCTCAGTTTTTTCGGCATACTGTCTAGCGCTTCGATTTACTCTCGGCGCGGATAAAAATTAATCAAGCTCCAGCTCAGACTTCTGCAAGCAGCTTAGCATTACTTTAGAATCGTACGAGAGAGAGTATATGTCTAAGACGGTTTTCTTTTCTAGTTTTTCTCGAGATATTTTTTTCTGATTATTTTTTTTTGATAAATTATTCACATTCCACGGTGAGATATAGGAAAAAGGAATACTCACATTAGAGGGCTGGACTTATAATTATATAGTTAATCGAGATAATAAAAATCATTCTCCGAGATCACACACTAGTAGGTACGCGACAAAAGGATTATTTCATTAATTTCTGGTATTTATTTATTGTTATCAAGTATTAATTTTTCAACACTATTATAATCTTCACAATATCAAAATATGTACATGGGAATTAATAAATCGGTATCAAAGTGAGAATGTCAACGAACATTACTTTTTATCATGTTTAAATTTTCGAGATAAGTATAGAATATTTTAACAGTTATTTAAGAACATTATTTTTGAAAATTGGTTTTTTGTCTTCATTATAAAGAGAGTTTTAAAATCAATTGTATATTATATTATGCGATCAAATTCAACATTCAAGAAAACAAAAACACTCTGAAAAAGTTCTAAGTACCAAAATTTTTCTCTCTTATCGCTTAACCGTCTATATAGTTTTTTAAAATCAAAATCTTTATATAATTAGTAAGCGACAACAAATGACACACATTCTTGCAATGCACAACAAATAAAACTCCTCCACCATTATGAATCATCGAGAGATAACAAATTTACCGAACGGTATATCATCAAGTATTAAACCAGTCCATACTTCAGTAAAAAAATAACTTGTGTTTTTTATGATCAAACACTTATTTTTATTAATAGATATTCAGAAGCATAACAATAACAAAATTTCTAATGAACATAAAATAAAAAACTTTCTACAGTGTAAGATCTCAAAGATACATGCTACATCTAGATACTTCGATAAGACCTAAAAATTACACTATTTCATCAATTTGAGCAGAAGGATAAGGGCCATGTCATTTAAAATCCATTTTAGATGAGTAGAGTTAGTAATAGACCTTACTAAAATCATAAAGATACAAAAAAATGATATAAGTTTTTGAGGCCAATAATTATACGGGATGCAGTAATATTTAGGGGAGAGAGTCTTAGCCCCACCATTAGAACCCTAATGGATTATTTTTGGAAACTTTTGATAAGACCACACAATCAACATTTACATGTAGAAATAAAGTCTGACTAACAATATTGATGAAATTATAAAAAAAAAAATAACAAATATATTAAAAACCCACAATTTTATATAGTGAAACGAGATGAAGGTTTGTAGAGAACCCACTGTAAAATACTGGAGCTGTATGTGTGGCTCTATGAAAGTCATACTGATCATGTAACTATGATTACAGTTGAACTTTTCTTACAACATCATTTTGTCAAGTTTCTCCATAATCATAGATACAATTCCCTTAAATGGCAAGATAGTTTTGCGCTCGCGACTTCTTCAAAACTTAAATGAAAATCCTCACGCGCAATCACAGCATTGCACCATTCTAAACATTTATCATTTCCCTCACAAAAATTCCATTTCTATAGACCTTTGTCAAAATAGACACAACTCCACACATCACTAAATCACACTATTTTGTCGAGCCCTAGTAAATATTTCCTGAACATTGTAAGAGGTGTGTAATTATAATAAAAATCAAACGCTTCCTAAATTCCTTCCATGAACGTCCACACCTTCCTTGGCTCCCTTAACCCTTTCCACAACAAACCGGCGGTCGTCCCATATTACCCAAGGTCTCTCTCTCTAGTCAAATAGCACAAAATACACAAATCAAAAAAGTTTTAAAAAAACAGTGAATAATATTACAGTAGGCGCCATTTTAAAGTGCCGTGAGGGTATGAACTGATCACAATAAAGTAAAAATCAAACTGGTATGAATAAAAAAAATAAACACAAAAGTCCTCAAAATTCTTATAGAAGTCAAATCTCTTGTATATATAAATTAAAAGGGCAGGAAGCGGTGTCATATTACAAAAGGTTTTATAAGTAAATATTAATAACTATAACAAAAAACGTTTCTAAATACGAGTAATTATTAGCTTGAACCTCCCATTTTAAATCCGTGAGGTAATAAAATAGGACTACAATAAGTAAATCAACTGGTATGAATAAAATACAGAAAAAAATTGAGTATTGCAATAGGAGATACTTATGCATCAAAACAGCTGCGCACACCCGCCGCTGTGTTGCCATCAATAATGATATTCCTAATAATAAATATTATAGGAAAAAAAGCACATAATATGTATAAAATATATATTTATAAAACAATAAATATTAAAAATAAATAATAAATAACCTACCCCGATAAATTACCACTGACCCCAATAACATTCACACACACCGTACCGTCCTAATAGAGAAGGACGTCAAATTTTTTATTGTTAGAATTGATGTTTTATTCAAAAAACACATATTTTAAACCAAGAGATCCGAAAGATTTAAAAATTATAGTATCTAAAAGATACAGATTAGTATTATACAAAGAATTAAGTAATAAGATTTAAAAACCTCTTTTACTATTTTTTTATCACATAATCTACTTTTTTAAAAAATTCAATTACTATTTTTACCCTAATAATAATCGATTAATCACTCAATACATTAAGCCATCTTCAACCACATTGTATTGTTTTCATGGTACCTGATATCTTTTCCTGATTGTAACATTAGAAGATTACGAAATGTACACGAAAATGGTGAAATCCATCACAAATAAATATTTTTATATATCTAACAATTTACGTAGATCAAATTTAAATTCTTTAAATTCTTATAAAGAGACTTATAATAAAGAAGCAACCACACGAGATGAGATAATACCGCACAAGAGAGGAAAGTGAATGAGAAACCTTAAAAAAAGTAATGACCAAAATGGTTTACCATTAAGGTACGCATGTCAACTACAACACCCTAGCGCACACAACACTCCACCTATCAACTACATGTCAAACTCCACAGATCTTTAGAACTTACAACCACAACGCTACATTCATTCGCCAAATAATTCTGGCGCACGCCAGACCACCCTCGTTGGCTGCCATATCATCATTTATACTAAATATATTACAGAAATATAGGATTTCATTTGAGAATAATGGGATCTAGTTTACCTAAAATTTACTAAAATCACGCCATCATAGAAGTAGGAAATATGAAATAGACCAGTAAAAAATAAAAAAGTAAAATGGGCAATTTGTTTCCACCATATTAGAAAATATATTTTCGCGAGAGGAAATCTAACTTCCAACATTAAGAACAGACTTTCAAAAGAAGACTGTCACAAGCTAACCTATAAACTAAACCTTCTCTCATGACTTCCCAATTCTCCTCCAATAGCAAAGAGAACACAATTATATAATAATAAATCAAAAAAATGTACTCTGAGACTAAACAAACGAACAATTTTACAACGCAAGTGCGGTTTCCAAGTCGAGGGAATTTCATATTTGAAAAAACATGTAATTCAATGATATTTATAATTTTAACAATTCGTATACCAAGGAAGACGAAATAGCACAATATAATAATTTCAATCTTGACAACATAAAAAATTAGTAAATTTTTCTAAAATAATTCTATATCTGATCTATATTTCGGTGCATAGAATAAAAACAACTGAGACGCAACAAAAAATAAAAACATAAAATGAAATCTGGCTATATAAGTGACGAAAAAAAATCCATGGAACCAATTGATAAGTTAGCTGAACCTCTCTCAGATCATCACAACAATCTAATTCAGAGGGTAGTTACTACTCCAGAATCAAATACATATTCAAATATTATATTTTCAGATCATTATTCTCTCTCAGTGTATATTTTTCATCTCAAAACATCAAATCTATACAGTCAATTATTTTCTCAAGTCATTTATTTTCTCATATTATACCTAGTCTGTTTAACCGAGTTCAATTATATCATCAAGTAAATACATAATCGTCATCATGTTTAACATTATTATCAATTGAATTAGGCATACACTGCTGAAAATCTAATATTAAACAGAAAAAGTATAAACAAATTAAGAATCTATATAATCCCCCGAAAACTTGACTTTTGTGGTTATAACTGTGTGTCGTGAAATATCTTAGACACTAAAAACTTTTTTTAGCCCTATACAGATCGCAATTATCTATCTTTATGCAGCGGATTCTACAACAATACTATTTTCTTCAAACCGAAAAGGGGATTTTATGTAAGCACCAAATGATGTAGATGAAATCTGTTACAAAATAACGAAATCAATCTTGTTTGAATTGTAACTCTCCTAAAACTGGAAATGAATGATGGATGGATACAAAAAGTTATACCAAGCAAAAGATCAAAATCCTACTGTCATTATCAATAAGGACCTGCGCATGTATATCTCACCAAACAAAGCCAATGATGTTCAATGACTTCCTCACCTCATAAAGTCGAGCGACCATTATCCAGATAGAGGGAGGAAGAGGCAGTTCAACAATTGAGCCAAGTCAAAGAACGGCACGAAATTGGAAAACGTATAAAAAAATCTTACAGGAAGAAAAAATAGACAGAATATATTGATAACATAAGGAACATAAAACTGAAAAAAGAGTAACCGAGGAAGCAAACAATCCAATATGATGCTGTAAGTCTATACTTACCAAAATTTCTCATGCATAACCTCAGAATCAATAATTACAACAAAATGGAGGTTGAAAAAATTAAGTAAAACAGAAAAAACTAAATAAAAATGACTTACACGCGCAAATATTAGGAATCAAAAGAAAATTTGACACAAAAATACCAATTTCAAAAATTTTAAAATCAGCCGTCAGTACCACAATCCTATGGTTCAACAAAATCAAAATTTACAAATTCAGAATCAAGAAGTTCAATTCAAGACCTACAATTGAAATCAACAAGAGTTTACCAATATCAGAAAGTAAGTGAGAACACTAATACGAGAGAGAGATGAATTTTACAATGAGCGGGGATGAAGTACCAAACTAACAAGAGTATCACACAGCTAATGAAGGCTCATCAATCATAAACTATAACATCCAGATTACAACCTATCGACAGAAACACCAAAGTTGATGACAGATATGTTGAATCTTCCATTGTCAGCTAGAACGCGGGCTCATCAACTTCCACATCGCAACATTCACAACTTATAGTTACATTTCTTGCAGCAAGTTCGAGCTAGAGCTCCTTGAGGAGCAACACCAAAGCAACGATCTGACTAAAGAGTTTACCCAAAAATGATTAGAGAAGAATTAGGCTTTGTCTAGTAATCTCAACTAAGCAAAAACTCAAATAACGTAATGCAAGAGCATGGTGAAACTTTCTTGAACCTGAAAACACGCATAGAAAACTACATATAAGCGTCTTCATGAAAAAGAGGAATCTTACCCTCAGCAAATGAGCACATCTTGTTTGAAATATTCACTTCTGCATTAAAAGATGAAAAGGTAAAACTACAGCTTCAACTAGACAACGTAATTCAAAACAGTTCTCAAACGAGCGAATTTTAAAACAAGTTGTTGAAAACACGAGAACATCAAACTCAGAAGATAGTCACCTAATAGAATCTATCTATAAAATGATGGATGCAACAAAAAGAAATGTGAAAATTGGTGCCTCAAACAACTGAACAACCGATTGTCTGCCAAGTACAAAACTACATCCAAATGGCGTAAAAGCGACAGGAACAAGCAGAGATATGAATATAACGATTTTCCAAGCAAAGAAAAAAAGAAAATGATCAGTCCAGTTCCATTTTTCAGAACCAAAAACAAACCAATCACTGAACCAAAATCTGAAACTCAGTACCAGAAAAGTGATTCAAATTACAAACAACCGTAATAATAATCAAACGCAGTCTTTCAAGCTGGGAGATCTCTCAATCAACAAGAGAAACCAAGTAAGAAATAATAATTACAGCCAAAATAAGTTTGATAACAACAGATTTGCTCCAAACAAATCATAGTCGACCTCAAAATCAACAATGGCGGAATAACTATCAGTACCCTAATAGAAAACTAACAATCAAAAAATTACGGTTCTGAAAAGAAACAATAATCAAAATTACGGTTCTGTGAGAAACAAATTCCAAAACAAATTCTCATACACAATTTACAACCAAAGATATCAAAATCAAAAGAATACCTACAGAAATCAAATAAATCTTAATAACGATAATACACAACACGACAGAGTTTATACGACTCCTATTGAGAAATGAACAACCAAGGTAGAAATGTCCCATTGGTGCATCCTCATGGAGACCATAAGGAACAAAATGCAATGAAAAAATTTAAAAAAAATTTAACTTTTAGCATTTTAAAAAATTGAAAACTTTAAAGAAAAAATTTTTACCATTTTTGATAGTTACGTTTCCACCATGCTTGGGCTAAATTGATAGGCTTGGCGTTGCGGGAGGGAAAGGCGGAATGAAGTCAACTTCTATCTGGTATGGTATATATTTTCAAATAATAAGAACTCTAAGTTAAAATAAAAATATAGTTTCAATAAAAAGGGAAATATTTTGTGTTTATTTCTTTGGTATTTTCTGACTGACTGACTCTTGTCGTCTTTTCGTTAGGCCATTTTTCCGGACCTTTTGACATTCTTTTGGAGTGGGCTTTATTTTTTGTGACGCACATGAATTTCGGTCAAATTTTAAGGTTTTATAAGATCACTTAAGTAGTCTTTATCATATAGATAAGACTACTTAAGTGATCTAAAATTTTGGGTTTTTAGATCTTAATAAGTGGTCACAAATCCTGTGAAGTCCGGGAGGCAAATCCGGGAGACAGGTCCGGGAGGCAAATCCGGGAGGCACCAGAGGTCCACCAATAAATAATCATAATGACCAGGGAGGCACCAGAGGTCCACCAAGTATTTTTGCTTAATCACTAGCTGACAATATGAAGAATGCCACTTTTCTTTGATTCAAATATGTCCTCGTTTTGTTTTTTCGCTCTTGTTTATACTCCGGTTTCTTATTAATAAAAATGAAAAAAATTATTTTAACTCAATTTTGACACCTTCGACCGAAATCTCCCGTTTTTTAAGTGTGTTTTTAAAAGACGATTTATAAAGTAAAAATTGTAGATCTGAAAAAAAATATGATTTAACGAAGTAAGCTCAAAGGTAGCACCTAACGTTTTAAAACATTTTATCTGAAAATTCTGAAGTGGCAACAAATTTACTATCATGAGAAAAAACTGAAAAAGTGCAAATCTGTCAAAATGCACCAACCCCCCTTAAGTCTCGACGTCAATTGAAACAAAGCTTGTGTTAATTATTGTTATTTAAGTAATTCTCGTACGTTATGGTGACGTTGTTATTTTTATTATCATCATTTTCAACCATTATTAAATAAAATGTTTTCTAGGTGGATTATATTTTCAAACGGTTGACATCGGCAATAGGGTGGCTTTCAGAATAAAATTCACTTAGTTACCATTTTTAATTGGCCGTAATCACCTAAATGACAACTTCCATNAGACGATTTGAAATAAGGAATTTCAAAAGTCAAAAATCGGTTTCAATGTGTTAAGGCTATCTTGTAGAGAATTTTTTTCTGGTCATTTAAAGATTAAGGATTTTTTTTGTTTATGAAAAATTTTCGAAAAAAAATCGATTTTTCGCTCAAATTTTCGAGATTTTACAGGGTGTCATGAAGCCAGTTCTAGCGCCTCCGTATGAAGAGTTAAACCGGTAATTGTTTTGGCAGGTGAAAATTAAGCGTTTTTTAGGAAATCGTTTTTTTTGGCTAGGGCTGGCGACCACGTGGTTGACCTATAGTTGCTAATACGTTTATTAGAAAGTCGACCCATCCGGTTCTTTTGGGGGTACTTTCAAGTCTCCACGATGAACTTGAGATTGACCTCGAACTTTGACCGGTCATTTGAGGTCGACCACGTGGTCGCCAGCCCTAGCCAAAAAAANTGGTCAAGTTTTCTATTCGGAGACTGTAATATATAAGATTCATTTTTGAGAATACAGTTAGTGATCTGACACATTATGGTCAAGTTTTCTATTCGGAGACTGTAATATATAAGATTCATTTTTGAGAATACAGTTAGTGATCTGACACATTATGGTCAAGTTTTCTATTCGGAGACTGTAATATATAAGATTCATTTTTGAGAATACAGTTAGTGATCTGACACATTATGGTCAAGTTTTCTATTCGGAGACTGTAATATATAAGATTCATTTTTGAGAATACAGTTAGTGATCTGACACATTATGGTCAAGTTTTCTATTCGGAGACTGTAATATATAAGATTCATTTTTGAGAATACAGTTAGTGATCTGACACATTATGGTCAAGTTTTCTATTCGGAGACTGTAATATATAAGATTCATTTTTGAGAATACAGTAAGTGATCTGACACACAATGACCAGTAAAAGTTAATTAAACATTAAATTTGGTGCATTTCCAGTTTCTTCTTTATTTGATATTTATTAAAGTTTCATGAAATTCTGCGATATTCATACGTTTGGCAAGCACGTTGTGCACATTATTGTCACAATTCATTGAGATAATCTGAAAATAATATATTTTTTTTAAATAAATATAGAGACTCAAAATAGACAAAAGTTTTTCCAGGTTTTTTTTGCGATATTGGGTCCTTTCGCCGATATTTGGACCTTTTGGCGATATTGGCAGTTTCGGCGATATGGTGACAAATATCAATTTTTTTTTCAGAAATGAAAAACGTGTCGGTGTTAGAAATGACGTCATAATTAGAAATTATTTCCAATTTCGATAAGAGTTTTAGAAATGATTCAAATAACGTAAACCACGAAAATGCATAGAATTCAATTTTCAACTAAACGCAATCGAAAGAAAATTCAACAAAATTAGATTTGAGATATTGAATGTTGAAAATGGCGTCCTTGATGACGCACTCAAAGTCATTTGTGATTAAAACCTCAAATTTCGTGAGCGTTTCGGTGATATATATATGGGCACTGAAATTATTTTAGCTAAATATCTTGAAATTATTTTAGATAAATATCTTGAAATTACGTTGGTTTATTGGCGATATTTAGGAAGGACTCCTATAAATCTATAAATTCAGGAACTAGGGTAGTTTTTGGCGCTGAAAATTCGAACATTATTCTATTATTGGGCACTTCCATTTTGGGCGCCACCATTTCCGGTTCTGCACCACGTGAGAATTTTCGGTTATAAAATGCCAAAGGGAAATCTTGAGAAGAAATCTTGAGGGAAAGCAGAATTTGTTTTTGATTCCGAAAAAATACTGACGATTGAAAATTTTGATATCCAATTGCCTTAATTTTGAAAGAAAAACTCTGACCTCCCAAAACAGCGCCACCAAGTAGTTGCACCAAAAAAAATTTCAGCAAAAATTTTAAGCGTCAAAACTACACTATGTCTAGTATACAGAAAGGTTATTTTTGAATCACCAGCTGAATATTTTTCCGGTTTGTGAACCGTGTAATTGAAAACGAGCTTACCAACAATTTGCGTTTCAAGGGTTGATATATTAAAATTAATGTCCAGCGTGCCATTCTTGNGTCAACCTCAATTTACCGCAACAAATATATACACTGGGTTTTGCCAAAGTACGCAAATGTATTCAAAGTTGCAGGGACAAAGATGACCAAACTGAAGTTTTTATATGTTTAAACAGTGCCTGCGGGTTAAATCCCGTCGTGTATCCTGGCGATGAAGGACGATGCTATCCAGTCAGGGGTTAATTTTTCTAGAGAACAAAATAATTTTGAATAAATTAATACAAATTATTTTTCATGCAATTAAGTTTCGCATTTATCCATTAAGGGGCCTCCTGGTCGATTTCCACTAGATTTGAATCCAATATTCGGCTTTTGAAAGCTCCTTATCCAATACAATTCTCAGATAGCTCAAACGGAGCACAAATATCTTGTGAATAATAATAAAAAAAATGGTCCATCGGACAATCTTTTTTATTTTCTTCTGCAATTTCTGATATTGTTTAATAATTAGTTTTTCTCAAAAATTGGATTCGGACCATTTTTTTATTTCATTATTAACAAGATATTTGTGCTTAGTTTGAGCTCTCCAAGAATGTTATCGGGTAAGTTGTTTTCAAAAGCCGAATTATATGTTGGCTTAAAATCTACTAAAAAACGACCAAGAGGCCCGGTAATCGATATAATATATTTTCTTCACAAAAAGTCAAATAAATTATGACCCAAGCAGTTTGAAATTTTTTTGAAATTTTCGAAACTGCTTGGTCCAAAGTTTTCAAATTAGTTTGAATCATAAATCACAAATTTCTAAAATATAGTTTTCTAAAGAATATAAATATGTAAAAGACAAATTCAAAAGAATTCTGACGTATTTCAAAATTTACGATATTTTCCGAATTCGAAAAGTGATTAAAGCTCAAAATCGGTTGCCGAAATCCCCAAACAAAAGTTCCACGGTATATCGTTTTACCAACGGAACTCCATCTCAAAAACGTTTACTATCTCTATAGCGCGTGTTCGAATCNCACTGATGTTGTCTTAGTGACTGTCTTGCGTATTATAGGCAAGGGTGCTTGATATTGGGACCACTAAATTTGATCGGTGTGTAATCACTCAAGCAATCACTAAGACAATGACTTAGACCATGGATCGGCAAAAGCTGGGTATATGGGAAAAAAGCCTCGGCCCAGCCCAGACCCAGCAAAATCGTGGCCCAGCTTGGCCCAGGCGAAAAAAAGTGGCCCAGCGCCTGGGCCCAGCCCAGTCGAAAAAAGTGGCCCTGATGAAAATTCTGGCCCAGGTAAAAATTCTTGCTCAGCCGAAAAATTGATAAAAACGAAAATAATGGCCCGGGCGTAAAATTAATTGAGGTCAAAAACATAAAGGCCTGGGCGATAACTGAATTTGCCGACCCCTGACTTAGACAACATTAGTGGGATTCGAACTCGCGCTATAGAGATGGTTAAGTTTACCAGGTAAACGTTTTTGAGATGGAGTTCCGTTGGGAAAAGGATATTAATGGGTTTATAAAGCGTGTTACAATAAATTAATTTAAAAAAATCTCATGACGAGCAATGTTTTTTTGATATCAAGCAAAAAATTCAACTCCTTATAAGAAAGCTGCTCTCCAACCGAGATTTTGATCGCGACGAATGAAAATATGAACATTGAAAATATTGAAACTTATGCTTTAGGAGTTTATGGAAGTAGAACATTTGAGGAATCAGGTGGAAACAAAGCATCGTATGACAAGGCTGATAATGGTTCATGGTGAGTAGTACTCACTGAGTACCGTGATATAATTGATGTCTCTTAAAAGCTTTTACGTATAATACGTTTTGTAATTTACAAAATTGGCCTAATACAAGGGGGCCCCAATATTGCCGAATTTTTTTGGAAAAGTTGGCGATATGGGAACAGAAATAATTTTTTTTGTTCCAAAATTAAGAAAAGCGTAGGCATTAGAAATGACGTCATATGTCAATTTTTTTTTTTTTTAATTTATAAGGAGTTTCACACTAGATTCGANGATTTAACTTTAGTCATTAAAGCTCAAAATCGGTTGCCGAAATCCTTAAAGATAACTTACACGGTATATTAATGGGTTTATAAAGCGTGTCTCAATAAATTAATTTTACAAAAATCCCATGACGAGCATTTTTTTTTGATACCCAGCAAAAAGTTCAACTCCTTATAAGAAAGCTGCTCTCCAACCGAGATTTTGATCGCGACGAATGAAAATATGAACATTGAAAATATTGAAACTTATGCTTTAGGAGTTTATGGAAGTAGAACATTTGAGGAATCAGGTGGAAACAAAGCATCTTATGACAAGGCTGATAATGGTTCATGGTGAGTACCGTGATATAATTGATGTCTCTTAAAAGCTTCTATTACAAAATTGGCCTGATACAAGGGGGCCCAATATTGCCAAATTTTTTTGGAAAATTCGGCGATATCATATATACAATATCGTAGACAATATCGTATATACAATATCATAGATACAATATCGCCGATATGGGAACAGAAATAATATTGTTTGTTCCAAAATTGAAAAAACGCGTAGGCATTAGAAATGACGTCATATGTCATTTTTTTTTATAATTTATAAGGAGTTTCACACTGGATTCGAAGGAAGTGAATCACCATAATGCTTAGAATTTGATAATTCACCGAACGCAATCAAATAAAAGTTGAAAAGAATAAATTTGGCAAATTCAATCATAAAAATGACGTCATTCATGACGCTCAAATAATTTGAACCATAAATCTCAAAAATTTCGGCGATTTCGGCGATATTGGGCATACGATTTTGTCCCCCCTGTACTGGCCCGGCGAAAAAAACAATGACGAAAAAGTGATTCCGCTAGAAGGCGCAAAAGTTTAAATTAGAATAAAATTTCTCAATAAATATTTATAAGTATTTTCCAATAATTATGTTCACCTTCATTTCAACGTTTGCCAAAAATAAAGGCAAAAGCTAGTGAGGGGCTACTGTTTTCTCAAATATGTCCAAAAAGGGGGGCTTTATCTAGTCATGGGCATATAATCTTTCGAGCATTATCAAGTCAACCACTGTATATTGTGTGTGTAACTGAAAAATTCACGGGGAGAAGGCTTTTTGGTAAGATTCTTAAAATAAGCCTGAAAAATTTTTTTTCCCGATTCTCAAGATAATTTATTACAAACCAAAAAAATTAGTTACAGACCTGCCTACGTTTTTTGTGATTTATGGAATCTAAAAACAATTATCTTAACCTTTGAACTCACAGAAAAGTAGGTTTTTTAAGTCACAATATCACTCTATTTGAAGCTTGTTTCGGATTGGTCGAGCAAACAGTGATCTCTATTTATATCCTGATCGGGATGCATTCCCGACCGGATTTTCTATCCCCATCGCTATTTTGCGCCTATCTTCTGCTTAAATCTACGCAAAAAAGGGATAGAAAACCCTAACAAAATTTTGTTTGTAGGTTGCAGAGAACAGCTGATGGTGCTCAAAGTTGGCCAACTCAGCTGGTCAAACCTGTCACGCATATTTATGAGCGCGTAACCTCTTATAATTTTTATTCATTTCTGATCATTTTTGGAAGTTGGATGGTTTTGATTCTCATTTGTACTTTTATTCACCAGCGGTCACACACAAGAAATAAAATTATGATTGCATTGTCTGCCAGACATCACTATGACAACCTTTTTTCTTGTAAAAGATCAAAAAAAGCTATCAAATGTTTGGATGGAATAAGGATAGGGTGATAAAATTGAAAAATTGAAAATTTCCCGGCGCCACCTTCCGTAGATTTAACGGATTAAACGTAGATTAAACGGATTTTATCACCTTCAAATAGATCAATGTCAATGTTCTGGGTTATTATAGGTCATTTAGTGCTCGAAGCAGGTGGCGTGAATTCTTCACTATATTTAAATATATTAAGGATGGCAAACGATAACTACTTAGCCGGTGTTGTTAATGCTACAGTATCAGTTTGGTTTAATTCTTAATTTCATAAAGTCTCATTGACCTTTAAAAAAAAAATAATGTTTCTACTAAATGTAGAACTTTTTTTATTTTTTTTGTTTGAAAACAGAAAAATTGCGGAAATATAAGGCGCAGACATATTGTTTACCACTAATTTCATCATTTCAGAGGTGAGAATTATTGTTTCATAGACGAACCCGATAAGATATTTTGAAGCGGAGACCAGGTTTAGGAACATAAGGTTTCACTTAATTTTATTTTACTAGAATTTCATTATTAAAATCGTATGGTTTCCTGTGGAAAACAGTTTGAGTTAACTTCACTTTTTCACAGCGGAAATGAAGTGATTAATATTTTAATTGTCTTAATATAATTAAAAAAAAAATTTGATTCTATCCTTTATCTCAATGATTTCACAACAATTAATTCCCTAGCACTTAAACTTTTCCCATAATATGACTTCAAAGTCAAGCCAAAAAAGTGGCTCTCATGCCTCTGGAGGATATCAATACTCAAATGAGTCTAGGGGTTAAAGAAAATTTTGAGTTCGAATTCACCTTTTCGAATTCGACAAATAATAAGAATTTTTTGAAAAAAGGTCCGAACATTATGAAAAAACCCCTTATTTTTTGGTAAATTTTTTTTTCATTATTTGTTTCAAATCAACGAACAACACTCCTCAAAATGACCACTTTAAGGGTATCCCTGCTCCTACATTTTCTGCAGTTATTATGTCATAAAAATGCACCAAATCAATTGTTTATGTTTTGAACGCATAAAACAACCCAAATAAGAACAAAAAAAATTTCGAAAATTTTGCGTTTTTTCGATTTTTTTCGAAGTATTTTTCTCAAAATTATGTTCAAAAATAACGTTTGTGTCAATTTGACCACTAAAACTTCAAAATATCGGGTTGACGTAAGCCAACTTTCTCTTCAGTGTTTCCTCAGCTTTCTTTTGAGCCTACTTTCGAAAAAATCGAAGCACATTTTTTTTCGNAGTTGGAAATTTAAAAAAACCCACCATCATATCACAACCATAAGTGTTTTCGTGGTTCATACCAAGTTTGAGTGAAATCGTATGCGAGCTCTAGGAGGAGATAGATTTTAAAATTTTGCTTAGGTGTTCTTGAATTTGCTGCATGGTGTCACCAGGATCGGCCAAAAATTATTCTGATAAATTTTTTCTGTAGATTTAGGATAGATCTACCAAATGCTTATTTTCAAAAGTTTCGAAGCAGTTTAGTATTCTGGTAAAGTGGAGTACAAAAGTACATTTTTGCAACCGCTACCTCCTTAAGTTGGGAATTGATGCACAGTGAAAAGGGTTTCTTTGTATTTTTAACTATAGTTAGTTATGTTTAAAAAATAAAAATGTAAACGTATGTAAGAATGAACACTTTTATTGAAGATAAAAATTAAAAAAATAAATTTTCACATTTTTTTTCTTTCAAATATTTCTCTGAAAAAATGTACCAATCAGCTGGACTTATGCCACCCCCTTAATTGACCCAAAAGGGCGACGGTGCATTTTGACAGATACGGTTATGGGCTATTGATGAAAAACCTTTTAAAAGTTTAAGTTAAAAGAAAAAAAAACGGTTTTATATATTCTTCTCAATTTACCATCAAAGTAATGTTTCATAAGCCAGGCAACTTTTGTAACTACAGAATTTTAGAATAATTGCCTTTTAAGAAAATTTTGAGTTCGAATTCAACTTTTCGAATTCGAGAAATAACAAGAAATTTCTGAAAAAAGTTCCGAACATTATAAAAAACCCCTTACTTTTTGTTCAATTTTTTTTATTATTTGTTTTATATAGTTTTTATATGCGATTTGAAAAATCATATGACATGGTTTTGTGATTTTTGGTCAAAAATAGTTGGAAATATTTTGAAAAGTTTCCCCATTTCTTGTTCAAAAATCTTCAAACTTATTTTTCTGAATTCACCAGCTGAAAATATGGAGAATGCCACTTTTTACGTGATTCAAATATGTCCTCGTTTTGTTTCTTTGCTCTTGTTTATACTCTGAATCAACGAAACTACAGTTTGGGAGAAATCGGTTGAAGCCCTCGTTAATCAAAAATAAATAAATATCATTTCACTCAAACTTGCCAAATTGGTAATTTGTCTGAACCACCGAATTCAATTTATTTTATAAATAAATATTTTTTATGATGTCCCAAAATTTTTTTTTAATTTTTTGGGAATTGAATTTTTTGGATTTTAACGTAGAAACAATATAAAACCATAAAAAATAAATTTAATTCAGTGGTCGAGACCGTTTTTCCGGTTTCTTATTAAAAAAAAATGAAAGAATTATTTTAACTTAATTTTGACACCTTCAACCAAAATCTCTCATTTTTAAGTGTGTTTTTTGAAGAAGATTAATAAAGAAAAAATTGTAGATCTAATCTGTCAAAATGCACCGACCCCCTTAAGTCTCGACGCCAATTGAAACAAAGCTTGTCTTAATTATTTTTATTTAAGTAATTCTCGTACGTTATGTTTATTATCATCATTTTCAACCATTATTAAACAAAATATTTTCTGCACTTGAAGTATAGAATTGGGAAAAATAAAACTTTTAGAGGGAAATTAGAATTTTTGAAATGTTTTTTCAAAAATTAACATGTCATTTCTAAAAAGTCTGAAAACTCCTGTTGTCCAGTTTAAACGTATAAATTAAATGTATAAATTATTATCAAATTATAAACTGTATGTGTTTTTTTTACTTGCGAAATGGGAATTGTCATTAAGGTGATTACGGCCAATTGAAAATAGTAACTAGGTGGATTATATTTTCAAACCGTTGACATAGGCTATAGGATGGCTTTCATAATAAAATTCACTTAGTTACCATTTTTAATTTCCATTTGCAAGTAAAAAAACACATACTGTAAATGTATTATATTATACAGTATAATATTAATTTATTTGTATCTTCTTATAATTAAACTATTAATCAGTCGATACCTTTTTTCTACTTGGTGGACTATTAACTGCTTATTTGGCGACCTCAAAATGGAAAAATGGATCTATATTTCGACCTCTCGGCATCATTAAAACGTATTTTATGTATTTTCTTAACCGATACATGAGAATAACACCGATAATGGTCCTAGGGATGTGGTCAGGGATGTCAATCTGGCCAATTATTGGACAAGGTAATTATTATTAATTATTATTAATTATTATTAATTATGAAAATAATGCCATAAATTTTTTCGTCGGGTTATTAAAGTGATTGATTTAATGGGAAAATAAGATGTACCAAAATCAACCTGACAGGAATCGT
>SCLH01000120.1:74175-98803 GCA_004367855.1 Oikopleura vanhoeffeni
ATTATTAATTATTATTAATTATTATTAATTATTATTAATTATTATTAATTATTATTAATTATTATTAATTATTATTAATTATTATTAATTATTATTAATTATTATTAATTATTATTAATAAGGTGGTTTATTTGGGGAAAGCGTTGGTTTTGCTTCTGCCCAGTGTCAAACTAACTGGTGGGTTGCAATGTTATATGGTGGTTCATTTTTGAAAGATGCAGGCGGAATTTGTATAGGTTGGATTTGGTATCTGCAGGTTGAATTTTGGTACTATCTTATTTTCCCATTAAATGCATCACTTTATAACCGACGAAAAATTTATGGCATTATTTTCACAGTTTTGTTGGGTCTGGCAGCATGGGCACAAAATTTTCACACTAGTTATTATTTCTATAATGCGCCGGCGCAGCAAGTTAAGTAAGATTCTCACGCTTGTAAAAATTTGATTTTTTTGTTAGTTTTTTGTATCATATTTACATTATTCGAATTTTAGTCCTCCTGAACAAGCACAAAAAGTGACAGAAAGTTTATTTCTATTTTAAAAAACACCTGTAGATTAATGACCAGAAATTGAAGGTTGCTTCTAAATGATGCAATTTTTGAGAAAAACATTTTCTGAAACTGCTGCATTTAAAATTTTTGTCCTGACGGCTCTGAGTAAATTTATATTTCTTTAAAAGTGATTTCGATAAATTGCGTAAGTTAGGTTATTTTTTCGGAGAACACCTGTAGATTAAAGACCGAGGATTGCAGGTTATTTCTGAGGAAGTCACTTTTTAGAAAATTTAATTCTTAATCTTTACCATTATTTATTTTTGTTCTGACGTCCCCCATTTTCTCACAAAAAATTGTGTAGGTTGAAGCTTAATTTGTAAATGTTACTTTTTTTTAAGGTTAATAAAGTCAAAATATGAATAATATACGATTAAAGTTTAAGTCTTTCCTTAATCTCGAGGACTAGAGTACAATAAAGTTGCAAGCAGTTTTACTTCTCCCGTAATAAGCTCTCAAAGTCGCACCACTTCACTTTAAGTGGTGTTGGAGCCTCCAAGGGTTAAACATTTCTTCAAAAATTTCTTATAATTTTTCGAACATTTCTCATAATTTTCAAACATTTCTTATAATTTTTCAAACATTTCTCATAATTTTTCAAACATTTCTCATAATTTTTTTTTAGTATTTTCACCGCATGGTTTAGTCGGTAAAAACTTTTCTTCGGTTAATAACTTATCAGGACGTTTTAAATTCAGACCCTACAACCCCCTTATTTTTTTGTTTCAGATATTCACAGTCGAAACCAGGGCAGACAATGTGGAACGATAACTATTTTCGGATCTGGGCTCGTTATCATGTGTATGGCATTGGAGTTCTATTTGGATGGCTTATTCTAGAAACTAAGTCGAAAAAAACCATTCCAAAATTTTTGGGGAAATCTAAAATTTTCGAAATTTTTGCTGTTTTAGGATCATGGATGATTTGTGCTGTGTGTTTGATTATTCCTTTATTTCTCATGAGTTGGTGTTTCGAAGTAGATTACACTAACCTAGAAAGGGTAAAAACATTTTTGTCCGAACAATTTATTTGCGGAAACCAATTTTCTAAGCTGTCAATATCTTTTACGAGGGTGGTCGTCGTATTTTTAGGTGGTTTTCAATGACCAATTGTCGCAAAAGTACAAATCGTTGGACCAAATATTACTTCTCTTTGATATATTTGAACAGAAATCTTGCATTTAAAAAAAATGAAGAGTGACGGATGGCTCGTCCAATCAGAAACGTCTTTACAAAAATGACGGATTTTTTTTAAAGTGTCTCCTCCCTGAGTTTTCAATGTAGAACAATAATTTATGACTTATATTAACCGGACAGATTAGGCGTATTTTAACCCTTTTTTATGGGTCTCAATCAAAATTTATCTCCGCCCTGGATTCGAAAGCTACACATTCAAAACCTACATGGATCTGCAGCTGAAGAGTCCGTGCAGATCAGAATAGAGAGTTTTTTCCGAATCTCTCTCAGTTTTCTATAAATCGTGTTTTTAATTTCCAAAAATAAATAAATTTCAACTTATTTCATACGAAATATTTTTGCTTTTCTGACCATGTATGGATATAAAAAAAACTACCCCTATACTCGCAATCGTCTATTTTTTTATACAAAAAACTTTTAAATAAAGCCGGAAGATTTTGTTTTTAGAGCCGCATTTTGCAACGACCACCCCTTTAATATGTGTTTATCGATAACGTTTGCCTTTTTTCTCCAAACAAAACATGTTTTCGTTAATTTATCCTCTTCAGTTGTATCTTGAATAAGTTACAGTTTGGCGCTGAAGAGGCAAAACAGCTTAAAAATAATTTTTAGCCACCTTCTTGATTAATGGCCCATAAGTAAGCTTCGATGATGCGGACTGGCGAGTTGCCAGTGGCAACTTAAACAAAATTAAAAATTTGGAATAGAAATTGAGTTAATTTTTTTTTCGAAAATTTCGAAATTTTTACCCTTTATTTTGATTTATACAGTGAGGAATGGGATGAACGATACAATGCTTGGCCCGGTTGTGCAAACACTCGTATGAGCGTCGCCTGGTTCAATTCGACCTTTCGTATAATGTGGGGAATTGGTGTCGGAATTTTGATAGTTTTGTGTGATAATGGATATGGATTTTTTGCTCATTTATTTTTATCAGCGAAACCATTTAACGTTATTGGAAAACTTTCATTTTGTATGTATATTTTCCATTATTTTGTCCTGTATGCATTAAAAGACTCCTTTATGGACAAGGTTAGTTTGAAATTTGGAACAGGGGGGGGGCATATCGCCGAATTTGCTCATATCGACGAAAAAACATACGCAATTTCACAATTTTAAGCTGATGTACTTTCAGTGCCCATATCGCCGAATGTGCCAATATCGTTTTTTTGACTAAATTTTGCCCTTTTTTGACCAAAATTACATTTTTTCGATTTTTTTCAGAATATCACGCATCGTGATTTACGATATCGAACTTATTTTTCTGGTTAAAGTATTTAATTTTAATGATATATCCTTTTCGGAACGGAACTCCATCTTAAAAACGCTTCACTGATCTCTAATCAGCGCGGTTTCGAATCCCACTAAATGTTGTCTATAGTGATTATATTGAATATGATTATAGTGCAAGGGTCTTGAATAATGAAACCTCTTAATTTTATATGTGGTGTATTCAAGCTCACTAAGACATCACTTTATACAACATCAGTGGGATTCGAAATCACGCTTGTAGAGATAGTAAGCGTTTGTTAGATAGAGTTTCCGTTCCTGAAAGGATATGTACGTTTTAATGAAAATAATCAGAAAAATCGTTAAGGGTTAATGGTGGTTTCTAGAAATTTTCTGCAGTTATTAATTGTCATACAAATACACAAAAACCAATCGTTTAAATGTTTTAAAAGCACAAAACAACCTAAATAAGAAAAAAAAATTCGAATTTTTGCGTTTTTTCGATTTTTTTTCTTGAAGTATTTTTAAGTACAAAAAGCCCGGTATGTTTAAAATTTGACAACTAAACTTCAAAATTTCGACTTGACGAAAGCCAACTTTCTCTTCAGTGTTTTTTCCAGCTGTTCTATGAGCCTACTTTCTAAAAAATCAAAGCACATTTTTTTTCGAAATTTTTTTTCCGTGACCTGAAAAAATATATATTTTGACTTTGGGTCGAATTGAAAAAACGGCTCCTCAGAAGTTTCTATTTGTTTTGAGCTAAACCGTTTCCAAAAATTTGAGTGATTTTGAAATTAACACTAGGAGGAGATAGATTTTCGATGAAAAAAAGTCGAAAAAACGGTGGTTTATCGCATATTCTTAGAAAAAATATAGCAACTTATCGAAAAAAGTTTTAAAAATACTAATTATAACAGGTTATATAAAATTTAGGTTTATTTCAAAATAAAGCCTGAGAGAAGATTGATTTTCCGTTTTTGACTTAGGTCTCCCTGTCTCGCTTATGTGTCTGGGTTTGTATGCATGCAAAAAAAATTTGAGCCACATGTTTTTACCAAGAATGAAGGCTAAGTTATAACAAACTGGCTAACTGAATTATATCCTTGAAGCCTTGTTTGACTAATATTTTATCGAGAATATGTCAAATTAGGAACCACCATACCCTTAAATGCTCTTTTTCGCCACTAGGATTTTTTTTATAAATACATCAAGATTTTCTTCGAAGGGTCAACTCAACAGACCCTGAAAGTTTGACTTCCATATCTTCATTATTTCTAGAACCACAATGTACCAAATATTCCTATACGTGCTCGATGTAGGATGTAAAAAAGTTAAAATTTGAAAATTTTAGGTCTATTTTGATTGGTTCACATTGGCATGGTATTTTATGGCCACTTTAACCGCCATAGTCGCTGTGGCTGCAATTCCCTATTTATGTTTTGAGATGCCAATCGCCACACTTTGGTCCTACGTAATGAAATGGATAATTGGAAAACCAAAAAATGCTGAAAATTCAGAAATGTCTGAAAAATCAAAAGAAGCTGACCAATCAAATGAAAAACCACAAACTGCGCAATCGGAACCAACTGAGAATAAATCTGAATTATAAATTTTTGAAACTCATTTATTATTGTTAAAGTAAAGTTACAATAAATTCATTAGTTTTTATTTGGTTACAACGTTTCGCTGAAGCATCTTCAGGTATTAAAATTATAAGTCTTAGTCGGTTCAAGACTTTACAGATTGGAAATCTAGAGCGTTTGAAGAATTCTAATTTTAAGTGTGGGAAGCAGGGATCGGCATGAAGAAAAAAAAATCGTATTGGATCGGATGGACTGCCCCTAAATTTTAATCATATTGGATCGGATCGACTGCCCCTTAATTTTAATCATATTGAAAAAAACGATACGATCCAATCCGATCCAATAATTCCAATACGATTCAATCCAGTTTTGCCGATCCCTGGTGGGAAGAGAAAATTATTTTTTTTGGCCCACTTTAAAATCGTTTTGATAATTAAGTGACGGTCGAAGAAGGGAAATTTACAAAACGTTGGGCCCTAACACTGGGGGCAGTGGTGGGATGCCGCGGACAAATAAATGTTTGTTTGTGAGCGAAAAGGTAGGCAACTTTCTAGGTCGAAGAATACGTGTGTAGTACGCTTCGGCGTCGCAAAGGTCTTGATAGGTTTTGAAGTTTTTATGCAGTATTATAAAATATCCCATAAATAATTCGTCCTTGACTTTGGTTTTCAAGTGAGCTCCTGACTTTGGGTTGAGATGAATTTTTTCGTATTCAAGTAGTTTTTTTAATATAGGTGGGGCATCTATGAAGGTGGTAATAAGTTTGTTTAGCTCGTGAGAAAGTTTGATGCTCTTCAGCTCGAATTCGGAGTACTCTTTTAGTGCGACCTACGTAAACCTGGAAACAGTTATACCGTAATCGGATTTTGAGCATGGGCATATAAATTGATATACGCAGTTGCAGGAGTTTAGTTTTTAGATAGGGCGTTTTAAATGTTTTATGAAAGTTGTGCCTATTTCGATACTTTTGTAAGCAAATCGTACGTGAAATTTGGGTATAAATGTTTTCATCCGATTTATTAAATCTCTTAAATGAAATTCGACTTGCTTACTAGTATAACTTATATTAAGGGTGAACGAGATCTCGGGCTTTTGAGGTTTTTCTGGGTCGCATAATAAATCGAAAAATTTTTGGTTAATAACTTTTTGTGGGTATCCGTTTCTTGACAAATTTTTTTTCAAAATTGGTAGGTCTGCTAAAAATAGGTCTTCGGTTGCCGATGAATTTTCCGAGTGATTATTTTTTATAATGAATTCGATAATTCTTAAAAACCATGTCATAAACTGTTGAATAAAATTAATCTGAAAATTTAAAAGAGAGATTCAGATTTTTTTATTTTGGGAGGTTGAATACGAAAAAAACGGGGAAACAAGCGGTACGCTTCAAATTATCCCAAAATTCACTGAACTGAATTCAAATTTTTTTTTTAAATTCAGCTTAAATTCGTAATACCCTAATTAGGTATTCTTGATATTGCGTAGGTTATCCTTAACGAGGCGCTCATACCGTATGTGCTATCATATGATATATGTGTGGGCAACAAATAGAGATTGCTTGATGAGGTTTGCTTGCTAAGTATAGTACTAATTATTAGCTGTGCTTATAACCTTTCCCTGACTTAATACAAATTATATGTAAAATATAATATACTCGATATCTTACGCAAAAAATGTAATGTAACAATATTCTTTAACCCACACTATTCCTGCATGTTTTTCTTTCAATTCTAGATACTGCCCTTTAAGACTTTGAAACTTGTGTTTTGTTAAAACTTTAGCCCTGAAGATGCATAAGCGAAACGTTGCAAAAAAATAAATAAATTTGTACAGTATGTAACATTTTTGCTTCCGTTTTTCATTTTGCATTATTCACTATCCGCCAATCAGAACGATCCAATTTGCCAACTACTTACGTGTTTGCCAGATTCAACCGTTTTGATTGGCGGATAGTAAATAATGCAAAAATGAAAAACGAAACAAAAATGTGACATGCTGTATGTAACTCACAGTGTGTAACATTATAGTATAAATTTATTTTTTAAACTGAGTCAACAACACTTAACTCGTTAGACTTAGACATGAATCTGTACCGCAGACTCGATTTCCGGCAACTAGTGACCATTCTTTATAAAATCGAGCCATATAAGCAAAGTTTCTTATCAACATACATTTTCAGCATAGTAACATAATATCAGCTCAATTTGCCTATACAATTAAAAAACAAAAACAAAATTTAAACAAATTAAAAGGCATTTAATGAGGATAAGAAAACAAAAATTGCCGAAATTTACTGTCACTCGACTTATAAAAGTGCATAATGAATGAAATTAAAACCTTAATTCTATATTTGCAATTACTCGTAAAACTTCAAATGATTTTCTATCGCTCTGTCTAAACAATTATATGTTTTCTACAAAAATTTCTAGTTAAATGTCTCTTAAATTGTTTGTGAAATATATTTTGTTGTGAAATATATATCTTTCATGCGTAGGCGTCTCATTGTATATTCATTTTTCCAAAGTTTTGACTTCTAGAAATGCTCTATTTAAACCGGAGGCCATACTGTAATGCAATTAAGTCCTTAGAAATTCGTTACGATTTCTTTTAAGGTCTTCGCATGATTTGAGTATTTTGAAAAAAAAATATATAGTACCAATATACAGTAATGAAAAGTACTCAATTACGTCAAAAAATTTCCAGGGCCAACTTCAAACGTTTTTAAGACTTTTTCTCATTACATGAAAGTTCTGAATAAAATCACGTGACGAAATAATAATCAAAAATAAGGTTTAAAATATGTATAAATAAATCCTTATTTCTTGAAAAATAAGATCACGTGACCTTTTTGAAAATATCATTATGTTCAAACTCTAAATTAGGGTTTATTATCCCACAAATTTTTTCGGCGTAATTTGAGTACTATTTGTGTACTGACCAAACCTTATTGTCTTAATTGAAGGTCACGTGATCGTTTTTATGACTTTAGTGTTATATTGGAAAAAGTCTTAAAACTCCTAAATAAACATCTTCAATTGATTTCAAAACGTGATTTAAGCATTTTTTTGAAAAAAAACAGTACTATTTGACCGACCTATTTCTTGAATATACGGTCACGTTGATCTTTTTTGGGCTTTGGTGTGTAATGGAAAAAAAAGTCTAATTTTTTTCTGATTACAATGAAAGGGTTTTATTTGGTGATTCAAAAAATTTTGCTAAAAAAAGTACTGTAATACAGTAAAAATTTCAAAAGAAAAACGCACAAACGTCATTTTGTCTTCAGTTAATCGATACTTCATAACTGATCATGTCATTAATGTTAAGCGTCGAAAATGCGATTATGGTGAATTGGTCCTTACTTGCCGGAAATCGAGTCTCCGAGTTAACGTCACCTAAATAGAAGAACACTTCAGGTTGATGGTCCACGAACCTACGCACTATATTTTTTTATTTAAGAGCAAGCCATAACAGGCGCGGATTCAAAAGTGTTATGATACCTCTTTTGAGCGGAGAACAATGAGGGGACGCTAGTTTAATTTACCAAAATTATCATATTTAACTGTGAAAATCGTTACTTATGAACTCGTCATTACGATTCAGGATTATGTTGAAAACGTGTGAGCTCTGTTTTTTTTGAAAGAACATAAATAGCGTTATGTTGTCAAGACTGTACATTTCATGAATATTATACGTGAGAATAATCAGTAGTTATTTTAAGGGGGTTGTGGGTGTAAAGAATACATGATTGAAAGAAAATAGTTTAAACATTTTCTAGAATCCTTCTAACAATAATGATTTCTCAAAAAAAAATGAATTAATATTTTGATTGGTTGAGCGAGGTCGTGGAATGAGGCGAGAGGACAACACGCCTCGAACAAATGACTCCTGCAACACACCAACACAGAACTTCACCAACACAGAAATTATATCTAATGAACTTATTTTACGTATAAAAACCAACAGAGAATAATTTTTCAACGAGTTTTCTGGTAAAGTATGGGGAAATTTCATACGTTTCATAAATTTTCTGTTATATTCAATTTGAATCAAAATTGACTGAGCATAATCAGATGGAAAAATAAATTTTGAATTTCATTTTTACCGCCTTAAAACCAAAGGAGATTTTTTTTAATTTTATTTTCCTGGTAATTATTTGAAGACGTCGTACTTTTCCAAAACATCTTTGTTTTATTCAATTTAAAGCAAAATTGACCGAGAATTACCAAATTTTGTGTGAATTGAGAATAAACATGTATTTTTACCAGTTTTTTGATGCCGCACCGGTGAGCCATCCTTCACCAGAATCAAAAAAATTTACTTGAAGTTGACAGAAAACGTTTTATTCTCCCGGATTTTTTTTCTTATTTATTCCTATCTGCCCGTTATCGACCCTTCCAGTTCAGCTGATGGAGAGGGCTATTTTCCCCAGCAATTCCAACATTCTACACCCACAACCCCCTTAAACTTAGTACTTGTTTGGAGTAACACAAAAAAATTTGGAAAAAGTTTTTTAAATTTTATAACGCAAATGCAACGGAAGCAAAAATACAAGTGAGTAGCTCGTTTTATCAGTTATAATATTTTTCATAAAATTAAAAAAAAAATGTTATCTTATTTACCTAGTCCAGTGATTCGAAAAATAAATTTTAAATTAAGAAAATCTTAAAAGTCTTATTATAAGCTTAACAGAAACAATTTGTTTAAAACGTCAACAATTTTATTTACTTTATTTGCGCATCTTAATTGAATTTTTTCCTATTTATTTGAAGATCTTAAATTTATTTGGCTGTCAATTTTTTTGCGAAAAATTTGTTCAAATGTGCAAAGTTGGACATCATGCTCTAGAGTCTACAGTGTGTTTCCCATTACCCTCATTGCTCTAAAAATCAAATTAGCTCGAAAGTGTTGCCCATTGTCCCCCTGTTGTCCATTGCCAGTGCTGTACATTGCCGCTGTTGCCCTCACCCACTGTACTTATTTTTTTAAACGCCTAGTTTTAGCTTTAAATTCATTGTGTAGTTGAATCACGTAGAGGTTACGAACTCTTGGAGTAACAATTCATTCGAATCCGTTTTTAGTTTTTTTGAAAAATTCTTTACCAAAGAATTTACATTTTCGTGATCCANAAGATAAAGAAAAAAGATTCTGGCTGAAAATAGTCTAAATCAGAGATTAACTCGCATGGGTCACAAAGGGTAAAAATAACATACCCAAATTGAACAAGCAAAATGGGCAGATGATTAAATCTATGATAATGGATATTCAGACGTATTTCAAGATAACCAGTGACAAATAACACCGGAAGAACTAAGATTTTATCACGGTACTCGCTGAGCCTTTTTAGCCACCTTTTCGGCCAAAATGTTTATATAATTCGGCTTTTGAGAAGGATTTATCCGATTCAGCTTTTCAATAGCTCAAACTGAGCACTAGTTTATGATAAAATGAAAAATTGGTCCGAATCGGATCATTTTTTAAATTTCTTCTGAGATCACTGAAATTATTTAACATCAATTTTTGTTGACAAAGAATGGAAACAATGGTTTGATTCGGATCATTTTTCAAATTTAATTTTCTCTTAATATTTGTTCTCAGTTTGGGCTATCTAAAAACTCAATCGGATAAGTCATTTTCTATTATATAAAAATATTGGCTTAAAAAATGGCTAAAAAACCCAGCAAGAACCGTAATAGATATACAAAATTGTTGATTACACAAAATTCAAGATCTCAGTCAAAATTAAAAAAAATATCGATTCAGCCAAGCGTTAAAATATTACTTTGTACCGCGTGAGTTTCAAGTGGTGTTGAAACCAAAAGTGAAACGTTTGAAAAATGGCTAACGCTAGAATATCTTTTTTTTCACACTATCCGGAATATTCCGGCCCTCCTACTAAAAAACACAGTACGTAAACCATACAGGGCCGGGTTATTCTGGATAGTGTGAAAGGGGGATATAATTATTAATCTGATTTTCTAGATAATAGAATCACTGGATTCTATTTGAAATTATGTCCAGCTAAAATTGAGAATGAAAACAAAATCCTATTTTTGTTAAGCTCGGTTTACCCGAAAATGAATATTTATCAATTTTTTTTTACGCTCTCGATGTTCTGAGCTTTCAAAATATGTAACTGAATTCGAATTATCGTCACTTACTCGAAAATATGAATTAAGGGCCCTCTTCTGTCATTTCGGGACTATTAAAAAATGCGAAATCCAAGCATGTGATTGGTTGATCCTTACCATTTTTTGTCAATGAAATGAGCCTTTTCTGCAATCAAGGTGTTTTGATTGGTGTGATAGTATCTGCGTCGTTTGCATTATTCGAAAAGTCACAAATCTGTCACTGAAGCCTTATTTCCCCTTTTATAAGCGGTTCAAATTCTACATTTACAAGATTTTGGACATCCTAACAACTTTCTTATGAAAAAATTTATGAGGGCATGGTTAATTTCTTCATTATTCTGGGTTTGTTAATTTATGACAATAAAAACGTTTATTTTGCTGAACTCACACATTTTCAGAAAGGTCAATTCAAGACAGTTATTGACGTAAAAAATGCGTAGCAGAATAAGGGTGCGAAAATATTGCAAAACTAATGCTATCCCGTGCCTTGCGTCAAAAAATCGTTTTTTCTGACCTTTGAAAAAAATGAGCACTTGACGATTTGAAGTTGAAATACTCGACGAAAATAGATAAATGTTTTAGTAGTACCGTATTAATTCAGTTTTAGCATGGTTGACCGCGGTTCTAGGAGATTGTGGTCGCGAAAAAGCTGGTTTTCACCTGGGCAAACAAAACAAAAAATATTTATCGCCTTTGAGTTAAATTTAATTAAAATAATCAAAAGTACGTTTATTTATTGAGTGTTCAAAAGAAGTAACTCGAAGAATTTGAGGATTAACTAANTTTTAAGCTGACTATACTTTCAGTTGCCCATATCGAGCCGAATGTGCCAATATCGTTTTTTGACTTGATTTTGCCCTTTTTGACCAAATATAAATTTTCGATCTTCTTACAGAACTATCACGAATCGTGATTCAGATATCAAACCTTATTTTTTCTTTGGTTGACCCTAGACTCATTTGAGTATTGATATCTCAAGAGGCGTAGTCAACCTTAAACTGTTTCCACGGAACGATACGATTTATGGAAACGCTAGAAAATAATTAGTGAAACCTTATGTTCCTTAATTCACAATCCCTTAGTCGCGCGTTCGTCTATGAACCGATAATTTCTCACCTCTGCAATGAGAAAATTGTGGGTAAACAATATGTCTGCTCCTTATATCTTCCGCCTCGCTTTCTTCATTCATGAAGCAATTTTTCTGTTTTTAAACAAATTAGATAAAAAGTTCTACATTCAGTAGAAACATATACTTTTTTCTAAAGGTGGTCAAGACGAAGTTCCTAAAAACTGGTATTTAAGGACTAGTTGTTTTGAAATTAAATTGTAGAAAAGCTGTGACGAAATGTTTCAGAGAAATCCTAAAAAGGTGGGCTAAAATATATTCCGAACGGCTCATCCAAAAAATTATTTTTCAGAAATTAATTGGTAACTCTCATGGGCATTTTGAACCTTTAACTTCAATTTTGATTATTTTTGTCCTTTCGGTTCTTTTTCAGAATATGAAAACCACTTTTATGACTCTATTGGTTAGGGGTGAAGTGTTTCATTATAATTCGCTATATGGTACGTTTAATTGAAAATCATCTCAGAAAACTCGTTAAATGCTCGTGCTCATGCTTCAACTCAACAGACCCTGAAGTTTGACTTTCCATATTTTCATTTATTTCTAGAACCACAATGTTACCAAATATCCCCTTTATACTTTTGGTTAGAATCGGCGTAGCCACTTACTTTTTTTAACGTGTGATTTTAACGTAGTGGACTACGCCTTCTAACCAAAAAGTGAAATAAGGGATATTCGTACCATGCTCGATGTAGGATGTAAAAAAGTTAAAATTTTTGATACTTTTAGGTCTATTTGATTGGTTCACATTGGCATGTTATTTTATGGCCACATCTTATAACCGCCATAGTCGCTGTGGCTGCAATTCCCTATTTATTTTTTTGACTGACAATCGCCACATTTCTGGGATACTCTACGTAATTGAAATGGCTAATTGGAAAACCAAAAAACAGCCTGCAATTCAGAAATGTCTTGAAAAAATCGAAAGAGTTGACCAATCTAAATGAAACCACAAACTGCGGCTCGGGACAACTGAAAATAATCCAGAAATTAATAATTTTTGAAATTTATTTTCATTATTGTCTGAAGTTAAAGTTAATAATCAACTTCTTTTATTTTAAAACCCTGTTCAAAACAACTGTTAACCCCTAGCTTCATAGAGCCATAAAAGTGGCTTTCATTTTTTTGAACGACCGGAAACGGACAAAAATTTAAACGAAATTAAGTTTCAGGTTCGAATCGCCCATAGCGTTAGCAATTAATTTTTGAAAAATTGATAGAAAATCTTTTTTCCGGATGAGCCGTTCGAAATTATATTTTATCCTACTTTATTTTGATTTCTCTTTCGAAACTTTTTCCTTTATCAGCTTTGATCTCACATTTATTTAAACACAAGGCTTAATACTCAGTTGTCGGGATTCGTCTTGACCATCTTTAAAAAATAATAATGGTTCTACTAACATGTAAACTTTTTTTATTTATTTTTGTTTTGAAAACAGAGAAGAAATTGCATAATGAATGAGAAACGGGCGGAATATCAGGTTACCACTAATTTTCATCCTTTCACGGTGCGAATTATCGTTTTCATAGACGGAACCGATTAAGGTATTTGATCGGGACCAGTGTTAAGGACTAAGGTTCACTTATTTTATTTTACTGATCCCATTATCATTGTATGGTTTTTCTGTAGAACAACAGTCAGAGTTAACTTCACTTTTCCACGCGGAAATGAAGTGATTAATTTTTAGTTGTCTTATTATAATAATAAAAAACGATCTTCCTTTATCTCAATGATTTCAAACAATTAATTGCCTAACACTAACTTTCCCATTAATATGACTATTCAAGTCCAGCCAAAAAACTGGCTCTCTTCCTTTGGTGCGATTTCATACATCTTATGAGTCTAGGGGTTTAAAGGGAATGTGGCGAACATAATTGGAATCTTGTTTAACACTTTTCAAGTGAGTTTCTGAAGAAACCTGCTTCAGAAGATAATATTTCTTTTTTCCAAATACGTAGTACAACACTAAGGACGTTGCCAGTCCTTTAGAGCATCTGATACCTCAACCTACGCAGAAAATTGTTTTTGTAGGCGTCCTGAAGAGCTAAAAGCTACTCCTTCATTCATTTCCTCATTCATTTTTCTTGTAGAAATGTTGCCCCTAGTAGGTAAAACAGCGTTTTGGGCCTCCGCAAAACCCTACCTTCTTCCTTGAAAATATATAGAAAATGTTCAATTTGTACATGACTCCGGCAAAGCCTGGATTAAGGTCCGAACGGTAGCCTTTTTTTCCAATTTTTTTCTCAGGTACGCTTCAATTATCCCAATTTGCTGAACTGAATTCAAGATATTTTCTAAATTCAGGCGTACTTCGATACCCTAACTAAGGGTATTCTTATAATGCAGTAGGTCTATCTTTTTAACGGGGCGCTCATCCCGTGATGTGCTATTAATTGTATATTGTGGGCAACAAATAGAGATTGCTTGTGAGGCTTTGCTTGCTTAGTTTAGTCTTTGACGTGCTCATAACCTTTTCCCTGACCTTTAATAAAATTATGAAATATATACTCATAACTTACGCAAAAAAAATAATGTAACAATATTGAACTCGTAGACTCGATTTTCCGGCAAGTTGACCATTTCACCATTATCGCATTCTTTACGGATGCTTAAACATTAATGACAAGATCAGTTATCAGTATCCGATTACACTTGAAGACAAATGACGTTTGTGCGTTTTTTGTTTGGAATTTTACTGTAATTACAGTACTTATTTTTTGCAAAAATTTTTTAAATACAATTTAAACCTCTCATCGTTGATTAGAAAAAAATTCATCTAGACATTTTTTTCCATTACATTATTAGGCCCGGAATGTTACGTGCACGTATATTTTAAGAATAGGTTAGGTAAAAGTGAGTACTAGTTTTTTTTCCATACAAATTGCTTAATCACATTTTTGAAAAAGTGAAGTAGTTTTTTGATAAGTTTTTAAAACTTTTTTCCCCATTACCCAAAGTCAAGCGTCACGTGACCTTCAAATTTAGGATATAGGTTTTTGGTTGAAAGTAAACAAATAGTGAATCAAATACGCGAAAATTTTTTCCTGGACCAATTAAAACCTCATTAAGGTTTGGACACATATAATATTTTTCCAAAACGTTCACGTAATGATCATTATTTTCAAACTTAGGATTTATTTAGGCCATATTTTTAACCTTATTATTGGATTATTTCGTCACGTGTTTTTTTCAGACTTTCATGTAATAGAAAAATCTTTAAACGTTTGAAGTGTGACCCTGTAATTTTTTTGACGTAAATTTGAGTAATTTTTCAATTATGTATATTAGTCTATATATTTTTTTCCAAAAGTAGTCAAATCATGCAGAGACCCTTTAAAAGGATCTAACGAATTTTAAGCTTCATTTTGCATTTACAGTATCGCTCCTGGTTTAAGGGGTGTGTCCAGCAACAATTTGGCTGAAATTATGATATAATAACTACAACTGGCCCTTGAAACAAATTTTCGGTCGGTTCTCGCATATTTTTGGAAGTAGGGCTCAGCCACAGAGGGCGCAAAGTCGAACTTATCAAATGACAAGGATGTTTAATCTGACATCCGATTTCATTAATTTTTTTGAACGCGGTTCCTGCAGCTATACATCTTTAATTATCAAGTAATTTTTTTTTGTTTTGATTTTAAACGAAGTTTATGTCTAAAACGTGTTTTTTTATCCAGTCTTTTGAGCAAGGCTTTTTTGTTGACATAGATTTTTTTTACATCGGAGTCGTTTTATCTGATTCCTCTTTCATATATTTAAGCCAATTTTTTTTAGGGCCTAGACCAGTTATGCGCAAAACTTTTGGCGTTGCGGATTTCTTCTGGGGTTTGAGCTCAAACATATGTAGGCTATTTTGAATACTATATTGAAGTCATAAACTTAAAGTCTTGAATAACAATTGCTAAGAATATTAAGGAAGGTTTTTATCGGCGAAATATTAATTAAGCATCAACAACATTCGGCCGTTAAAAAGGCGTTAAATTTTCAAGAATTCGATCAAAGTACAAAATTCAAATTCATGTAGTGCCAAGTTCAAATTCTAGTAGTACCAGGTACAAGAAAAATCCAATTAAGCAATTGATAGACAGCACAATTATTATATTCATTTTTCGTTTGTACATTTTACTATTTTCCGATCACTTTATTTAACTTCGCATTCACTGCCCAACGTGATAATTTGCTCAAAAACATCTGTATTTGATTTTCAAAATTGTCTGAATTTTGAATTTCTTGTATTTGTAATAAAACTGCATATGTTTTATTAAAAAAATCTAAAAATACATATGTTTTTTATTGTTTGATTATGTTGAAATCAATCGATCCGATTTTTGTTAGAGCAACATTACAGAACGGTATCCTGTATTCATTTGCATTTATTTTATAAGTTAACAATTCCAAAGCGGATTCTCTTTTTAATTTTATCCAGAAGCGATATCAAGGCATTTTACAATATTGCCGCTTTCTGGAGGGCGCTAGACACCAGAGTAGCGCTGTGAACCACCGCCAACCGGTTTTTTTCTTGGTCGATTTAGTTTATATACAATTTTTTCAGCCAAACTTTTTTGCTGGGACACTCCCCCTTAAAAGAGCATTTCCAAAGTCAGAACTTTTGAAAAATGATACACAAAATGAGACGCGCTGACTTGATCGCGGCGCTACGTTGATTTCTTTTTAATTTTTCAACACAAGAAATTAGATTCCAAAATGAATTTAAGAGTTCATTTACTTTGAGAATTTTGGAGAAACCACATAATTTATGTTTAGCACAGACTGATAGAAAATTAGTTTGATGATTGATATGAGGTAATTGCAATATAAATTAAGGTTTATTTCATCTCATATTGCACTTTTTTAGTCGGTATAGTAATTTCGCAACTTTTTTGTTTTCTTATCCTTATCCAATGCCTTCAACTGTTCGTTAAAATTAATTTTTTATTTTTTTGTGATCGCAATTCGGCTGATATCATTTTAAGCTATTGGAAAAACTGTTGTTAATAATGAAACTTTTTGCTTATATGCTGTCTATAGAATGGTCATAATTGCGGAAATCGGTCTGCGGTACAGATTCATGTCTAAGTCTACGAGTTAATATTCTTTACCCACACCTATTTTCTGCCTGTTTTTGTTTTCATTTCTAATACTGACGTTTTGAGATTTGAAAGTGTGTTTTGTTTAATTACTTTAGCCTGAAGATGCATAAGCGAAACGTTGCAATAAAAGTAAATATTTAATAAACTTAAATAATTATAGTATGTAACATTTTGCTTCCGTTTTTTCATTTTGCCATTATTTACTATCCACCAATCAGAACGAATCAACATTTGCCAAATACCTACTTGTTTGCCAGATTCAACCGTTTTTGATTGGCGGATAGTAAATTATGCAGAAATGACAAACGGAGCAAAATGTGACATTGCTGTATGTAACTTACGTGTTGTAACATATAAATATTATTTTTTAACTGAGTCCACAACACTTTAACTCGTAGACTTAGACATGAATCTGTACCAGGACTCGATTTCGGCAACTAGTGACCATTCTTTATAAACTCGAGCCTATATAGCAAGTTTCCTTATCACATATTTTTCAATAGTAACATGAATATTCAGCCAATTTGATATACAATTAAAAAACACAAAACAAATTTAAACGAATTTAAAAGGCATTTTAATGAGGATAAGAAAACAAAAGTTGCCGAAATTTCTGATACACTCGACTTATAAAGTGCCATAATGGATGAAATTAAAACCTTATTTTCTATATTTGCATTACTCGTATAATTCAATGATTTTCTATCGCTCTAATCTAACATTTTATATGGTTTTATAAATTTTAGTTAATTGTTCTTAATTTGTTTTGTAAATACTTTTTCGTTGTGAAATATATATCTTTCATGCTAGGCGTCTATTGTATCATTTTTTTTCCAAGTTTTGCTTTAGAAATGCTCTATTTAACCGGCAGGCCACTACTGTAATGCAATTAAGTCTTAGAAAATTCGTTACCGATTTCTTTTTAGGGGTTTTCGATGACTTTTGGTACTTTTGAAAAACAATATTATAGTACCATATACGTATTTTTGAAAAGTCTCTTACGTTCAAAAAAATTTCAGGGCACTTCAAACGTTTTTAAGACTTTTTTTCATTACTTGAAAGTTTGAATAAAATCACGTGACGAAAAAAAAAAAAAAAAAAAAAAATAATCAAATAATAAGGTTTAAATATGTTAAATAAATCCTTATTTTTTGAAAAATAGCTCACGTGACTTTTTGGAAAATATCATTATGTTCAAACTCTCAATTAGGGGTTTTTTATCCACAATTTTTTCGGCGTAGTTGAGTACTTTTGTGTACTTGGCCACGACCTTATTTGCTTATTTGTGTCCGTGATTGTTTTTGGATTATGTATGTAATTGGGCAAGTCTTAAACTCCTATACATCTTCACTGGTTTCAAAACGTGATTTAAGCATTTTTTTGAAAAACGAGTGTACTTATTTTTGGACCGGACTTTTCTTGAATCTACGGTCACGGTTGATCTTTTTTGGGCTGTTGGATGTAATGGGAAAAAAATTCTTAGTTTTTTTTTCTGATTACAATGAAGGTTTTATTTTGGGTGATTTCAAAATTTTTGCTAAATAAGTCTTTGTAATACCAGTAAAAATTTCAAAAAAACGCACAAACCGTCATTTTGTCTTCAAGTTAATCGATCACTTTTACTAACTGTCATGTCTTATGTTAAGCGTCGTATAATGCGATTCTGGTTGAATTGGTCCTTCTTGCCGGAAATTCGAGTCTTACGAGTTAACGTCACCTAAATAGAAAACACTTCAGGTTGATGTGTTCACGAACCTACGGCACTATATTTCTTTTTTATCTTAAGAGCAGCTCTGACAGGCGGCGGCATTCAACGTGTTATGATACCTTTCTTTTTGAGCGTAGGAACAAATTAGGGGACGTTAGTTAGCATTTACTAAAGATCTCATATTTAACTGTGAAATCGTTACTTGTGGACCGTATAACGATCAGATTATGTTGGAAAAACGTGGTGAGCTCTGTTTTTTTTTTGACAGACATAAATTGCGTTTGTTGTCAGAATGTACATTTCATTTATTAATACGTGAGTATATCAGAAGTTACTTTTTACGGGGGTTGTGGGTGCTATAATAATTGATTGAAAGAATAGTTAAAAAATTTTCTGGGATCCTTTTAAATTGACTTTCTCAAAAAAAATGACATTTAATTATCTTGATTGGCTTGAGCGAGGTCGTGGAATGACGGAGAGGCAACACGCTCGAACAAATGCTCTGCACACACACACAGACTTTACAAACGCTTATATCCAATGAACTTATTTTTACGTTTAAAACCAACAGGGAATATTTTCAACGAGTTTTCTGGTAAGTATGGCAATTTATACGTTTTCTAAATATTCTGTATATATTCAATTCGAAACAAAAATGACCGGCATATCAGTGGAAAATAATTTTGGATTTCATTTTTACGCTTAACAGGAGTTTTTTTAATTTATATTTCCTGGATATTTTTGGAAGGACGCCGTACTTTTTTCCCGAAACGTCTTTGTTTTATTCAATTTAAGCAAATTTGACGGAATTACACATTTTGTGTGATTTGAAAATAACATTGTATTCTTTACCAGTTTTTCGATGCCGCACTGGTGAGCCATCTCTTCACCAGAATCCAAAAAATTTACTTAAGTAGACGGAGAACGTTTTATTCTCCGTATTTTTTTTCTCATTCATTCTATTTCTGCCCGATTATCGACCTTCAGTCCAGCTGGGAGAGGAAGGGGCCTATTTTCCCGCGAATTCACTTTCCTACACCGAAACAACCCTTAAACCAAGTTACTTGTTTGGAGATATAACACAAAAAAATTGGAAAAAGTTTTTTTTAAATTTTACTACGCAAAATGCAAACGGATAGCAAAAATACAGTGAGTAGCTCGTTTTCATTCAGTATATAATATTTTTCATGAATTAAAAAACAATGTTTCTTATTTACCTAGTCAGTGATTTGGAAAAATAAATTTTAAGTACGAAAAATGTTATAGTCTTTATTATCACTTAAAACTTTTTTTAACGTCAATAATTTTTTTACATCTTATTTAGCGCATCTTTTTTAATTCATTTCTATTTATTTGAGATCTGAAGTTTATTTGGCTGTCAATTTTTGCGGAAAATCTTGTTCAGATGTGCAAGTTGGACATCATGATCTAATCAACAGTTTGTGTTGCCCATTACCCTCATTGCCTAAAAAATTAACATTAGTCGAAAGTGTTGCCCATTTGTCCCCCTTGTTGTCCTTGCAGTGCTGTACTTCCCGCTGGTGCCCTCACTGCTGTTGCCACTCACCACTTGTACTTATTTTTTTTAAACGCCTAGATTTTAGCTTTAATTTTGAATCGTGTTTGGAGTACACATTCATCTCGAATCCGTTTTTTTAAGTTTTTTTTTCGTGGTGTGTACAAAAGAATTTACATTTTCGTGATCCAGAGATAAGAAAGATTCGGCTGAAAATAGCTAATCAGGTGGTTGACTCGCTATGGGTCAAGGGTAAAATAATACTTGGACAAGCAATGGCAGTTGATTAATCATGATAATGTAGACGTTTTCCAGAATACAGTGAAAATAACACCGGAGAACTAAGATTTTATCACGGTTACTCGCTGGCCTTTTTAGCACTTTTTCTGCCAAAAATGTTATATATGTCGGCTTTTTGGAGGATTTATTCCGATTCGCTTTTAATAGCTCAACTGAGCACTAGTTTTGATTAAATGAAATTTGGTCCGAATGGATCATTTTTTTGAATTTCTTCTGAGATCATGAAATTATTTAACATCAATTTTTGTTGACAAAGATGGACATGGTTTGATTCTGGATCATTTTTTCTCAATTTAATTTTCTCTTAATATTTGTTCTCAGTTGCTGGGCTATCCTTAAAAACTCAATGGATAAGTCTTTTCTATTATATAAAAATGTTGGCTGACAAAAATGGCTAAAAACCCAGCCGAACCGTCAATACATATACAAATTGTTGATTACACAATTCAAGAATCTCGAGTCAAAATTACAACAAATATCGATTCAGCCAAGCGTTACAATATTAATTTGTTACGCGTGAGTTTCAAGTGGATGTTGAACCAAATTGAAACGTTTAAAATGGCTAACGTAAGATATCTTTTTTTTCACACTATCGGAAATATTCGGCCTCCTACTAAAAAACACACTCGTAAACATACAGTTCGGGTTATTCTGGATAGTGGTGAAAGGATATATCACTGGATTCTATTTGAAATTATGTCCAGCTAAAATTTGAGAATAACAAATCCTATTTGGTGTTAAGCTCGGTTTTACCCGAAAATGATATTTTCAATTTTTTTTTACGACTCCGATGTTCTGAGCTTTCACACTATGTACTGATTTCGAATTATCGTCACTTACTCGAACCATTAGAATTTAAGGGCCTCTTCTGTCATTTCGGACTATTTAAAAATGCGAAAATCCAAGCATGTGATGGTTGATCTTACCATTTTTTGTCAATGAAATGAGCCTTTTCTGCAATCAAGGTGTTTTGATTGGTGTGATAGTATCTGCGTCGTTTGCATTATTCGAAAAGTCACAAATCTGTCACTGAAGCCTTATTTCCCCTTTTATAAGCGGTTCAAATTCTACATTTACAAGATTTTGGACATCCTAACAACTTTCTTATGAAAAAATTTATGAGGGCATGGTTAATTTCTTCATTATTCTGGGTTTGTTATTTATCGACATAACACGTTCATTTTCGCTGAACCACACATTTTCAGAAGGTCAATTCAGAACAGTATTGACGTAAAAAATGCGCCGTGCAGCTAAGGGTGCGAAATATTTGCAAAAATAATGCTCATCCGTGCTTGCGTCAAAAAATCGTTTTTTCTGCTTTTGGAAAAAAATTGAGCTTTGACGATTTGAGTTTGCAATATCGCGATAGTAAATGTTTAGTAGTACCGTTTAATTCAGTTTTGCATGGTATGACGCGGTTCTAGGGATTGTGGTCGCGAAAAAAGCTGGTTTTCCTGGGGCAAACAAACAAAAATATTTATCGCCTTTGAGTTAAATTTAATTAAAATAATCCAAAGTACGTTATATTCTATTCGGTGTTCAAAGAGTCACTTCGAAGTTTGAGGCTTAACTAAGCAAAACCTTGAGATCTAAACCGATTTAAATTAACAAAAAATTGCAAAAAACCACCATCAAAAAATGACTCATACATAGGCTGGCCGAGGATTTTTTCAAGTTGCAAATGGTGAACTTTGCGTAATGGCGATTGACTTCAAAATTTGAAACATTACTTTGATCGGTCATAACTGATTAGTCTTCAAGTGAAATAAATTCTGAGGTTTGGCATAGAAACGCCATGTTTATCTTCATAACATTTTAGAAAATTAAAAATCTTCATGAAAAAACACAAAATAAAATAATATTCCGTGAATTATTTTTGTGCGAAATTTTTTTATTATTATAATGGTTGAAAATGAATAATCACGAAACGTTACTAATTTAATTATTTAAATTACCGCCTGAGTTTCGAGTAGGTATGACACAAAAAATGGAATGAAGACATTTTAGGTGGCACAAAAAACAGGTTTTATTTACAAAATCGATAATTTGATGAAGAACTTTAGTTTCAAGTAGCGATGACTTATACAATTAATACAATTAAAACTCGTTTTGGAGACGTTGAAGTTGGAAATAAAAATGAAACTCGATTTTTTCTTGTAAACTGGATCTATCTACCTACGTCGCCTTTAGCTTCTGAGGCCATGTAATTACGTTTTGGGAGGGAATTTGATTTTTTGGTCGACCATTTTTAATGTTCACATATATATTTGGGAAAATTTAGATTCTGGAAATAATGACAACCTATTTGAATAGTTTTATTTTTGTTGATTGAAAGTCAAAAAAAATATTTAAAATTTTTTTCTCAAGTGTTTTATGATTTCAAATCTGTCGCATTTTTATTTTTCAAGTTTTTCCAATGGCAATTCCAACCAAATTAACAGAAAAAATTACCAAATTATTCGTGTATTTTTCACTTTTTTGTAGTATTTTTGAACTTCAACTTAAAAAATATTGTTTGGTTGAATTCGACCATCGAGACTTCAAAATATCACCTTGACGTAAGTCATTTTTCACGTGACCTCGAAAAATTCATATTTTGAAGATGGGATTGGATTAAAAAAAATCCAAGAGAAGTTTCTATTTTTCTGTGCTAGCTGTTGCCGCAATTTGGGCGGATTCCAAAATATATTCTAGGAGGAGGTCGATTTCCCGACGAAATTTGTTCAAAAAAGATAGTTTATGGCATATTCTAGGGAAAATATAGCACTTTACTAAAAACTTTCATCTCAAAAAGTTTAACTCTCTTATTATACAGGTAATGTCAAATTTTCCGTTAATTTTCAAATAAAACCTAGAAGGAGATAGTTTTTTCGTTTTGGTTTATGTCTTCTTGTGTCGCTCACGTGTCAAGCAGTGTATGCATGCAAAAAAACAATTGGCATTCTTCTTATTAATTTCGCATGAAAAGTGAAATAAATAAATAAAAATGATATTTACCCCGATTTCAAGAGCACTTAAAATTCTTCGTAATAATTTAAAGCATAACTATTCGAATAATTTTGGGCGGAATGTTCAATTTTGATCACATAATGCAAAAATGAGAAGACTAATATAATAAACTGCAATTCCGTTCTTTTAAAATGAAGGTCCGTTTAAAACGGACCGTTATTAACGGTTTAGAATTTTTGAAATGGATGACTTAAGTTCCGTAGAATTCTAGTTTAAGATTTTGATTAAATAAGTAATTTAAAATAACTAGTTTCTCATAATGCTGGCAAATTGAGTCTTGTTATTTTTTTGTTCAGTATCAAATATTTTGAATGAACTTAAAAAATATCAGAAATTGATGGACTGAAAAATTTTCGTTAAAAATTTTTCCAGTGCCAATTTCGATTACGATGCTCGAGTTCTTATATTTTTTTTGACTTTATTCAGAGAAGAACCCATTTCGGGACGCGAATCGCGCGATGATTACGTAACTGTTGATAATATTGAATTCAGTCAAAATTCACTCACTCAATTAGCACCTACGCACGCAATTGAATCAATAAAAATACAGAGGAAACAGGAAATGCTATGATTTGAATACAATTACGTAATCATCACGACCTTATTGCCCGAAAAAGTTCTTCACCGGAAGAGAAAAAAAATATTATATGAACTTGGGCATCGTTATCGATATCGCCGGAGTGCCAATTTCGCCGGAACACCCACTCTTGAGGTTTTATCACAAACTACATCGAGTTCGTCATGAATAACCTTATTGAAAATTTCTGCTAAATGTCCTTTGGTGGAGTACATTATTTTACACATTGTGGTAATTTACTGCATTTGACCCTATTGTGAAACTCTTTGAAAAATTAAAAAAAATTGAAATTATAACGTCATCTTGAACACCTAAGCCTTCTCCTTTTGGCCAAAAGACATTATTTCCGTCCCTGAACCGCCGAAAGTGCCCAATATTACTGGAAGTTTATGGAAAGAATTCTGGACGATATCTGAAAATCTTCAAATTTATGACCTAGAGTCTAGGTCCTAGACTCGTTTCAAGTCTGAAAACTTTGGTCAAATTTTTTGCTCCGACCACTCGATGGCGCTGTTTTTGGTGATCAAAAACATGTTTTAGACTTTTTAAAAGGAAGCTAATTTTTTAACCATCCTTAGTTTCTTAGTAAATTTTAATTATCATAAATTTCACGAT
>SCLH01000120.1:99161-126208 GCA_004367855.1 Oikopleura vanhoeffeni
GGATATTTTCTTGAAATTCAAAGTCAAGGTCCGAAAAGGTTAAGATCCGTGAAACTGTTTTCTAAATAAGGAAAGACGATTTGTGGTCGGTGGACTGTAGAGTGGCCAAAATCCAAAAATTGCTTTCGTGGTTTTTAAAGGGATTAGAAGCTTGATTTGGAATATTTTCAAGGAAAGATGAAAAATAACGTGGTCAGTTGGTTAAACATCACATAAAAACAAGTCGGCTTGTTCTGTCAGAAATAAAAAACTGACACAATTTTCAGCGAGCGATTTATTGGTGATTTATGCAAAAATGACGCGATTTTCTTTAAAATGGCATTTTCAATATATTAGACTAATATTATTAGTAACGCCAATATCTTAAGAAATAATGATTTAAAAATATCACCGTTTGAATCGCAAGATTTGGTAGAACACGTTTATAGTTATTATTCTTTATTTTGGTAAGGTCGATTTTTCGACCAATGAGATACCTTGTTTTTTTTGAAATTTTTGAAAATTTGAATAAAAGATCTCCGAAAGAAATTTCACCAAATTTACTTTTCCATTTATTCATTACTATCATATCGAAAATCCTGCCTATGCGTCAAATTTTATCAGACGTCATAGCTTTGAGACAGTATCCAATGAAATCACTGGATTCTCGACGATCGTGCGCTGTGATTGGACACTGTCTCAGAGTTATGACACTTGATTAAATTCGACGCATAGGCAAGACTCATCGGTTTCTCATTAAATCATCATCGAGACCAAGGGTGTTATCGGTTTTCGTGCACTTTAAACTTATGATAGTTATGGAAAAATGGAAAACTTAATTTTGTACAAAATTTATAAACAAAAATTTTGTCTTTCGTCGAAATTTTGAAAAAATCCTGGTTTTTGATTGGTCCAAAATCGATTTTCTTCAAATGAGAAACAAGTCTTACAAGCGTATTCACAAAAGTAGAATATCACAAAATGTCATTTTTTATAGAAAAGCACATCATTTAATTAAGCAATTTTAGAAAAAATTTACAGCAGTGCTAAATATACACGCAAACATAAGCTTTTTAATAGACGCGCATTTTCTACGTATGATAAAATGAAGAAAATTTAGCAGAAATAGTTATGGCTAATTCAAAAATTTTAAAATGTCAGTTTTTTTGCAAATAGAGACCCTTCTATTTTATCCCGAGCAACAATTCAACATACTGGAAATTTCTGATAAATTTTTCGTGAATATCCATAGTTTGGTATGAAAAATCTATGGGCGGTAATTAGCAGGACAAGTTAAATAAAGTTTATGAATTATTATAATTATTAATCAAATGTTTTTTCTATTCAAATCGGTCAGTTAATATTATAAACTATAAATCCGAATTATTATTTTCGCATCAGTGTAATTTTAAATCATTTTTTAAGTTTTTTTCAAATTTAATCGCACACGGATTTTTCATAGCAAAAAATTGGAAAATTAAATATTTGGCCTAACGCCGTCTAATGTAATTTTTCAACCTTTTAGTCTTAAATGGCATATTTTGTTTGTTTTTGTTCAAAAGTCTTATTTAATACTTGAAAATTTATGCGGTTCAAACCGAACTTATACTGTATCGTGGAATACAGGGTGTATTATACATCAAAAGAAATTGTTAAAAATCAAAATACAAAATTGTATTTGTAACCGCGGTTAATGTCAACTTACAACCAAATCAACCATAATTGGAGCTAATGTGGTAACAAGTGTAAGTTTGAGTAAAAATCAATTTCTAAAACCAAAATAATAATCTTGATTTTTTTGGATATGAATTGAAGAGGGAATCTTTCCTTCAAAATAAGAGACCATTTTGGCCGATTAATTTTTTCTAAATCTTGTTTATTTGGTTTGGCAAAGTTATGAATTACTTACTTTGGTCAAAAGAAGTTGGAACTTTTTTTATAAAACACATAATCGCTGATAGTTGAAACGGTTGAATTTTTCCCCTTTTAAAAAAAGTAACTCCTTAAAGAGTTTTGAATCAAAAAATAAAAAATCTGGGTAGAGTTTCAAAACAAAAACATAATAATTTTGGAAAATTTTAGATTTTTGGCTTATTCGAACGTGTCCTGACCCTAACCCTTGACTGACAGATCGTGACTATTTCTAAGATACAAAGAACGCGAGATAATTGCAACCAATCGAAAAGCTAAATTTTAGGATCAGCCAATGAAATCGCCTTGAATTTGAGTGAAACCCAATCATGTTCTCGCATTTGGCATCATTTTAATAGTCACGATTTGTCTGCTAAGGTTCTCTTATTCATTTAGATTGTTAAATTGCGTCAGAAATGGGTATAGATTTTATTGGCTGCTCTTGTGGAGAATTTTTTTCTAGTCTTTTTAAGACCCAGGATTTTTTTCGTTTTTTTTGCAGAAAAAATCACTGATAGCGTTTAATTAGGCGCATTTGAGAGCTTTATAATTGAAGGCATGAAAATTTAACCTTGAAATCTCTTTTTTTTGAAAACAAAATTTGAAACGAAAAAAAATGTAAGTCTTAAAATAGTCAGAAAAAAAGTTACAAGATGAGCCAATAAAATCGATACCCATTCAGGACTTTTAAAATTTCTTATTTCAAATCATAATTTCGAAATGGCATATTGTTTCTGGGAAAATTTGATCAAAAAAATTTGATCAAATTATATGATATAAAGCCTGAGTTTTTAATTGTTATTTATTTCTTCCGGTTGGACAGAATTTTGCCGAAAAAAAATTGACAAATAAAAAAAGGCTAATTTGTCACATTTTTTCTCCGGACAAAAAGGCAAAATTTGGTGAAGAAAAAAAGTGACAATTTTGGTGAAGAAAAAAATTTTGGAGGTGCAAAAATTAACGTTCTGAATTAAAGATATATTAAATTTGACTTCATTATATCCCTTTATCACAATTTGGTTAAAACATGCTGTTGGGAGATTTTTCTAGGCTTAAATATACTCGAAAAATCTCCAAACAGCATTTGCTGACCAAAGTGTGAAAAAAGGATATAAAATGTGAAAGATCATTAATAAAAATGGCACATATCATTAATTTAAAAGATATTATGAGCTTGAAAATGAAATGTGGAAACGTTGCGTTTCAAATCGTCGAAATTCTAATAACATTTTCCAACTGAATCTGTTTCGAATTCATTGAAATGCTTGTAAAATTGTTAATTATTTCTAACATGATTATTCAATATTGGTCTATTCATTCGGTAGGTAGGGCCAAATCTTTAACATCGGTTTAACCGCGGTTAACCGTTGCGCAACCGCAAGAGCGTGAAGTTTGAGATTATTTATGTTTTTTCTTCAATTGAATTCATGATTGTTAATAATCGAATTATTGCATTTTGGGGCCATGAAATCAGAGCTCGATATTCACTGGGGATTAAGTTTATTACACCACTGCGAGCAAACATTTTAAACCTTTATTTTTGACATTAAATTGAATGTTTTTTCTCAAATATGCAAAAATTTCACATTTGCTCAGTAAAATCATTTTTTACAGTTAGTGCAATCTAAATTTGTAAGTTTGATAATTTCTTCACGGTTTCAAGTCGAAACGTGTCAATAATTTAGTACCAGAAAAATTATACTTGAGATTTATTGAAATTTATTAAGGGTCCCAGGAGGGCTTAAAAATTTAAAAATCTCAAGTATGATTGGTTTTTTTAGTCTAAGTCTTGTCTGTTTAATCTCAGTCGTGTCGTAACGTTTTCAACATAATATTTTGATTGTACTTTCAAGCCAGAACTGATGGTCGGAAACTGAATTTTATTAAGAAGTTTGAAAACCAAGGGCTAAAAAACTTTGTTATTTTTACTCTAGGAGTTTATGAGCATTTGATTTAAAGGTCGGCAGTGTGAGAGTGAAATTTTTCTTTTGAATGACCCTTGTTTCATCAAAGATTTTCTGATCACAAGAGGGCTCAAAGTTTATTGATTCAGATCATTTTATCTGCTGCATTTTCTTCACTTAAAAAGCTCATATTATCCTAAAGTGTTGACAAATAAGATTTATTTTTAAAATGTTAAGGTGGTTGACACGGGATTATAAAAACGCAGTAAGTAAACAAACTTTTTCCCTGCGTTTTTTTCAATCACCGGAAAAAAACGCAGGGCGCTGGATTAACAAACGCAGGGAAATGGCAAGCAAAATTTTACCTCTAGATTATTAATTAATGTTTTCTTTGAACATTATAAATTTAAAAAACTTAAAAATAAATTATAAAATTCAATAATTTTTCTGTAAAAAGAAAGATAATTAATCAAAAAATGGAAAATCCAATCCGACTTACCATCATCGCTAGGAAAGATAAGCCGATTAACAAAATTAAACTGACTAAGGAGGACTGCGATGCCATTAATGCGGAAATTTGAAAGGGGGTTTCCGTCTTTTGTGATTTTTGCAGAAATTTTTCATAAAATTGCGGGTGTTATAGCCTATAAAACTTCTATAACTTATAGGCGCCGTTTCTTGTGATAGTCAGAACATTTTGGTGCGGAGCTTCTAAGGGTGAACATTTTAAAACTTGATAAATTTTATACAAAAACGCAGGGCGCTGGATTAAAAAAACGCAGGGAGCTGGATTAAAAAAACGCAGTAAATCACGTGTCAAAATTGAGTCATCTATAATCTCAAATCGAGGTGAAATTTAATACGCCTGTCTACCCGTCCGAATAAAAGAAACGCAGTAAACGAGAAAACTCCGGCTGTAACCTCTGTAATATATTTAAACAATCTTGCATTCTCAAAACATCAAAAGTGACGGATGGCTCGTCCAATATATATGAAACATGCTTACAGAACTGTCGGAATTATTTTTTCAAAATGTATTTCCTTCCCTGTTTTTTGAGGTACACTCATACTTTACGACTCACATTAACCAGGAAGTACGTGAGCAGGAACTCTCTTAAAAGATTAAAAAAAATGCTCTGATTTGGCTTCAGAATAGCCAAAAAACACTATTTTGACAGTATCCTATATAGGGTCCCATAAAATGCGACGACCACTCCCTTAAGTGCTGATATTTAGTTTAACTGTAAAATGACTCTAATGACCTCGTGAACGTTTTGGAACGCATTTAATTTCACGATTTATTCTTGAAGGTTTTGACGTGTAATTATATGGTCAATTAAAAGCTACATTTTATGCGTTAATCGACTTGTAATTTTGCATGTACAATTCTTCTGATTTTGTGAGCTGATTTTGAGACTAATTTGCCAATAAAAACTTATAAGTTATGCCTCATAAATTTTAAACCTTGTGACTCATAACTTATGAGTCATAAGTTATAATTCATAAGGTTAAAAATTTTCGAATTTTCAGTTTAGATACTAAAGAATATTTTCCGATGATGGTATCTGCGGGAAAAGATTTATTTGACTTCTAACTACCTGTTAATTAAAGTCCGCTCGACAAAAAAATTTTGCCTACGGTATACCGCGGTAGGGGATTTTTTGATATGTTCTAAAAAACCAGGAAGAAAAATGCGAAATTTTTTTCAGAATTTTACCTGGAAAGTGTTCAAAAAACCAAAACCGTTTTTAAATATGCCTATTTTTGGCTTGGAATTTTCAAAATTGATATAAGAATAATTTCAAGCCAAAAGATAAGCAAAACTTTTTCAAGAAATCCTTATTTTTGGCAAAACTGGCATGATTTTTTCCAAAATTTTTCTGCACAGAAACTAAAAGTTTTCCGATTGAATAAAATCTGAGCTGGTCGATTTTTGCCGTAGGTTTGCTTAAATGTCCATAATATCAATTTCAGACACACAACATAGATGTCCGGAGACTTCACCAATCCGATACGATTCTTTTGCCGATCCCTGATGCATTTACCAAAAATTGCTGAAATTCATCAAATCATAATCACACTGGAAAATTCCAATATTTACTTGGCCGAAAAGAGACATACATATTAATTTTTTTCATTGTGTTTCAAAACACACCGGCGCAAGTGGAAGTTAAATTCAGATAATGTCAATTAAATCGGACTAAATTTAGGAGTCATTTCCGATTCGGAGAAACTTGAAGGGCTGAGGTTTTCAGAAATTAACCCTCAGCCTAGAACAGACCAAATAATGCCTTTTTATTGCGCTAAACCTCAAATGAAATCAATTTTTAATCCTTTGAAACACGTCGAGAGCCCATGATAGATTATGAGATTATTTTATATTTTGAAACTGAATATTTAAGGGCTTGAAACTGATTTGGCCAGAATCGGCTAATTAAACCTGACGCACAAATTAGAAGGTGACAAATTGATGAAACGATACGTCGCAGGGTTAAATTCACTATTTAGGACATAATAGAAGCCCGTCATTAAGGGGTTAAACCCAGGGTTTTTGTTTCAGATAGTTATCTAACTGGGGGATTATTTTGCGTGGTAATCACTTTTGTATCACCTAGGCAAATTTAAAGGGTTCTTAGGGAGAAAAAACTGGGGTCGAAAGTGCAATATATAAAACCTCAAACGTATAAATGTATGATTTTTAATTTTGAAATACAGTAACAAAAGTTTTTGCTAGAGGGTTACAGGTAACTGGCTATTGGATTTATATCTATTACGGTACTTACTTGGGCTTTTATGCTACTTTTTTAGCGAAAATTTTTATATAATTCGGCTTTTGATAACGACTTATCCGATTAAATGTTTAGATAGCTCAAACTGAACACAAATATCTAGTGCATAATTAAATAAAAAAAAATGGTTCAAATCGGATCATTTTTTATTTTTTTTGATATCACTGAAATTGTTTAATTATCAGTTTTTGTTAACAAATTAAAAACTATGATCTGATTTGGACCATTTTTATTAATTTATTTCTAACTAGATAAGTGTGCTCAGTTTGAGGTATCTAAGAACTCAATCGGATGAGTTGTTTTCAAAAACTGAATCCAATAAAAATATTGGCTGAAAAAGTGACATAAAAGCTTCAGCAAGTACCATAATAGATATGAAAGTTATTAATAAATTGAAAATTTTCGTAAAAAGCAAGGCTTCTCATTGATCGACATTATGAAAATACAGGATAATTGCAATGGTCGTATCCTTCCAAATATTGCGACTCGAACGGTTATAATTTTATTGATTGGAATCATTATTGGAAAATATAATGGCGTTCCAAATATTAAAAGATGCCATTTTAAAAAAATCACGTCATTTTAGTTCTAGCTGATTTCATTGAATTTTGGTTTAACTTTGTTGCCTATGCTGGGTTTCAAAATTTGCATTTTTAGCTTGAATTTAAACTTTTTGATTATGCAACAACAAAAAAATACATAAAAAAAAATTTTAACGATTTTCAATTTTTTTTTGATAATTTTTGGTATATTTTTTTCTGCATTGCTTTCGAAATATCAATCCAGAAAGTGTCGTTTGTATCTTTTAAATTAATTTATTTGAGCACTCTACTTACTCTCTTTGTAAAAAATAGAGTAACTGAATAATGAACTTTTAAAAATCTCCGGGATCGAGTGACCACAAACTTTTTCGAAAATCGTATAACTCTGGTTAATCACTTCCGAACCGCGGTCCATTTTTATTATGGAAACCCTCTCTGAATGCACCGTTGTTACGGTTCAACAAAAATATATTTTGATGATTCAGGGCAAATTAGAATGCTAGTTAAAAGTTATAGTGGGCTGAAAACTATTTTATTTGATAACATTTAAAGAATTGAAAACGAGCATGATAAAAATACTGTTTATCGAACATTTTCAATGGTATTTTCCTTCTTAAGGGGGTACCCGTCGTGAACAAAAAAATTCTTAATTTTATACTTATAATTTTTTTCTGAAAATATGGAAAATTTCAAGTAAATTGGTGATATTTTCATCCCAATAAGTTGCCAAGATAGTAGTTTTACGGAATTTTAAAATATTATTAATATATTTTTGTCATTTTCACCAAAATTTCTTGATTTTGAAAAATGTAAAGTACAGTTTTCGAACAGAAAAAAACCTAAAAATTTAGATTTTGATAGTAACAGCTCTTTCCGAGGCCATGAGCTGTTTATTCATATATGTTTCAAAAGTGTGACTAAAAAATCCACGAAGGAATAGGGTTTTGCGCGAGCCTCTTAAAATCAGTTAAAAATGATTTTTTTGGCCTTTTAGCGCGATTTATTTGGATTGTTCGAAACCGATAGCTGGACCTGTTGGTGCGTTTCTTGTGGTTTCATAAAAAAATCTTGAAAATAATTTTTCTACCTAAAAAACTCACCGGCGAATAGGCTTTTTGCTACAATATGACTCTACTTTGAAAGCTCGTTTCCTGATTGGTCGAGCAATCAATGATTCTCAATTATAATTTAGGATGTGAGATTTTTGTTTAATTAATCTACCAGAGTAAATAATTAGGTTTCACAATGTATTGTTTTCCAGATATTTGCCCTTAAAAACCATGTAAACGCTTTTTCCTATGACGGGTACCCGCTTAAAATTATAGTTTCGTACAACCCTAATCTGAGAACCCAGTATTTGTCAGAGCGACACCTGAATAAAAGTTTGGCTTCAAAGTTCTACTGATTCGTTTTTGGTCATTTGTTTTATAGAATGATCTTTGTGGGTTTGATTTTTTCAGTCTATTTGTGGCTTTGAGGTTTTTTGTCTTGATTGGGTACGTAGGCCTTGGCTAGTGGCGAAATTGTCAAATTTATGATTCGAGAAACTCAAACCACGTTACGTAATCACACGTCACTAAAATTTAAAAATTTCTGATACGCAGAACCGGATACATTATTATTATGCAAAGAACAGTTCGGACATAAAATGTTTATGAAATTTGTCTGATGTAAAAGCCAAGCACACAAAGGGCATTGTTTAAAATTATCAGCGAATTATGGATTAATCGCATCATACGATTCACCAAAATTATAAAATTATTTTTCGGTCGTGCTTTCCGTACCCAAATTCAGTATACTTTGCTTAGGTGAGTACACTAAGCATGCCCGTGCTTTCCGTACCCAAATTGGTCTTGATAATTTTTTTTTATTCATACCAATTTGGGTTTGGAAAGCCGAATGGGTACACTAGACACCGACTTGTTGCTGATGAGAGAATGACCGAAAAGGTCAGCTAAGACCGGGAATCGAACCCAAGTACGTCTCGGTACAAATCATGATCGTTGAGTGCGTTAACCACTGAGACTAGCTCAGCACATGCCAAGCGTATATTCGCATATTACCCCGCGCGACAGCTGTAATTCGAGCTCTATCGGATACCTCAATCCGAATACAGTTCGCTCACTAACAGACTCATCTGGTGAAATGGAAGAACGTACTTGTAGTTGTAGTGCGTGTACTTGATTATTTTTGCGAACGATAACCGAATTTTGCAGTGATTTTCAATAACTATGAATTTTTAGAAAATTTCAAGTTTATTTGTATAAAATCAACAGAACTTTTTAAAAATACTTGTCCATATCAAAATCGGGATGACGCTTTGAATTCTGTTTTGAAATTTTCGAAATTCTAATTTTTGAAATAAAACTTATTAACAGGTTCAAGAAAAAATTATGATTTCGAAAATTGTTCCTGCATACCTCCTGTAGCCAATTTCTGAAGAAGACGATTCCTGGCAATTCCGCTCATTGGTCGACTGTAATTTTCCCCCGGTTGAATTGAGTCCCATTGAGTTCCAAACCCTCGAAAAGCAGCGGAAACATCTCGAAAAATACATTATTTAAAAAAAAGTGTGTATTTGAAAAAGTGCTTTTTTGATAAATATTTGGTTACATCTAGGCTGTCACCTGTCGAGGCCAAAATCGAGACTAAGAGCGGTTAAAAAAATCCGAGGTGGCCATTCCTGATAATTTCCGTGAAAAAATTGAAAAAAAAATTGTTTGAAAAATTTTCGACATTTTTTTCAAAATTCGAGATTTTCAAACGACCGTAAATGACCTTATATGAGTATCAAACGAAAGAGAAAATAATTCTAAGACTTTTGAGTGAAAAATAAATTTTGAAAAATGACAGCCTAGTTACATGAATTAAAAAAAAATAGACTAAGTCGCAACAGAAAACTTGAAAAAAAAAATCAACATTTTTTGCGTATTTTTTCGTTGTCAAATCAACAAACCTTAAAAAATATTTTCGGACTGAAAAGGCAAAACTTTCAAAGATTGAACGCAGCTGGTTTTCTCAATTTCATAGCTAATAACACACTCAATCACCACCTCAAAATTTTTTGAATTTACGTTATAAATAAGGAGAAAAAAAACAATGTGCATAAAATAAAAAGACATAAATTATTTATTATTTGTACAAAAGTTTATCACAACAATCGCCGCTTTATTAAATACTCTTATATTGGAGTCTAAAAATTTTACCTGTTATGCAAGCAATGCAAAGAATGAGCAAGAAAGAAAAATCGGTACGAAACATATTCTAAAATTTGTCGAAAATAAAAGTTAATTAAATGAGGCCAATTTGTATGTTAGTAGTGGTAAAGGATGTCTGGTCACGTCACGTGACTCACGTGAGAATGGGAAACGTCCCTAAGGATTGGGTCGAGGATCAGTCCTTGGGATGGGATGGGGATAGAAAGGAATTGAAGTACTTCGGATGGCTAGTGAAAAAATGGGTCGGATCGTAAAAATCGATTGCTCCATACTTGTGTACACCAGTGCTCAAAAGGAATAAAGGATAAACTTAAACTTTGATATTATTAAATAAACATTCTGATTTTGTTAATCCTATAGAAAAGTGACATTTACAAATTGACCTTCAACCTACGCAATTCATTTGTGAGAAAATGAGAGACGTCAGAACCAAAATTAATGATGGAAAAAATTAAGAATAACATTTTCCAAAAAGTAACTTCCTCAGAAATAACCTGCAATTTTTGGTCTTTAATCCACGGGTGTTTTTCGAAAAAAGAACCTAACCTACTCAATTTATCGAAATCTCTTTTAAAGAAATAAAAATTTACTCAGGGACGTTAGGACAAAAATTGATGACGCAGCAGATTCAGAAAATTTTCGCCTAAAAAGTGATGTACTTAGAAGCAACCTACAAATTCTGGTCTATAATCTACAGGTGTTTTTCAAAATGGCGCCATGCCTGAGAAAGTTAAAGGATTTTCTCGGGTTTACTGATTCTCTTAGCCTCTGTTTTGACTGCTGTACCTTTTTCAAGGGTTTCTGAAACTAAATCTATAGAACGTAGACTTTAATCGAAGCAATAAATGTTTAATAAATTATCAATGAGCAATCTCTGATGCTGAGAGTTTATAATGGTAGAAATACTAATTTAAAATGATTTCAGCATTAACTTTTAATTTATTAAGCAACGTTTCGATGTTGCATTTTTGAGGTAATAAGACTTTTTGTGAGCGGAGAACGTTGATTTATGCAGGAGTTTATTGACAGAATTCAAATTAAAAGTTTATTATCCAGACGATAAAGTGCTCTTTTCTGATATTAAATTGATTTTATTTTGGACCGACATGATGAGATAAGCTGTCCTAGTAAGCCATGCAAAGCATATGTTGAAAATGTATATGAAACGTATATGCTAATAACATATGTCGCTACTTGCAAGTAGATTGTTATCTCAGTTGGAATTATACAGTAAAAGTATTAAGGTATAAGTAGGGTACGAACCGGAAAAAAATCAAACTTTTGAATTAGGGGGTGAAGCAAAAAACGGGAATAAAATTAATGCGTACAATTTGAAAAGCAAAAAAATGAACATTTTTTTTTTTTTTGCCGGTATTTTTACCGGTGAAAATACCGGTTTTAAAATTAAATTGCCGGTTTCATATATCTCGGAGGAACTCGAACTTAAGCCACTATGTTAGTCGGAATCTATGGATAATTTTAGACTACCATGCCAAATATTGGCCCGCGCTGGGGCGCGCGGCTATACATTTTAAATGATTTACATTTTTCCGCCTACGCATTTTTGTTCAAAATGACCTATAATTTTTTCCAAAATTTTTGAAATTGTTTTTTTCCAAAATTTTTTTCTCGGAAAATGTAGTAACTAGAGGGCTCAAAGAGATTTTTTCATGCTCAGAATCAATTTCCTTGAGGTACATTTACCATGTAAGCTCAAATAATTAAAGTCAGCTGTTATGGTTTATTCAGAAAGTTTGCCGGTTCGCTCCCTAGGTATAAGTCTTAAGTTAAACGTCTTAAAGGTATGGGTGTTATATCTATTATGGTACTTGCTGGGGCTTTTGAGCCACTTTTTGAGCGAAAATGTTTACATAATTTGGCTTTTGAAAACGAATTATGCGATTGATTTCTTAGATAACTCAAAATGAGCACAAATATCTAGTGAATAAAAAACAAAAAAAAATAATTCGTCAGACCATCGGACCATTTTTTGATTTTTATTTAAGATCACTAAAATTGTTTAGTTATCAGTTTTTATTATAAAAAATGGAAACAATGGTCTGATTCGGACCATTTTCTTCAAATTTATTTTTCTCTTTTCATTTATGGTCAGTTTGAGCTATCTTAGAACTCAATCGGATGAGTCGTTTTAAAAAGCCAAATAATATATAAATTTTGGGTTATAAATGGGCTAAAAAGGCCCAGCAGGTACCGTAATAGATATGTCTAATAAATATGTGTTTAAAATGGTCTCTCTGCTGAAAGCTAGCCTTCATTGTACCAAAAGACTAGCAAATCAAATTGGAAAGGTGAAAACACTGATCTGGGAAACCAGAATTTGTGTGGTATCCATTAATCAGGAAATTTGAGACTCGGACTATCAATTAGATTGATTAGCTTACGCAAACACCCCATGCTCAAAATAATTCATCCGATAAGTTTTTTGAGTCTCATGCTCTAGCAAAAAATTCTTCTGATTCTCGTTTATAAAAATTAAAAAAATTACATATTTTGGGTATTTCGAAGAATGAACTGAATGGCAAATCAAAAAAAAATGATCAATTAAAGGGGGTGGATGTCCATATTTGGAAACTTTCTTAATAATTTTCAATACAACAATATTGATTACAGACTCGCAGATGACAGATCCTGAATATTTAAAAAATGCGGAATCTCAGGATTTGATTAGCTGATCCCTTCCAAATCTGATCAATGAAATCGGTCTATTCTGCAATTCAGGGTTTGGATTGATTGCTTGTATTCCGCGTTGTTTGTATCATTAAAATATTCAGGATTTGTACTCTAAGGGTCGGTATTACCGACTCGGTAATCATAATTTGAAATTTTTTGTGACGCATGATAACGTAACGTGTTTTTAGCTTCTTGAATCATGAATTTGACAATTTCGCATACTCTGGTTCGAGCAATGGATCCATAAAAAGTACTTACAGGTTGTGTAGGTTGCCAAAGCAGGTAATGCAATAATGTTTCTTTCGAAGAGTGACGCCGCGGTTTTAACCACTGGAGGCATATATATTCCGTTGAAAGGCTTCTCCAATTTTTCGCGTCAGTTTACACGAAAACTTTTGTAGTTATCGACGACCACTCTCTTAACAGATGATTTACTTTGTGTGTCATCATCCTGTCTTGTAGGCCGAAGAAAGTTCATATATTTCTACAAATATCTGAAATTAAATCCTCTTACTTTCAAGCAATCTCTTTTCAAGATAATTCAACAAATGGAGATGAAAAATATAGATGAAAGAATGATTAAAAAAAATCATCTGTCATTTATTTTTGCGTTTTAAGGAGGTTGTATCGGCTGGAGAGAATTTTTGAGACGGCCATTACTTGTTTCTCTAACTTTAGATTAGTATGAAAATTTCCAAATTGTTAGTTCGTGATGTCAAGAACAGCTAAATCAAGTTAACCCAGAGCAAAAATAAATTCTTAAAAGTTGTAATCTTTATACACCTATTACAGGGGGCCCAATATCGCCGGTCCAATATCATCGAATTTGCCGAAATCGCCAAAAAAACCTACGCAATTTCACGATTTTCAGCTAAAATACTTCCTGTGCCAATATCGCCGAATGTGCCAATATCGCCGAATTTGCCGAAATCGACGAATTTTTTGAGATTTATATCTCAAATTACTTTGTTTGCGTCATGAATGACGTCACTTTCATGATTACATTTCACAAATCTTCTCTAATCAACTTTTATTTGATTGCGTTTGGTGGAGTATCAAATTCTACGTATTTTGGCTATTCTCGTCATTCAAACCTATCGTGAAATTCCTTTTAAAACTAAAAATGTTCGACATTTTCGAATGCCTACGCGTTTTTAATTTTTTGAACAAAAATTATATTTTTTGTTCCCATATTGACGAATGTGCCAATATCGCCGAAACTTTTCAGCAAGAAACTTTCGGCGATATTGGGCCCGATATTAGACTTGTATGTTTTTTTGAGATTAGTTAGGAAATAAGTGAACTAAAATAATTGCAGTTTTTTTAATTTGTAACTAAGAGTCTCATGAAATAAAATATATGAATATCCCTTTATCACCTTTTGGTTAGAATGCGTAGCCACTACTCCTTTTAACGTGTGATTTCAACGTTGTGGCTACGCATTCTAACCAAAAGGTGATAAAGGGATATACGACTCTCGCCGGGCGAACCATGAATATTTCAATATTGCGAAATGCGAGAATATGATTGGATGCCGGCATTAATTTTTGCTGATTTCCTTGGCTTATTCAATGATTAAGGCTGTTGATTTGCTGCAACGTTTGCATATTTCAAATATGCAGTATTTGTCCGGCAAAGGTCATTAATCCATTAGAAGTTTTTTATGAAAACGTTTTTTATTGTAAGTTTTTAAAACAGTTCCGAAAATATCTTAATGTGTCTCTTATCTTTTGAAAGTTAAAAAACTGAATTTTGATCAGTGAGAAAAATCTTAATTGCATGAAACCTCTGGATCGGGATGTGTCCAGATTTAAAATCAATCCCGATTTATCACCATAATCTGTACATTTCCAGCAGGAGAAATAGAGACGGAAGCCAATTTTCTAACGCCATGTCTTGATTCTTTCAAACTCACCCAAAAAACCAACAAGAAATAACTTAGGCGATTTATACAAGTATGTGCCCTCTGCGTATTTCAACGTGAATTTTAAGCATAAAGCAAATCATTTACATAGTTTGAAGTTAAAACTAAAAAAATAAAAATTTTGAGTAGTTTCTTTACTGATTTTCTTTAATTTCCATCTATTTTTAGCATCATAAATTATGGTCCATAATCGACTATGTAAATATAGCCGGCCCAATACAATACAACCAGTGCCAATATCGCGGAATGTGCCAATATCGCCGAATTTATTGAAGATTATTTGTGCAAATTATTCTGAGTGCGTCATGAATGACATCATATTTCAAGATTGAATTTCCCAATTTACTCTCAACTTTTATTTGATTGCGTTTGGCGTGCATAGCGTAGTTCTTAATTCTACGCATTTTGGTGATTCACGTCATTCGAACATATAGTTTGACGAAAAATAGTTTGGCACATGACATCATTTCAAACACCCAGTATTTTTTTTCATTTTTTTAACAAAAAATTATTTCTTTTCCCATAAGAAAAAGCCAAAAGTGCCGATATCGCCAAATTTTTTCGGATAAAAATATTGGGCCAAGCTTTGCATTTGGTTTATAAAATATTATTATCCACCGTCAAAAGATTTCTTGATTCTTAAAAGATCGGTCAAAAATAGCTCGAAAAATTTCAAAAAAACGACGTAAAACTTAAAAAAAATTAAAAACTGGTTTTTATTGACTGGAAAATATTTTCAACAACTCAGCAAACAATAATAAGTACAAAAGNATGAGTTTTTATATTCGTAGGTTCTATTGACTGCAATCTGCCGAGTTCATGGAAGTCAGTCAATTTTGCAAACTTTATTGACCGAAACCAAAATCAAAATTATAAAAAATTGTTCACTGCTGACGTTCTCATTTGTTCAAATTTGGCATCTAGAATGTAATTTTAATTTTCTGGGTGAATTACCGTGCAAATTTATAGAGCCCTTTAAAGTTCACTTTCAGATTCAATTCTGCAATATTGGCTATAAATTCATGAACGTGTTCGACTCGACCAGTTCGAGGTTCATTGTTTTTCAGCAAATTAAGAAAAAAAACTAAACAACATTATATTTCGAATCACATAAAAAATTCCCCCCGACACGCCTTTTCCAGCTCTCTCCAGACCCAAGAATAAACCAAATAAAAACCAATAAAATCAGCTAAAATTTGAGCGGCCACCCGATCATATTCTCGCATCATTTAAATGGTCAAGATCTGTCGGCCGAGGGCCCTAAATTAAAACAGGATGCGCAGTGGCCACATTTCTCAGTTAAAAAATAATAAGTCCCTCGAAAATTGAAAACAAAGGCTAAATTTCAGAGCTTATACAAGGGAAGGCCAAACATCGTCGAAAGTTTTTGTTCAAAAAAAATTTGTTAATGTACGCCAATATCGGCGATATTGGCACTTTCGGCGATTTGAGGACAGAAATAAATTCGGGAAAAACATTTTTTCTTCAAAAACTTTATTCGTCAAAATATTTTTTCGTCAAAATATTTTTTCGTCAAAAACTTTTTTCGTGAAAATTTTATCGTCGAAATAATTTCAACCGTTCGAAATTAAAAAACGTGTGGGCGTTCGAAATGACGTCATTTTTTTAAGGAGTTTTATAATAGGTTCAAATGTAGTGAAATACAAAAAATGTGTAGAATAAGTACTCCTCCAAACGAAGTCAATTGAAAACTCAAAAAAAAAAAATAGAAAGTTGAATCTCTAAATATGACGTCATACCAGCGATATGGGACCGGCCCCTGTGAATGATATTTTCAAACAATTTTAAGACAATTTCCGGTAAAAATTAATTTTGTTTGTTTGAGTATTTTTTTCTCTTTTTAGGAGCTAGGTAAGAAAATATAAAATCGTATCGCAAAACACCAATACGATACGATTCGAAAATTACAATACGATCCAATCATGCCGATCCCTGACTTGAAGGCCAAACATGTTTTGTGCTCTGAATCGTTTTTTGATCGCAATAACCCCAAAATATTTCAAAGTAAACGATTGTGAAATAGCACCAATTTCTGATTCACGTTGGATTACATCCTCACCGAAAGTGTCTAAAGGTCACTTTTTTCAAATATGGGATCAGCTCTAGTTAAGAGGTTGATCTGTATACCAGGAGGGCCAAATCTAGTCATCTGATATTATTTTTAATCTCTGACTAATTATGGTTCAGTAGAACTAAACAGATTTCGAGAGATTACTGTAACTTAGTCATTCAACCTGATTTAACACCAAAACTGGCAAGTTGACATTTTAGACTGAAATGAAGTAGCTCGAAATTAGGAAAAACGTTGATCACTGGATAATATAACACAAGAATAGGTTGTTTTTACATCTGACTAGTTATTTCAACCAATAAACAGGCATAAAATCATCCCAAAACAGCACAGCTGGCGGTAGTGAGCAAAATTTACATTGTTTTTTTTAATTTTTGAAGTATCCAGGAAAATCTTGATTTTTAGTAGCCGATTTCAAGAGAGAACAAAAATGGTATTTCAAAAGTCTAAATATCACGCCATGGCGATAGAGAGCAAAATGAGAAAATATTTGCACACGGCGAAATTTACGACCTTTAAACAGGGGGTTTAAACTAAAAACGATCGTCTAGGGCAGAATTTGAAAACTAAAAAAATTTTCGAAATTAAAATTTTACGGGAGAATTTTGTGGGAATTTTTGGCTTTTCATGTTTAAAATGAAGATTTGAAGGTGTGCTAGATCTTGCTATTATTCAAATTTTATTTTATCGTGAAATTCAGGTAATTTTAGACCAGATTCAAGAAAAATTGAGTGTAACAGCTTGTGCATGATAAAAAAATTTTGAGTTCAAAATTTTCAAAACCCCAAGTTTGGCCAATATTTTTGGAATTTTAAAATCCGCCTACAAAATTTTTCAAATTGATTCTTGCTGGAAAATTTTTTAAGATGTATTTGCTTTTCGTTTTGAAAAAGTTCCCGGTAATGAAAATTAACCATAACTTATATTTGATATCAAAAACTCCAATTTTAAGCAAAAAATCAGAAATTTTATAACAGCATAATTTTTTTCGATCTTTACTCTAAATTTAAGTTTTCTCATGCGCAACCCTAGCAATGAGAGAGGACATGTGCTGTGTACCGCCTATAATTGGTCGGTACAGTATCAAATTTACTAAAAAACTGACGGAATTCCTTTTTTAAGGACTGACAGTGAATCACTGTATCGACTTGAAATTAGTCCCATAAAAGAACTCAAAGGGAACTTTTTAAAATACATATAAATCCTAAGACTTTGATAAGTACACAAAGGCCGTCAAAGAGTTCAAAAAAAGGTGAATGATTATTATTATCGTTCGAAATTTTCCCAATTTTTGTTAACGTAATTTACTTCGACTTCCGAAAAAGTTTATAACACCCCCAAATCAGCTGCAAAATAAATAATTCGAATTTATGATATGACTCCTCAGGACAAACAATTATTTTTCTCTCAAATGGTTCAGTTCGGAAAATTTTCAAAAGTATTAGAATGTAGCTTGTGACGATTATTCTTTTTTTCAACCTAAATCCATCTTAAAAATGCTTGCTATCTCTATAGCGCGTGTTCGAACCACTAATGTTGTCTGAGTGATTGTCTTGAGTATGATTATAGGAAAGAGTGCTTGATATTGGAACCGCCAACTTGATCTGTATGATCACTTAAGCAATCACTAAGACAATCAATTAGACAACATTAGTGGGATCCTAACACGCGCTATAGAGATAGCAATCATTTTTAAGATGGACTCAGCTTGGAAAAAGCTTATGGTTCATAAGTAAAATAATTCAAAATTGCACGTAAAATGAGTAATCTCAAACGTTTCGATCTGTTAAATGTGCAAAACCTCGGACTGCCTGACATTATGGTACACTACGATATAAAGTTCTGAAAGCTTAACTCACAATGAGTTAGCGCTCAAAAGTTGCATGAGATTCCGTCAGATTAAATACAAATATTTAACCCGTTACATCACGTTTTAATTTCCAAATCTTATATTTCCTCTTTATTCTACGTAGTATATAAATACCTCTCGTTGTGTCAACCTTGTTTGAAAATTCACCGACGAGTTAAGAAGAATTAAAAATATCTAAACTGCACCGTTTTTTAAATTATTTTCAAAAAAATCTCGGCGATATTGGGACAGAAATACATTTTTTCGTTTATAATGAAAATGAATGCTTGGGCGTCTCAAATGACGTCATATTTTGAAAATGTTCAAATGAAGTAAAAAATCAAAATCTGTAGAATTACGTACTACACCAAATGCAATCAAATTAAAATTCAAAAAAGTGATTTGGGAAACGTAATCTTCAAAAATGACGTCAATCATGCCGCACTGATAGTAATTTGTGATAAAAACCTTAAACGCCCACGCTATTTCGGCGATATTGGCTCTTTCAGCGATATTGCCAACACTGTTAATTTTTTATAAATAACTTTCGACTTCATTTTTGAGACCTACAAATTTAAAATTTCGAAATAAACACATTCATATTCAGAAAAAAAATACCATCGTTAAAAAATTACCATTTCCATTGGCGGGGGATCCATTTACAGCTCTTTCTGATTTCGGAAAAGAAAAAGACACATACGGTAGATGATCCAAATTCCTCAACAATAGGGTCAATTTTTGGTCAAATTTTGCGTTGTTAAAGTAAGTTAGTTTCGCTTTTTGCAGAATACTTAATCAGCGAACAATTTTCTTTGTTTTGGGAATAGACAACAGTTTTGAGGAAACTCCCACTTCAAGGCACCAAAACGAATTGACTTTTGCTTGTATCGCAGCTTGTATTATTGATGTGGAATAACTCATTTGAAGTCGAGGTCAATTTAAAATTCATTTATGGAGTTGACAATTCCACTAAAGCAACTATGAATTCGACTGTCTGATAGACGTTTTAGCGACTATGGGTTGATAAATTATTACATTATGTACACAATCGTCGCCAAAGAACATAATTTATAATATCACTGTCAGATCCACACAAAAATGCTTTCTGAATTAGCAAAAAATTTTTCGACATAAAAATTGAATATCTTTAAACTTTTTTCGAAACGTTGCGTTTTATATCACGGGTCCTCCTGGAACATATAAGCCAGTTTTGCAAGTTTTATTTTTATTTTATTCGGCTATTGAAAACGACTCATCCGATTAAGTTCTTAGATAGCTAAAACTAAGCAAACATATATAATGGATAAAAAAGATGGTCCGAGTCAGACCATTTTTTGCCTTTTTTCGGGGATTACTGAAATGGTTTAATTATCAGTTTTTGTTTAAAAAATTGGAAACAATGGTCTGATTTCGACCGTTTTTTATTTATTTATCTCTGAATAGTGGTGCTCAGTTTGAGCTATCTAAGGACTTGAATCGGATAAGTCGGTTTCAAACGCCCATTTATATAAAAATTTTGGCTAAAAACTAGCATATATGTTCCAGGAGGACCCGTAATAGATATGAGAAACCTCAAAGTATCATAACGAATAATCTAAAAAAGTGATTAGATAGACATAATTCGAAAAAACGAATCTGTGTTTTGAACACTCAGGTGCGGAGGTGGGAAATATTTTGTTATCAATAAAATAATATTTCTTAAATGTGCCTCTTATTTTTTGTGACACAAAATTTTGAAAGAAAAATACACGGGACAAAACATTGAAGACCTGGGTTCATAAATGCATTCATAACTGATTTTGACAACACGACTTTCCGACCTGAGTTGATTCTGTGACTGCAAAACCAAATCCTAATTTCAAGCTTGTTTTGTTTAGAAGAGTCATCAATTAACACCAAGCAATATTTCCAAACGCTAAACGGTTACGAATAATAATTAAAAAAAGGATTTATTCTTAGATAAATTTTAATGCAAAAAAAAATTATAAAATTTCAAAAATCAATTTACTCATCATAAAACATTCACTTGTGGAAAAATAAGGACGTCAGAAATAACCTACACGTCACGTTAGACGTAGCTTGTTATCTGCCCCAACCAACCGGTCAACCAAGGTTAACTAAATTCATAATTCCTGCTTTGAGGGGGTTCTTAATGTCAGTTGTTGTTATTGCTGGGCATTTTTCACTGGTTTTTAACGGTCTGCAACTTTTGTTCAAAATGTTCAAACGCAAAAATACGAATAAATTATTTTTCCATGAACACTGTTTATAATTATGGTATATATTATTATTGATATATTCTATGATGATCATATTTTGAATGCGTATGAAACTCGTGAAACATTTACCGAAAACGATTTTGAAAATCCTCAATTTCTCTCCAGCAGCTTATTACTCGCGGGAGTGATATGCAAATTGATTCCATTCATCAGAAATTTACGTTAACGTTTTTAGAAAATCGAAAAAAGGGGTTAAGTCAACGTGCTTATAACTCGTTATATATCAATTACGGGGTCCTCTGGTCATTATAAGCCACTTTTTGTCACCCACGTTTCTTTCAGATCCACAAAAGAGATCGCTTTTAGATCTGGGGGTCCTCTTGATAATATTAGCCGATTTTTCAGTTTGAGGGTCCACTGGTCATTATTAGACGTTTTTTTAGTTTGGGGGTCCACTGGTCATTATTAGACGTTTTTTGAGTTTGAGGGTCCGCTGGTCATTTTTTCATATATTCGAAAAAACAAATTTCCAGTATGGAAAGACTCTACGCAATAAATGCAACAAAGTCCTTCTCAAAAAATTTACATTTTTTTCGTCGATTTCCAGTTATCTAAGATGGCGCATAGCGCTTGTCAACTAAACTTATAGTGTAAATATCATTACAAATAAAAAAAATCTTATTTTTGTCAATAAAAGAGGTACACGTTTGAAAACATACTTTTTCTGGTTAATTTTTCATGGAGATTTAATTTCTGGCTTTTTATCTTATTAAATGTTTATTTCAGTGATACGCAAATTATGGATTTCACTCCAAAATAAGACTTACACTTCGAAAATTTGATTTTTTATTAGTCGCAATAAATTTATCAGACCCGTTTCATCTCAAAATAATATTTAGTTTTTTTAATTTATCAAACAATGACAATGGATTTGTGCATGCAAATTGACATGTAGAACCCCCTTAAGCTTCAATGACGTTTTCATGTCAAACTGTTTAAACCACTGACAGTCTTTGCAAATATAAAAATGATTATTAACGACCTTTTTTCAAATGCCTATTTTAAAATTTGAAATAAGCGTCTTTCAAGCTCTTGAAATTTATCTAATTTTTCAACAAAATCACATTTTATGATTCAAAATAACCCTTAAAATTTTGAAAAAAAAACCGTAATTTTTATTTTTTTATAAAAAAGTGCTTTGTTTGAGTTTTTAATGCTCATTTATTATTGTATACAAAAAATCATGATCAATCAAATTAAGAAATGTCATTAAAAAAATTTTTTGCTTAATATTTTAAGTGTTCGCATTGTTTTGAAAATTGTGCGCGAGCAAAATTAATTTTTTCAGATGTTCTTAAATTTTACCTCAAAAATCTGTGTTAATTTAGATTTTTTGTGCAGCTTTGATATAAATGAAATAATGTATGCTTGTTTTGTACACATTTAAGCGTCACCAAATTATACTTTGATGGTTTCTATTAACATATTTCAGCTTAAAGTACTAAAACTTCTCGAATCAAATGTGTAAAATTAGGTCTTAATTAGATATATCGTTCATAGTAAAATAAGTTAACCTTTTAACATTCAAAATAATGAAAATCTAGACTAAAATTAAAAAAGTTAGTTAAAAACGACATTTGTAACATTCAAAATAATGAAATTCTAACCTAAAATAAAAAAAAAATTGTTAAAAAGGACATTTGTAGTCGATATTTAAAAAATGTAACTCACTTTAAAATCATTGAACGTATCATCAAAACTTAAAGATTTGAGATAACCGAAGTGAATATTGGGCCTTTTCAACTAAAATTTATAAATATTATTCAAAAACCAGGAATTTCAAAATTGACATTTCATGTTTTGGAAAATGTTATTTTCGAAAATTTTAACTTGGATCCGTCATTGAAAACTATAATAAACTCAATAATGGCTTCGATTCAAAATTTTATGAAAATGATATTTCAAAAAATTAGAATTTTGAAATGTCATGTTTTTAAAAATATCTGGGAATTTCTGTTTTGAATAAGAGTATATATACAGTGCTCATTTAAAATCTAAAATTTAAACATTGTATGGTTTTAACAAAAAAAAAGGATAGAAAATTCGGTCTCTGATTATGGGACTTCTATTTTAACTTTTATTTTTTATCACATATCCTTTTGCCAACCAAACTCCATCTCAAAAATGTTTACTATCTCTATAGCGCGTGTTCGAATCTCATTAATGTTGTCTGAGTGATTGTCTTGAGTATGATTATAGGCGAGGTTGCTTGATATTGGGATCGCTAAATTTGATCGGTGTGTAATCACTCAAACAATCACTAAGACAATCACTAAGACAACATTAGTGGGATTCGAACACGCGCTTTAGAGACAGTAAACGTTTTTGAGATGGAGTTTAGTTGGTAAAAAGATATTCAATTCATGATTCAATAGAGATAAAAAAACCGGATATCCAGTAGGTCCAAATTCCAAAGGAAATATCTGCTTATGTATTAAAATTCTCCCCAAGTTTTCCCCTATGCATTTAACCAGAGTGAATAGATGCTTACCTCATTTATATATCACTTGTGCAAACTCAGCAAGTTTATAAGGAGCAAAGGAAGTCATCAAATTATTAGACTTATTATCAATTCTGATGACCTCCTTAAGTTTTACTTCTTGCAGTCTCCTTTTGGTGATCCTTATGAATACTAGGGATCTTCATCGGTAGAAAACGCGCAGCGGGAGATTGAACGGATGCGAAAATAATTATCTTTTAATTGATCAAAAATTAATTTGAAAAAAAGGGTTTTACGATGGTTTACGATGCCAGATTCTGTAGATAAGATTTGAGGGAGCTGGAAATTTCGTCAAAACTAATCAAAATATACCGTGTTATTTTTTTTGCCCTGAAAAAATTAATAATTTTGGTTATTAAAATACAAATAAATCGAAGCATATCCGACGAGCCACGTGGTAGCTTAATGTGAACCATGCAAGTAGTTAAATGTGAAATGTTGGTGTTCTGGGCAAGCTTCCAAAAAGGGATAGGGATGGGATAGAAAATCCAGGGATAGCTTTATCCCCAAGGGATAGTTTTATCCTTTTTTACTATCCCTTTTTTTGAAAAATATGCAACATTTTTTCATCATAGAAAAAGTTTTTTGGCAGAAAGAAAACACAAAATCTGCGTTATCACCTCAATCCGGAAGACAATAGAAGAATTTTAATAATATTTTCTGGGTAATTCAGTGAATTAACGTTTATACCGTGAAACAAGTTAGCTCGATTTAAAATTGTTTTTCCGTTATCATCACATTGATTTCGAAAAACTTTCCGAATTTGAGACATTTTTCGAATTCGGATCGATTAGTTGAAGAACTTATCATTGACAGGGATCGACCCGACCTGGGTCGAAAACATTTTTCTACCTGACGAAAAAGTAACCAGGTCGACGCTCGACCAGGAAAATTTCCAAAAAAAATTCGATCCGACCCGACCTGGTGAAATTTTCAAAAAAATCTGATCCCTGATCATTGATGATTATTTTTGTTTATATCAGACAGACCGAAATTTTACAACTATTAGCCATCAATGTCGCCAATATATCGCCGAAAATGCCTGATATCACCAATTTTTTTAATTTATATTACAAATTACTTTTTGGGCGTCATGAATGCATTTTTGGCACAATTAACCCGATTGCTGGCCCTCGGCTGCATCTCATATGATTGAAGATTTTTACTTGATGATATTTTCCAGTAAATCAAATTTAAAACCGGTAATTGAAAATTTTTCAGCGCCGTTGAAAAAAAGGCTAATCTAAACTAAAATTTTGACAAGTGCCGCCATAAAATTTTCAGCGCCTTGAGTTTTTATTCATTGTTGGGTATGCGAACGTTTTCGTTTATTCATTTTCAAGCATCAATTTAACATAATGAGTTTTTGGAAAGTAAAAATACATAAAGTCAAGTTCAGCAGTTATCTAGAATTTAGGGAAAACTTTTCAAAATGGGCAATTTTACAAAAAAAATTATATGCCCGAAATTCAAAAAAGTTTAAAATACTTCCAGGTGTTGGTTTGGATGTTTAATTTTGGTCGAAACATACGTATATCCTTTTCCGAACGAAACTCTATCTCAAAAACGCTTACTATCTCTATAGCGCGTGTTCGAATCCAACTAATGTTGCCTTAATGATTATCTTGAATATGATTATAGGCAAGGGTCTTGATAATGGAACCGCTAAATTTTATCGATGTGTTATCACTCAAGCAATCACTAAGACAATCACTTAGACAACATCAGTGGGATTCGAACACGCGCTATAGAGATAGTAAGCGTTTTTGAGATGAAGTTCCGTTTGGAAAAGGATATAGTATGCCTCAGACCGAAGACGATCCCAATCATTTCTGAAGTTTTTTGCAGAATAGAGTAATGTGATTTGTAAAATTCATTCTCTTTCTGAAGTTCTGTTAATTTTAAGGGTTTTGGGAGATCTTTAAAATCTTCCTTGAATTGTTTTTTCCTAGTTTTGTACGTTTCACAATTTAACATGTGTCTTAAAATTCCTAAGGATTTGCTAGGCTGTTTATGTTCTCTCGCTCGATCTTTTAACATTCTACGGCATTGACCTATATAAGCATACGAGCAGTAACATTGAAATTTATACACGCAGTTGGATGTATTAAACAGTTGTTGGATTGGTTTAAATGTGTATGAATATAACTGAGAAATTTTTTTGCTGCGGTAGCGCAAATTAATACATATATCTGGTGTAATTGTTTTCAATTTTTTAATTAATTGTTTAGCATAAAAATCTACGCGATGAGAGTTGTAGGGACCATGTTGTAGGGACCAATCCCTCTCAATTTTGGCCGGAACCTCCTTAATTAGGGACCAACCCCCTTCATTAGGGAACAAACCCCCTTAATTAGGGCCGGACCCTCCCTTAATAAGGGACCAAACTCCCTTAATTAGGGCCGGACCCCCCGTTAATTTGGGAACAAACCTCCTTAATTTTGGCCGGAACCCCCTTAATTAGGGCCGGTACCCCCTTAATTAAGGACCAACCCCCCTTAACTCGAACTTTCAGACGAAGTTTTAGACACGTGTCAATCTTCTTTATCACGCCCTTCCTACTGCGCAAAGACTCAGATCGAGGTCAAAGACGAACGCAAAGGGAAGGGCCAGGTCATCCCTATCTTAGATATCCTATTACGAGGAAGGTAGATCAAAATTGCCTAGGTAAAAATACAAACCAATTGTGTGTTCAATTCAGGGATTTGATTGGTTGGTTGGCCCGTCTCACTCTCGTTTGTATTTGGTTTGTATTTTACCTTGTAATTTTTACCTTGTAATTGGTTTGTATTTTTACCTAGGCATTTTTGATCTACCTTCCTCGTAATAGGATATATCTTCAAAACTAATTTTTCGAACCAAAAGTAAATTTTTGAAAATTCTGGACAAAATGTACTTTTCCGTTTTTGTCATAACTATCATAGATTTACAAAGCTGAAAAACCTTTAACAGTGTTAATTTAACACCCTTTGCTGAACTCATCATAATAAATTATAGTTATCGACGACTATAACTTATCGTCTTTTTTTAGATAATCAAAAAGATGGTTGAGTGAAAGCCAGCGATTCACTCGAGAGTCTCGACTCGAGAGTCTCGACTTAGAACTCCCCCTGAGGCGAAAGATTTTCCAAAACTCATACAGCTAAGTTGAAGTGTTCCTAAAATTCATATACACTATGGGATAGAAATTCTATCTTATAGTGGATGTGAATCTAGGCAACACCTCAACTCGTGTTGTGGCGCTTTCGGACATAAAGTAAGAAAAGCAAAGTTCGAAATTCCTGGCTTTGAAAAACCAATTTTTACGTTTGCTGATTTTATTTTTGAGCAACTAAAGCGAACGATAATAGCAAAAAATATATAAAATAT
>SCLH01000121.1:0-28343 GCA_004367855.1 Oikopleura vanhoeffeni
TTATGTTTTGAAAATTTTTTACTTCTCAAATTTTGTTAAATATATAATTTGCCAACTAGAATTCGCAAAGTCTTGTATTTATTAAATTTTTTCACTGTATAAATCATACTTGATAAGGGAATAAATCCGAAACGTCGTAGATAATATTATTTGAAATAAATAATTGATCCTTTTTTGATGGCGAATATCACGATTCGATTTTTTCGCTTGTCTCAGAGTTTTTTTTATCCTTTTAAAAATTTTTGTCATTAAAAAGTCAAGCCAAGGCAACAAACTTTGTCGTGCTGGTAAGCCAAGCAAGGGAAATTTTTTTGTATGGTCGACCCAAGCCAGACAAATACCTCTCAAATTTTGAGCTAGTTCGATCCGATCTGAGCAATGATCTGAGCAGCAAATTTCAAATCGGGCTTCCGATCCGATCCCATTTTTTTTCAACTCGAGTTTGATCNGGATATAATAAACCATTCAATCAACGTTCTATAAATCGTTTATTTATATCGGGATCAGATTTTTTTTGGAATTTGACCCGGGGGCTCGGGGGTCAATTTTTATTGATAAGACTAAAAATATATATATGAGAGTAATGTATGACAAAATTTATAATAAACACATCTTTATTTATTTCAAATATTGAGACATTATTATTCAAGATAAAATTCAAATTCTCAATTAAACTTAATTAACTTATTTTCTCCTTTTTTTTCATTTATTAACATTAAAATAACAGTGAGGGAAGTTCAGAAAAAAGGTATTTTCTGGATTTGAAGCACTCGACAGAAAGTTGCTGCTGAATATTTTGAAAAACGCAAACAGCTTCCAAATTTTCATGAAGTAAAATTACACAAAAGGACGGATTTGGAATCAGAATTAAATATTCTCACTGGTTAAAATTGGAATTTTTCTTCAGGGACGAGATTTGTAAGCGCACTTCGGCGATTTTTCCGTGGTTGTTGCCAGTGATTTGGAAATCAGATCACGATGTTTCCTGTGTATGTGTAAGCATCGACCGGGAAAGTGAAGAAACCCGGGGATGTAAGTCCGTTTTAATGCGTGTAAATCTTTCCCGGTCAGCATTGTGAAACGAAATATGACCAGTAGAGCATTATCTCTGAGTCTTTCGTTCGATTCGTCATAGCGGATTCATAATATCAAATTTGATTGTTGATCAAGCTGGTACATAGTACAGAGTTCAAACGCATATGGTTAATAAGATTTATCACATAAATACTTCAATGTAAAAATTTCCTGCAAAATTTTCCAATGTCTCTCAGATTAATGTCATTGGCTGAAAAAAATATTTGCTGGAAAAAGTTCAATAACTTTTTTGAAATTGAAACTATCGTGAATCGGACACAGTTCGATGTTTAGGTTAAGAAAAACAAATATCACTGATTATTATACCACATTTCAATACACCTATCTACATCTAAGATCCAAGAATTTTGCAGATTCAAAGTATTAACTTCACGAAAAAATTTTTAATCCAAATCGTGACATGTAACCAAGCTTTTTACAGCTGGATTTGTGAATGAACCACATCCTGTTAATTATCGGATCTGAAGATGTCAAAGCGTTCTCTTTCGCTATATTGTCCCGCCCATGTATGCGCGCGTCCCCAGTGGCGGCCCTCTCTCGGCCACCTGAACAAAACACTAATGCAATAGTAAGAAACATTACACTTAGAAGTGTGTGGAAATTTCGGACTCAGAAAAATATATTATCCCTGACGTACTACTCCTAATTCAAAAGTACTTGTATAAAATGATAATTAACCTCATTTTTGAAGTTGTCCGCTCGAAGTAAATTTCTGGAATTAAGTTGCGGTATATTGTTGGATCATGTTCGCATTTCGGATATAATAAAGTGAACTCGGATGAACATAATTACCGTAGCAAATCATTTGCCCAGAGAATAATAAAATAACGCATCTTAAATATTCAGGAGTTAATGTAAGCATATGTTTGACCTTTGTTTCTCATAGTATATTCGGAGAAAATAATTATTACGAAGGGTGAAATTTAGAAAATTCTACATGTATTTTGGAAAGACAATCGACAAAGGTGACCTGTTCATATGATTCAATATTCAGTAAAGAATAATCTGTGTGCATGTTAAAACTTATTTTTCTTTTGTTTTATCTTATGTAATTATCACTGTATATATTATCAGTTAGATGAATTTGTTAGCATTCTTTGTATTGTCGGAATGTCTTTTTAATGATCCATTTTCAATTTTTTTGTCATGGGAGATTACGATTCGTGATCAATATTGTCAAAATATACCAGGTTACAAAAGGCTATAATTCTGCTAGCGTCTCTCTCGCAAACATTGATGTAACCTCATAGTGAAGTTTCCTACACAAGTTCAAAATTAAAAAAATATAATACTGATTTCAATGGTGTATCTCATGGAGATTTTGATCTCGAATGCACAAAAATTTTGAGGCCAAATTTTCCTATCCGTATCCTTATTCTCAAAATCTTGTCAAATACCCTTTCCTGCCCTCAATAGACCATTTATGATTTTGTATAATTTTCCAAAATTTGTTTTTAGTTTTATTCTACCCTGTGCTAAAATTTCCGAGGTCAAAAGTTATTTTTGAGCAACTTTATTTTTCAACCAATCAGCAATAATAAAAAATATCTGAAAAAATAAGTACTTATGAATCTTCCGAAAATTCCTTATCATATGGCGCGCCATGGCGATCTTAATTAAGTTTGAATGTTGGCGTTTCTCATAAATGCTTGAGATGTTATTCAGTTGACACCAAAACACTTAAAACGCCTCTAGCGCCAGATGTGGTCATCTTAGACATACATAGACATACATGCTAATACCGTTTCCACAAAGTCGATGATTGCGCATCTTTTGAGTACACTTTATCATGAATTAGATTTTTCGGCATCTCAATCTTTCGGGGATTATACGGGAGACTTCATAACTTTCCAAGCTGGGCCAGGACTAATTTTTTGTTCTATTACAGCCAACACACCAAGGCCATTTGTGTATAAAAAACTAGCTTTCAACCGAGTTTTGGCACAAAAAAAGTGAATTTTGTCAGAAAATGACGATTTTTGTCATTTTCAACTACTGTTTCTGCCCATTTTGAACTTTCAACCATATTTCACAGTATGTTTTCTGATGTAACTTTACCTTGCGATTCCATTTCCGGGGTCAAAACTTACTTTTGAGCAACTTTTTTCAGCCAATCAGGAACCGCAAAAAAAATCTAAAAAAATTTTCGAAAATTTTAAAAAAACAATCTCCGTAAAATTTCCTACAAAATGGCTATTTTGATTTTTCTTGAATTTTAGCCCTTCCCAAAAATGGTGCCCACTGCGGCCACTCTAATCTGTACCATTGTTGTGGTCAACGCCTAGTACACCAAAAAATGATTGCTGATAAGCAGAGCATGTCTGGATCAGGGGTCGGCACCCGAGCAGATTATGTGCTCGGAAACCCGTGCACATAATCTGCTCGGCCGATCAGTTCGGAAAAATCCGAACCGAACCGATCACATGTTTTTCAGATTTTCGTCCGAACCGATCATGAACACATTTTTTTCGAATCGTAATCCGAACCGATCACATTTTCCCGATCTGATCAGTAAATATGATCGGTTCGGATAATTTTCAGACTTTTCCGATCATGAACACATATTTTGAAAAACCCTGTCTGAACCGAACCGATCACATTTTTCCGAGCAATCCGAACCGAACCGATCACATTTGATTTTCGGGCCAAAAATACCCGAACCGATCATAAAAATGTGCTCTGGTGCCGACCCCTGGTCTGGATATGTTCATGAAGAACAGAGCTTATTGAAGTTCGGTGATTTTTTCACCCTAGAGTGCAGTAATTGGTGAGTTTCACCTATGTATGAAGCTTCACATTCACAAATATATTTGTAGCATAAATTGCAGTTTTGGTCACTATTTCGATCTCGATTATTTTAAATAAATAGATATAAGCAAAAAACGTTTTTTGAGCTGATTTGCATAGTCTCACGCGAAAACAAACTCCTCCTTGGATTTTTAGTCGAACATAGCTGATGAGTTTGCAGAGAGCTGTCATTATCAAAACCTTAATTTTTGCGTTTTTTGTTTTTAAAAACAATACTGTGAATTTCTGAAATTCCATTAATTTTGATTTGAATGCCAAAAATAAGGAAGATTTATTTTCAAAACAACAAAAAGGTACTTTCCTGATAGAGAAGAGGTAAAAAAACCTCCAGCTTGTTATAAATTGTGCTTATTTTCAGAAATGAAACACTGAATATCAAATTGTGAACATTTTTTGTTTTAACTGAAATTCACGAGAGGTACCCCCCTTAAACGTTTTAACTCAATCATAATTAGCCCTCAAAGTTGCCCATTGTCAGTGTTGTGAATCGCCTTAAACCACTGTAGTAACCTTTTACAGTATGTATGTACATAGCTTTTACTACAGGTTGTCTTTGTCAAGTGAATTCAAAAATTATTCACACTTAACTTAGGGTAAGTGTCAGTCAAAATTTGAATCATCCTCTTATTGTATTCCTAAAATGAAGTAAAATGTGTTACGTTCATGACGAGCTTATTGATGTCGTAAAATATTAAGTCCCTTATGGTCTTTTGAACAAAAGTCATGCAATAAATAATTTTCATTCAGGTTTTTCGTCATCTGAACCCATAAATTTATTTCTGCTACTTTTGGGAAACACTTGACAAAAACACCAAGAACTCAGGAAAATGAATATGAGAGACTACGCAATCACATGCCGCGGCATGCCGTTGCTTAAATATACAGTATTTGATGAAGAATACTTTTCATGATTAAGGTCAAAATTTTGCGTGAGAAGTTTTAACCCAAGTGATGGCTTTGATCTCAACATATCGAAGATTATACGTACGTGTCCCGTATAACTTTGAAGTCAGAGACCTAAAAAATGTTGCGATTTCATGGGGTGATAAACATTGACTCTTGTGTATTGACCAATCAAAGAACGTCCTTGACGTGAAAATTCTACGGGACACGTAGGTATAATCTTCGACATAATTTCCTAACGGGATACAAGGATTTTATTCTTTAATGAAATCAATCAGGTTATGCCATAACGTACCTAAAAATTCAGGCAAAATCTCAACCACTACCAAAAAAGAGAGTTTCAGAGTTTGACGTTATATTATAATAATATATATATATATAATAATTATATATCCCTTAATCACTTTTTGGTTAGAATGCGTAGCCACTACTCTTTTTAACGTGTGATTTTAACGTTGTGGCTACGCATTCTTACCAAAAAGTGATAAAGGGATATATAATACTTATTTATTTTTTTGCCAAAATTTCAAAATATTCTTTTGTTTATTTGAAACTTTTATTTTAATTACAATATAACTGCAAAAAATACAGTTACAATAAAGTATATGATATACTGTTTATCATACATTGCATCATATATCAATGTATGACAGAGGCTGTCATTGACAGTTTATGCAGCGTTAAGTTACAATTTTGTGAAATCAAAATTAATGCTCTCAATAAATGCTTTAACAACTGTTTGTCGAAACTTTGAGACAGATGTGAATTAGAACTTTGCTTTACTCGCTAAATTTTAAGTGGGATTGTGGATATGAAAATGAAGCCAACTTCAATAAATTTTAAATTTCTTTAACTTTGTTAAAAATGCGGGAGTTTATACATTTGCAAATGTTCATGTAACATCAAAGCATGAAGATAACTGACAATTTAATTTTGATCGTACATGAAAATTGTCATGATCAGAAGGAAATTTTGAAAATTATTGAAATTGAAAGTTAAGAAAGTATTTCGAGTGGATATACTCAGCTCCTGCTCTCCTTTTCGGCAAATAAATACAATCAACAAAGAAAAATTAAGTTTTTAGAGAATCGAAATTGCGCGAGAGTTGAAAAGCGCGAAAATTTAAATATCATGGTTATAACTTGTGTTTTGCAAATGGTGTAACATTGTAAAAATATCACAAACGAGATATTTTTCTGTAACAGTGGCTTTACTGACGTTTGTCAAAATGGTTTCAGCACCGTTTTCCGGAATGAACGAAATTTATAAGGACCGTTCGTCAAAAATATAGGGCTCGATAGAAATGTCTATTCATTTTTTTCATAAGAAAATTCTATGTTTTATCCCATCTGATAACTTGGTTTAGAATGTGCTAAAAATAGACCTTTTTGGCTACAACGATGCATTCATCAGCATATCTCAACCATTTAAAAATGTGTCCCTGACGCTCAAATTTTTCAATAACGAAAAAGTTTTCTGGAGCTTTAGATACCTTGTTTAGAATGTAGTTAATGGTTCTGATTATCAAAATCTGATATTATAAAATAATCAACGTTAAAATAAAAAAGCTAAAGTATCAAATTCTTGCTGCCAAAAAAGGCTGGTGGTCGTCAATAATTTAGTAAGTCGAAATTTTATTTATCAAATATCCCTTTAGGAAGAAGGTTGTTATTTTCTAGTTTGGTCTGGTACATTATGTACGTTAAGTAGTACAAATGTACCAGATCAAACTAAAAAAATAACCTTCCTCCTCAAGGGATATGATATATTGATATATTTGAGCAAAAATCTTGCATCCTGACACAATTTCGAATGTAACAAATGGCTTGCCCGATCTAGGGTGTTATCGGTTTTTGTTCATTTGAAACCTATGATAGTTATGAAAAATTGGAAAAAAACATTTTGTAAAGAATTTTGAAAATTTTCGAAAAAAACCTGATTTTTGATTGGCCAAAAATCGACTTTCTTCAAATGGAAAACTAGGGCTACAAGCGTATTCTTAAAAGTCGTGAGATTTCGACAGTCAAAAAATTAAATTTCCTCGTTTAGTATTTCAGAAGATATCCCTTTATCACTTTTTGGTCAGAATGCGTAGCCACTACTCCTTTTAACGTGTGATTTTAACGTTGTGGCTACGCATTCTAACCAAAAAGTGATTAAGGGATTTGACCGCTTAGAATAAGACAAAATTTCCATTATTTGAGAAAATCACATCATTTTTGTGAAAAATTTTGAAAATTTTTAGTACGGCAGTGCTTAAATTACACTCAAACGTTAGCTATAACATAGGCCAATACAAAAAATGTGTGTTTTTAATGAAAAATACGTCATTGCGGCAAAAAAAAATTCAAATCGTGGTGAATTGACACTTTAAACAGGGTCGATAGTGAAATGTATAAAAAGTGAAATGTATAAATTTGAGGTATTGAACATGAACAGGCACGAACAAGAGTTCTAGAGCATAAAATTTCAATGTTTTTTCTTGATCAAATTATTGAGATCGAATTCTTCAAAATGATAAAAAAATTATTTTTATGCATAGCCCAATCAAAATATAAATTTGCGAAACATTTTGTAAATGTATCAAAATCTGTATTTTTCACGATGTCATTGCATTTACAAAATAATTGGGTGGCGCAAAAACATATTTTTGGTTCATTTTGTATAATTTGATTAAAATAATCTGATCCAGAAAAAACATTGGAATTTTATGCTCTAGAACTCTTGTTCTTGCCTGTTCATGTTCAAAATCTCAAATTTATACATTTCACTTTTTATACATTTCACTATCGACCCTTTTAAACATAGCTTATTCAGAGACGCACTGATTACTAAAAAAATTAAACAGAAATATTGAGGAATAAATAGATATGGTTTATTCAAATATGAAAGATGTCGATTTTTTGAGAAAATCACATGATTTTGGAAAAAAATAATAAAACATTATATCGGCAGTGCATAAATTACACTCAAACGTTATACATGGTTTATCGATGAACTGGTTAAGGTGGTATTAAAAAAACTTTGGAACGTGCAGATCAAGTCTAGAAGATAATTTCAACACTTATTGTAGTCTGATACAATTCAACATACGTCCACGCACTCACCCTGAATAAGCCTCCCAAAAAAATACTAAAAAGCTAACTCTTCCTACAATTTACATCATTTTTTTTAATTTTTTGAGTCAAGTTCCGGAGAAGCAATATTAACAATAATCTAGAGATTTTTTTCAAAATTTTGCTTCTGACGGAAAAAAATGCGAAAAGACCGAAAAAAAAAATTTTCCTCAATTTTTCCGAAATCCGCCCACGCAAATCATAATTTTTAAATTTAAAGTGGCATTTTCGAACAAAAACATTGAGATTGGGAATTTGGCCAGATGAAATAAAATGCTGGCCACTCCGTTTTCGTGCCGGACATCTGTTCGTATTTAGAATTCAGGGTGGTGGAAAAAGTCCGATAACAGCCTTGTCCGATCTGAAACGAGCATACAAAACTGAAGAAATTATTTTTTTCAAATGTTCTTCCTCCCTGAGTTTTCAAAGTCAATAAAGCGTGTTTTGATGTTCCAAAAATTGATAAATTTTTATAGGAAAGATTAAGATCGGTTCCGAGCGAAAACTGAACCACCTGATAAAAAGGTCGTATAACTCTGAAAATTTGGGTACTAACGAAGTGTTTGGCGCTGAAAACGATGGCATCAAAATGTTTTTCATCTCGATTGAATTTGTTCTTGATCCCGAATTCATGACGACCGACCCCTTAAGGGCCTCGGTGCATTTTGACAGATTTGCACTTTTTCGATTTTTTTTCTTGATTGGAAACTTTTTGCCACTTCAGAATTTTCTGATAAGAACATTTTCGAACAAAAGTTGCCAGTTTTGAGCTGACTTTGTTTAATCTGATTTTCTTCAGATCTATTATTTTTACTTTATAAATCGTTTTTTGAAAAAACAATAAAAAAACGCGCGTTTGCTATCGAAGGTGTCTAAATTACAGTAAAATTTATTTTCTATTATTTATGAATTAGAAGCTTTTAATAACGGTCTTGACCACCGTCAAAAATTAATTAAATTAGGTTTCATACGATTTCTACGTCAAAATCGAAAATTTAAAATTTAAAAAAAATCGGAAAAAACGGAAATTCCAGCACACCGAAAGGAATATTTTTTTTCATGAGGTGAATAAAATATATTTCAAACGGTGGTCAAGACGGCTTATCAATTTGACAAGTCTCAGTGGAATAATTTTTTTTAATTCTTGATTAAAAAATGCTTTGATGGATTTCTCCCAAACCGAAGTTTCATTCAAAAAATTATGATTTGAGTATTAACAACAGCAAAGAAACAAAACGAGGACATATTTAAAAACAATAAAAGACGGTATTTCTGATATTTTAGCCGGCAATTTCAGTAAAATCTGTTTGAAAAGTTTTGAACCGGAAACGAGCAAAATTTTCAAAATATTTCCAAATAGTTTCGACTAAAAATCAGAATAAAAAGGGTCACCTACGCGAAAAGTAAAAGTTAGCCATTTTGAAGACTGTTTTTTGTTGATTTGAAACAAATTATGAAAAAAAAATATTTGAACGAAAAATAAGGAATTTTTTTGATAATGTTCGGAACTTTTTTCAAAAATTTCTCATAATTTTTCGAACTCGAAAAGTTTAATTTGAACTCAAAATTTTCTAAAAAAAGCAATAATTCGACCATTTTGTAGTTGAAAAAGTTGTCTGGATCATGAAACATTACTTTGATGGTATATTGAGAAGAATATATAAACCCAGTAAAAAGTTTTCATCAAGAGCCCATATCCGTATCTGTCAAAATGCAACAAGGCCCTTAACCTTGCGAGGCATAGAGCCTTTTGAAAAGCTCAAGCCACTTTAAAACAGCCAAAAATAATTGAAAAAATGATCGCAAGAACTTATTTTCTGAAAACAATTTAAAATAGGATAATAAGTTCAAATTTTCTGACGAGTTGATTGAAAGTTGATTTTTAAAGTTGATTTTTTTAAGTCGTGCTTCCGAAAAATAATTTTTTTGACACAAATCTAGAATTCAAATAAGCCAGATTTAAGGAAAGTATTTTGATTACAATTTTTCAAAAAATTCTGGAAATATCAGAAGCAAAAATATTTTTTTAAATGCAAATTAATTATAAAAAAAAGGACTGAAATTTCGAAATATCTTATTTCGATGTTAGTATGGATAAAATGATATGTTTTGAAGAAATATTAAATGTTAAATTAATTTCAAAATGAATATTGTAAACCAATTTAAAAATCTTATATGATTCCCGACAGATATAATCAATCAGACCAAAGTATTAAGTAAAACAGAGCATAATGCGCAATTTGCGCATCAGTATCACGTGGTTTAATTAACCTTGCTTATTCAAACATTTTTTATAGAATTAAACATACATTTTGTAGAATATGAATTGTTTTTTCGAAAATTTAACTCTTCAACTTGGTTATAAAAGAAAAATTGAAAGGTGATCTCATAAGAGTTTTCTGTTAACAGCGCTCAACGTTAAGCCTTCTGAAAGGCCCTCGTGCATATGCGGATTTTTTTTAAGAAAAAAATATTTTTTTGAAACTTGCCAATTTGTCAAGCTGTCCTGTCCACCGAATTAGATTTTTTTCATTCGTCTCATGAAAAAACATATTTTTTTCGATATGCCAAAATTTCTGTTTTTTTCTTTTTTTGTTGGAAATTTTAAGTTTTTGATTTTGACGCAGAAATCGTATTAAAACAAACAAAATAAATGTAATTCGGTGCGAAGGACCGTATTTTTTGGTTACTAATTAATACAAAGCAAAAATTATTTAACTCAATTTTGACGACTTCCATCAAAATCTCCCGTGTTTTTAATGTATTTTTAAAAGACGATTTACAAGTTAAAATTATTGACCGGGAAAAATCAGATTAAACGAATTAAATTCAAAGGTGGCATCTTTAATTTATAAATCATTTTATTTGAAAATCATTTTATTTGAAAATACCAAAGTGGTAAAAAGTTTACCGTCAAGAGAACGAAAATTGAAAAAAGTGCAAATCTGTCTCTAAGCACCGATGCGCTTAAGGGGGTTGTGGGTTTAAAATCTAGATTTTTGCAAGCAAATGAAAATCGTTATAACTTTGGTAATATTGCCGGATTGAGTTAATTTGTGAATGCATATGTAAATTTGAACCGTGTAGATAACTGGTGGAAAAAATAATAATTTTTCATTATCATTTTCATGACCAGAGGGCAATTTGAAAATATGCGAAATTTCAGCTTGTTTGGACTATCAAATTCGGAATAAATTTGTCATGTGATAAATAAAAGCCATGTTGAATTGCTTGCATATTTCCAACATTTAGCACTCATAACCCCCCTCATAAGGGTAGCGGTCGCAAAAATGTACTTTTGTACTCTAATTTACCAGAATACAAAACTGCTTTGAAACTTTTGAGAATAGCCATATGGTAGATCTTGCCTTGATCTACTGAAATAATTTATCAGAATAATTTTTGGCCGACCTTGGTGACCACCATGCGACGAGTTCTAAAACACCAAACCAAATTTTCAAATTACTACTCCTCCTAGAGCTCGCATACGATCTCACTCAAACTTGGCATCAACCACGTAAACACTCACGGTTGTTATTTGATAAAGCAGATTTTTGAATTTCCAACTAGTTTTTTCTAGAAGTGCAAAAAACCGCCTAATTTCAAGGTTTTCGCTCTTCAAAGTACTACTCCTCATAGGTTACATTTCAGAATGCAGTATAAATTTGGGAAAAAGAAGGAGAAATATGTTACTGTTATTTTGATGAAGCCGAATTTAGAAATGTTTTGTTGAATTCTAGAAAATCGCATTTTAGTAAACTGGAAGTGAAAACTCAAAAATAACTGTCGTCGTATTTAGTCGAAAGTACCCTCAAAAGCTTTGGTAATACCGAGAAGAAAATCTGCTTACAGCTTTTTGATATTTTGAGTTTTTCTGGTCGTTAATTTGGTTTCAATGTTTTCCCAAAAAATTACTCAGAAAAATTCTCAAAATAATGAAAATTTCGAACTTTTTTCGAATTTTTTTCTTTTTTTTTCAATAAGTTTATGCTTTCTGAGTGTTCCGTAGCAATGTCATGCTATTTTTACACCCCAAAGTACCCTACAAAGAGTACGACCGCTACCCCCATCAATTTTTTGAATGGTCATTCCCGGTCCAATAGCCAGCATTATTACTCATACTCTATAAAAAGGAAAATTTTCCCGCGATACAAAATATAATAATTCAAGAAGCCGATGAACAATTCCATAATTTGAAAGTCTTAATTACAATGCATATTTTAGAACATAAATCAAGCACTAATTTGGAATTCCTGCATATACATCCCGTGTGCTATAAGCGTTACAAATTTTAATTTGAGGGTTAACTACTGTATTTTTCAGTGAAAATTTTTCATCCTCCGAATTAAAGTAAGATATTTTCGTACTGCAGCCATAGCCGAAAAATTGAGTTGATCCTATTGATCCTTGTATTTAAGGAGAAGATAGGTTTTTAAGATTTGGTTTTTGAGGCCCGCTAGCGCTTAAACTTGTAATCAAAAAAATCTTAGACCAAGCTCATTTACATTTTTATGACCGATTTAGTAAAGTCTCAACTTTTAAGCGAAATATATTTGCGACGACTACCCCCTTAATTAAGGCTCGAATATAATGTTGAAACCCAATTTAAAAGCTTTAAGTTTAAGGGTATCCCGGTCCCTAAATTGGACATTATTCTCGATTAAAATATTAGCGAAACACGGCTTCAGGATATTATTCAGATAGCCAGTTTGTAAACTAGCCTCACTTGCGAAAAATTTGTCAAACTTTTTTGCTATACCACACTCATTCACACAATAAGCGGCACAAGAGCCACCTAAGCCAAAACGGAAATCTATCTCTCCCGGTTTATTTTGAAATGAACCAAATTTTAACATAACCTGTATAATTAGTATACAAACTTGTAGGTGAGCTTTGTGATAAGTGCTATATTTATTCAGAATCGTAAAAAACCGGTCCAAAATATCGGTTTTTGGACTTTTTTATCGGAAAATATCTGCCTCCTAGGTTAAATTCAAATTGTACTCATATTTTGCAAAGCTAGCTCTAAACAAACAAAACTTGTAGGTGGTTTTTGTCAAATTTCGGCCCCAAACAAAAAATATGAATTTTTCAAGGTCACGCGAAAAAATTTCCGAAAAAATGTGCTTCGATTTTTTTCGAAAGTAGGCTCAAAACAAAGCTGGGGAACACTGAAGAGAAAGTTGGCTTACGTCAACCGATTTGCAGTTTTAGTGGTCAAATTGACACAATGTTATTTTTGAACATAATTTTGAAGAAAAATACTTAGAAAAAAATCGAAAAAACGCCAAAATTTTTCGAAAAATTTGTTGTTGTCATCTGGGTTGTTTTAGCGTTCAAACATAAACAATTGATTGGTGCATTTTATGCATAATAACTGCAGAAAATGTAGTAACCGGGATACCCTTAAAGCTTAAGTTCAAACTTAATTTCTAATATATTTTTATAGTAATTAGAAGATCAATTTCTTTATTCACGTGAATGGTGATACTTGAAGGAATATTCTTAGTATGGAAATTTGTGTGAGACGTATTCATCAACTTGCCAGAAATTATATGTAGTATCTGAAACGTTAGCAAATATAAAAAATGAATAAAAGACAACATAAGGTGCTACAAAGGTGACTGGTATAATACTAGTACAAGTATAATAATTAACAATCACATACAAAATAATAGACAGTCATAAATTTGATTTTTTATTCATATGTGTGAGAAAATGACTGTTAAACCGAAACGTAAAATCTTAAGTGAAACAAATATAATTCATTTCACGTCTCAAAAAGCAGGTTACAAATGTTAAATTGTATGTAACAAATGTCACAATCTATGATACATTTGAATTGTATAGGAGTACATTTTGCCAACATAAACGCTGCGGAAACATTTTGACGGGTAAATCTGGTGCATCAGAAAGAGGTAATATTTGCTTCAACGATTTGTACTTTTGCGTCACTTGGCCATTGAAAACTTCGTTTTTGCCTTAAAAACATAAATAACAGGAAAATAAGTTTGCAAATTTTGGCGTATTTAAAAACCAGATGGTCCGTGAAAATTTCCAAGTCTGGAAAATGATCATCTATTTGAGAAATTTTATTAAATTATATAAACTTCTTCTTGATTTTTGCCCATCAATTGTTAGATTCGACAGCTATTTTTATAAATAGGCAAAAATTTGCAAACTTATTTTCCTGTTTATAAATTATAAATTATAATATCAAAATTGACTTCAAATTTAGAAAATGTCCAAAATTATTGGTTTTTACATTTCAGTTTTCAGAATTTCGAGTTCAGGAAAAATCTTATCATTTGCGATAAATAAGCGCATTAGTTTTATCGAATCTAGGATATATTTATTCTGATATTCATTTATTCTGATATCATATGCCTTTCACTTAAGAATTATGCGGCATGATTCTTAAGTGAAAGGCATAATTCATGCCCCTTGGCAATTGCCGTTCAATTAACTTTTCCCTCGTGCACCACCCTACTACTGCCTTTGAAAAGAATTGCCGCGGTTTCGTGAGGATGCTTGCGTGCGCTCCTTAACCACGTTTTTGACTCGGGAGAGGATTGCCTTGCGAATTAGGTCTACCCGGTCAGATGAGCCATCTTGTAAAACTATCCTTTAAGCTTGTGAAAAAACAACTTAATTTGTTTTTCAATGCATACTGTATGCAGCATACACTTCTTAACACATAAGCTACACAAGAGGTCCTAAGCTAAAATAAATAAACTCCTCCCAGGTTTAGCTGAAATTTTGACATACGTTGTAAAAATAGTAAGTCAAAGATAAAATTGATCCGTTTTTCTGATTTCGCTCTAATTTTTCAAGAATGTGGAAAGAACCACCGTTTTTTGGCAAATATTCGTCGAAAAAACTATCTCTTCATAGGAAAATTTTTAAAATTCATTCTTCTTTTTCTAAACTAGCTCATACACATACAAACAATAAACTTGAGCACTTTTTGAGATTTCAACCTCAAACTCGAAGTATGATTTTATGAGGACTCAGGAGAAAAATTTCGAAAAAAATGTGCTTCGATTTTTGTGTTAGTAGGCTTAAAAAAGCCTTTGAAACACTGATCAGAAAGTTGTCTTACGTCAAGATCATATTTTGGCGTTTCAGTTGTTAAATTAAATTTTAGCAAATGTAATTTTTTAAGTTCATTTTGGAAAAAAATACTTAGAAAAAAAATCGAAAAAAGGCGAAAATTTCGAAATATTTTTTGATGATTTAGGCGGTAGTACACCTTGTTATCACCCTGGGTCATTTTCGAGCATTTGTAATGCCCCTAAGGCCTCATAAAATCAGCGACCAGTCCCCCCTTAATTGTCCATTTTTTACTATTTTTTCAGTGAAAATAATATTTTGTAAGATTATTGAGATTTTTGATAGAATCGGGACGTTTGTCGGAAAAATGTAAAAAATATATCACACTGCTGGTATTAATATTTTTAGACTTTAATGGAGTTGGTTTTGTTTTCAAATTATTTTTTTAATCACCAAATGATGTGTTTATTATATTTTTATAATAATTAACTTTTTATGTCATTAAGTTTTCCTTCGATTTACAATATCGATGAAGATGTGGACCACACGAAAATAATTATTTTTCACCTCTTGACCTTAGAATTTTTGTTTTTTAGTTTGGATTGTTGTATCTAACTTATATATGATATATGATAAAAATTATTATTTGATCCGAAAAATTTGTAAGGTTAGCTGTTTTGCACAAAAATCGTGCGTACGTAGGTTTACAAAAGCTCGAGATAATTGTTCTCGATCAGAACAACAGTAAAAGATAACTGAAGGTCAATTACTGAACATCAAATATTTCTAGATGATGAAAAGTTAATATATCCCTTTATTGCCCTCTTCCAAAAAGTTGGTCCCTCAAAAACACGGGGGTGAGAAAACAACGGGGTTTTCAAAAACGACTCAGCCGATTAGGTTCTTAGATAGCTCAAACGGTGCACAAATATCTAGTAAATAATACAAAATGAAAATTGGTCCGAATCAGACCATTGTTTCGATTTTTTNTTTTTTCTCAGACCTTTGTTTCTATTTTTTCAACAAAAACTAATAATTAATCAATTTCAGTAATCTTAGAAAAATAAATAAAAACATTGGTCCTATTTAAACCATTTTTAATGTTTATATGAATTAGATAATTGTGCTCAGTTTGAGCTATCAAAGAACTAAATTGAATGACTCGTTTTCAAATGAAGCGTCGTTTTCTCACCCCACGTGTTTTAGAGGGACCAAATCTGTGGGAAAGGGCAATAAAGGGATATCCCTTTATAACACTCTTGTTAATATTCCGGCTCTGATTAGGAAACGGAGTTTGTTTTTGAGTAGTAGAGCCGGGATATAAACAAAAGTGTGATACAGGAATTTACCAGCTGACTCTAGAAAAATAGTTCTGATAAAGTTCAATTACATATTTTTAAATTTTCCTTACCTATTTTCTTAATGTAACTCGTTTCTGAATATGCAAGTGGGTGTATTAGTAATTTGGTTAATGCCAAGATCTTTCAACATAAATTCAGCATGTGGAAATTTCTAAGGCTTTGAAATAAGTCTCAAATGTAATGATAAGTTGGTTTCATGCATAAGACAATTTAATATGATTGTTCAAATTATTAAGTGCCGCATCACATTTGTCTTTCTGAATGAATATCCGACAAGCTTCTGTCAAGGTTACTGTAAAAAAACAAATTTTATACATTTATTAACAATTTATCTGTATTAAATGACTGATCTTAGTAGCATTATAAATATAACAATTTTAGACAAAAACTTAATTAAACGTTCATGTCCTTCAAAAATGAATTCAGCGTGATCGAAATACCTTAGCATCAGGACCTCAGATATTTTCGAGCAGAAAATTATTTACCAGTTCGTTAAAGTGCACCTGTTACGTAAAAAACAAAAATAAAAGTATGCTTTCGGATGATTTGTCTTTAGGTTCCAAGCTGAATCTTTAAATTCTTATAACATTTTCAGATAAACTCTGGAAGGAGATAGATTGTGAAAAATAGGGATGAATTGTTATATTTTCGGCGCTCTAGAGCATTCTAGAGCAAAAATTTAAAATTGAGCTTCCGAATAATTGTTATTTAACCCCTCACACCTTTTGAACGGCGCAGAAATAACATCGTCACAGACCTACCATTCAAATGCGTCATAGAGTTTGCAATTTTATTTCCAAAAATATTGTTGTAAATTTCATACGATTAACCGTTCGAAAGACATTTTTTTCTACTTTTTTTAGAATTTTCGCTAAAATTTCTTAAAAAAAATAATTCTTTGAAACGATATAATATTGGAATTCTGAGGAAGCCAGTTTTAAGGAAAGTATTTGAGGATTTTTTTGATATAAGTTTATTTTTTCTTCAGTATCTGTACAAAAAATAATTTTTTCACAGGTGATTTTTATGAAACTCAAAATCTTAGAAAAAAAATATTTTTCAGTGAATTATTTTCCAAAAAAAATTAAAGTTCAATTATTAAAGTTCAATTTAACCAAAATCAAGCCGACAAAGACAAATCGATCAAGTGTAGAACATAAGGTGGTACTGATTTTAAGTTATCAGCTGATTAGCAATATTTTTCACATTTTGCTGCATATATTTTGAAGCGCGGCGATATGAATAATTGTTTTGTAACCGATCGAAATTTCATATTTTAAATCTCAGACCAGCTATAAATAGCTAGAGTTTCACTTGTTAATTTGTAAATTATATGTCATTGTAAAAAATGTATGATTTTCCAAGAAATACAAGGTGAGTGAGCTTTTCTTTTCTCGCGCAGTTATCGAATTAACAGACTTCGAAATTTGAAAATGTTATGTGTTATTCACTTAATTATATCCTTGATCTCAATCAGTGAAAAATAAGTAAATTGATATATTTTCAGTTTTCCCGTGAGAAGCGCTCAAAGTAGTGCCTCCAGATAGGCTTTTGGGTGTGAGGCGAAGTTCTCGTTTCTGGATGTGAGGAAGTTAAGTATTAAAAATCGAAAATTTTAAAATTCTTACTGAAGGAGGAGAAAGCTATTAAAACGTGATTTTCAAATCAGTACCGCGTGAGTTTCAAGTAACGAATCCACAAATGTTGAAATGAAGTCGATTTGAGTGAAACAAAAAACGGGGTTTTATTAACAAAATCGATATTTTGATGAATAGCTTTAGTTTCAAGTAGCGAAGTCAACTTTAGTGAAATGTTAACTATTTAAAGAAATATGCTCTTTAGCGCTTTTCGTATCGGCTTTTTATATTTTTTTTGCAAATTTCGATCATTATTATGAACAACCACTGACGAAAGTTTGGTTGGTTTAAATAATAGTCCAATATTTTTTCATGACTCAAAAATCCTGTGTCAGTTACGTAAAACCGCAATGAGGTTATTTTAAATACTTGAGTTGTAGCAAAAATAGTATAATTTGAATAAGTCAATTTAACCCTTGTAATGTAAAATTTAGGTCTATCATGTTTATGTTTATTGTTTTCTTCTTTGTACAAAAATCTTTTGAAAATAAAGTTCTAAAATTATCGAAACAAATGATGAAAATGCCAAAAAGATTAACCCTGACCACCCCTGAAGAAATTTTATATGATTGTTAAAATTATTAAGTGTCGATTCCATACGAATTAATATCCTACAAACGTTTGTCAAGTTAACTGTAAAAACAAGTTGGATATATTTATTAACAATTTGTCTGTATTAAATGCCTTATTTTGATAGCATAATTAATATAACAATTTTAGACAAAGACTTTAATTAAACTTTTATGTCTTTCCGTTGTAGATGGCGCGTTTTATAGCACAAATAACGATAGACCTTCTTACTACACAAATTGCTTTAATTGCGGCGGACAGAAAGTAAATTGCCCTTGAAAATTGCCTTGAGGTTTTATTCTAATCCAGGATGAAAAATAGAAAACTTTCAATGATAATTTGCAAAAATTGAAGTGAGAAACAAGAGCTCTGATTAAAACGAGGAGATAAGAACAAAGAATGGAGAACTTTTTGAATTCACGTTTACGTAAGTTGAATTTGGAGTTGTAAAAACTTCCAATTTTTGAGATTGAGACCCCAGATTTGGCGGTTTATATTTGAAAGTCAAGTTTTTTTATACTTGTAGTAGTATTATAAAAATTTGCAAAATTAATGATATTTCAATATTCATGATGTCTTAATTTTCCGAAAATTTGGCATGAAATAAGATGAATTTCCGAAATATTTTTTAATGCGGAAAATTGCCCAAATTTCAACGTTGATCCCACAATTAATATGAAAGTTTTGTCAACCTCAAATTGACCAAATGCATTTATGAAATTTTTCAGTTTCAAATTTTACATAAAAACGTGAGTGAAAGACTACACTAAATTTCGTCGATAATTTTCAGCGGAGGCTCAAGTGGTACAAACAGTCCGGATGGTTTTTCCAGGAAAAACGACCATCGCGAAGTTAAAAACATTAATCTTCAATTTGTGACTCTTCATACAGAAATTACTATGGTAGGTTTTTAGGTTTCCGGTTAGCGTCATGATAAGGGTGATACTCTTTAAAAAAATACCTAATTTTATCAAATAAGTAACTGCTTTAAGTTTATATGGCCTTGTTGAGATTCCAACTCGGGATCAATTGTTTAACATAAAAATACGGTCAACGTCAAAAAATATAAATTTTCTGAACCAGTAAGGTTCGAAAAATTAACGAAACTATTTTACGGTCTTTCTCGGCGGTAACCCTACACATAATCTAAAGGTCCTATCAATTCAACCATCGTTGATACACTTTGAGCCATTGAGAACGTGAATCCTTCAACAAGGAAGTATTTTGTGAGATTTTCTGATGATTCAGATTTTTATGCAATTTGAGTGACCGTATTGAGTGAAAAAACCGGTATAAAACATAAGTATGTAAGAAGTTAAGTCAACGTATGATGTCAAATGCCGAACTCTGCATCAAAAGTTTTGCATCAAATAAAAAGAATTTTAATTGTTTTGATTCAAAACAATTAAAATTATTTTTATTTGAGGTTTTTCCAGATTTTTGGCATATTAAATATAAAATCGTTCATGTCTGATTGTACTACGACTTAGAGGCAATCAGAGCGCATCAATTTGCTCGGGCTGTCCACAAAAAAATTTTCCGATTAAATTCATCTCAATAGATTTTCGATATTTTTGCGTTTGTTTTATTTTTTTCTAAGTAGTTATTTGAAAATTAAGTCAGAAAATATTGTTTGATCAAATTTGACTACTAAAACTTCAAAATATCGGCTTGAAGTTTGCAAAATGTATCTTCAGTGTTGCCCTGGCTTTCGATCAAGCCTATTTTCGAACAAAAATCAAAGCAAATGTAAGGATTTGATCGAAATTTGAAAAAAAGGCTTCTACAGATATTACCAGGTAAAATAGTGTATTTTGAAAATTAGACTCTTTTGAAATTCATCCCAGGAGGCCGAGAGATTTTAAAGCTAAAAATCGTGAAAATGGCCAAAAATCGTTGGTTAATTTGACCGCTCGATAAATTCAACCATCAAAGCCAATAAAGTTCTTAAAGCATGCATCTATAAAGCATGCAGTTAAAATGAAAATTTATAATCTAGAGACAGATATTTTTTTCTGAAGTGAAATTTCTAAATTTTCACTTGGAAGAATTTAATTATTATAAAAGTGAATTTAAGCAATGAAAAATTGTGCACAGTTGTACTTTATTTCCATATTTACTCAAAAATAATTGAAACCCTGGTGTAATTATCTGCTTTCATAGGGAAAAATTAACATTTTTTTATCAAAAATCATGATTTTTCCATCGAAATTTTTGATTTATTTATGAATTAGTTTAGATTTATGAAATATAAATCTAAGCGGACAAAACTTTGGCATAGGCCAGATGCTTGTCCATCGTTTCTGACAAAAATATAACTTGTGAAGACAACTGTGACCGTGTATCACGTGATATGATATACCTTGCTTTTCCAACTTTATTTCCAAGAAGTAAAAATTAGAATTTTAAAATATAAAATGCCGGATGCAAGAATATTACCTTTTAAACTTTTTTATGCAGACAAATTGTAATGCCAACTGCCTTAATATTTCTGTAAACAACGTTCAAAGTAAACCCACAATTGTGGCTCTGGTGCCTTGGCGAATTTTTTTATATGCTCCAAAGGGTTAAGTTTCCGATTTATCAAAACTAGCTCAGCAAAATTGAGATATTTGAAAATCAGGATTATTTATGTTTCTAGAAATTCTGCAAAATTTTTAACCAAGTTTTTCTTAATACAATACGCTCCGTGAGCTCTTTTTTGATGCAAAAGGTGTGTCATCAAAGCCAGGCGGGGGGGGGGGGTTGATGTGAAAAGAAGCAGCCAATTACAGGCGCGCAGGTTTTTTTGCAATTCCCCGCAAAATCTATTATCTAATTTATTATCTTGTTGAAGCACGAGATTGATGAAGAAGAGAAATAATTTTTGTCGCTCGATTTTGAAAAGATGAAGTTGATTGTATAGGGTCAAAAAACAATTAAAAATTTAGACATTACATGTTCTGTTTTCACCTACTTTTAAATATAATCAATGTGATATCGTTAAATGAAGTATTATACATTTATGATGGTGCCATGGGATACATTAGCGTGAATCATGTTTCATAAGTTATGTACGAAAAAGCTTGTTTTTACGAAAGGCTTGTTTAAGAAGAAAATATACTGTATTTTATACTTTATCCATACAAATAACTATTAAACATAAATGAATTTGCGTTCAAAATAGCAATAGACCTTCAAAAAAAGGATTCGAAAATGCAGGCCCTCATGTACTGCCATTTTACAGCACTTTACTCATTTTTCTTCGCTAAAGCTTACTATCGCCAATAAGAACGTATAAATAAACAAACACGTAGGTGTTTAACAAATTAAAATGTTGATTGACCAATCATCGGTGTCGATCAGATTTCAGCAAAAAACCAAGATGGGGACAAAAAATGTGACACTGAATATTAAACCCCATCATGAAAAATAATTATGAAATAATAACATTTAATATTACTTACCGAAAATTACTTTTTGTCTTCCAAATTATTATGGCCTTCAGCAGTTTTCAATCACTATAAAATGGTATTCGGAACAATGCTGAACTGAAAAATGCCCCTATCTGACTCAGAGTCATAATTTGCTGAATGTATTTACGTACTACTGCTACAAACAGTCTCATGGAACTTGTGCTTCTCTGAGATATATTTGAACAACAATTCTGAACCCTTAAAATAATTTAATGTCACAGATGTCTCTTGCAATCAGAAACGTAGTTATTAAACTAATGGAATTATTTTCGCTGTATTTGTCCTCCATGAATTTTTAAAATGATTGACCGATATATCAGTTTTAATTAATAATTTGAGGAGTTAAGAAAGACAAGTCACAGCCAAGTTACATGTTTAAAAAGACTTAAAAATGAATATGTATAAATTTTTTTGTTGAGCCCTAATAAGGCTGCCTTATTAAGCGAGAACTGACAGTTCTCGGAGAACAACTCCTTGAGGTTATTTTCATAAAGTAACGCTGAATAATAAAGGTTATTCTGATAAATTTTCGGTTTAATTCACGCACATTGATCAGATTATAAACTATGAGCAGAAACTTCCAAATATAAAAATCTCGCTTTACTTGTATAACTTATACAGTATAAGTTATACAGTATAACTTGGTGGAAAAAAATCTGACACAAAATTGGATAACCAAAAAGTCATCAATCCAAAAGGCAGTGTGAAACATGTAGTATGTAAAATAAAGAATGAACTATTGGCAATAGTCTATTGCTGAAAAAAAATGTTCAAAAATGAAAAGGAGACAGCTTCATGCTAAAAAAAAGTGAACAAATAACTGTGGCTTCAAATTTTATTTGTCGACTCAGGACGTTACTTTGATTTCACAAATCGTAGAAAAAACCAATTTTGATTATCAAGATTCAAAAATTTTTATGTGAGAAAAATTTTTGGTGATTTAAAATCACTGCTTTCCCATTCTGCGACCTTTTTTTCTATGCTTTCCCTTAGCGCTTAAGGGGGGTGTGGGTGTAGAATGTTGGAATTGCTGGGGAAATAGCCCTGTAATCCAGCTGGACTGGAAGGGTCGATAACGGGCAGATAAGAATAAATGAAAAAATAAAACTGAAGACTATAACCACTTTTTTATTCTGGTTAAGGGTGGCTCACCAGTGTCGTACTGAAAAACCGGTAAAAAATGTTCTCAATTCACAAAAGTAGTTGATTTTTGGTCAATTTTGCTTTAAATTGAATCAAACAAAAGTGTTTTGTGAAAGTATTATGTTTTCGAATAGTAAATGAGCCATCCGGTTTAAAAAAATCTCTTTCGGTTTTTAGGCGGTAAAAATGGAACTCAAAATATCTGTTTAATCTCGGTCAATTTTCTTTCAAATTGAATAAAACACATCATTTATAAAACGTTTGATAATTTTCAGATATAATATGCCAAGCTCGTTGAAAAAGTTATTCTCTGTTGGTTTTTATAAGTGAAAATAGGTTCATTAGATATAATTGCTGTGCCGGTGAATCATGTTGCAGGAGTCCTGTGTTCGAGGCGTGGATGGCTCGTCCAATCAGAAACGTGCTTACAAAAAATAACTGAATTTTTTCAAAATGTATCTCTTCCCTGAGTTTTTATGGTACAACAATGATTTATATGACTCAAATACCGGACAGAACGTGAGTAAATAATCGAGTTGGTTTTTCCGAAAATTCTTGAATTTGGTCTCAGTATCACAAAAAACAGTATTTGACCCCTTGTTTAGGGGTCTCAATCAAAATTTATCTCCTCCCTGGAATTTAAAATCAGAGACGGAACAATGAATAGTGCAGCTGAAAAGTCCGTGCAAAAATGAGTTGAGTTTTGTCTAATTTCTGACTTCGTGATTTGTAAATCGTTGTTTTAAAATTCCAAATCAAGAAATTTCATATTTTTTCATACAAAATATTTTGAACTCATCAAAAAGTGCTTTCCCAAGTGTATCACAATAAAACGAGTACCAAAATGCTTGTAATTTTCCATATTTTCATAAAAAAAGCAAAAAAAAAAATTGGGAAAATTTGTTTCGAGAGCCTCATTTTGCGATGACCACCCCCATAATGGCCTCGGTGCTATTTGACAGATTTGTACTTTTTCATTTTTTTTCTCTTGATGAGAAAGTTTTTGCCACTTCAAAATTTTCGGCTTTAAACTTTTTCTAACAAAAGTTGGCACTTTTGAGCTTAGTTCCACCAATCAGTTTTTATCAGATCGATGATTTTTACTTTATAAATCGTCTTCTAAAAAAACACTTCAAAAACGCGCGTTTGGTATTTTAGGTTTGTGAATTGAGGTAAAATTTATTTTTTATAAATAAAGAACTGTTAACGTTAACCCATTCACCGTTGAAAATTGATTCAATTTGTTTTTTCACGATTTCCTCGTCAAAATATTTTTTTTTATGAGTTAAAGTAAATAAATTTAAAACGATGAATGGGTCGGCTTACCAATTTGACAAGTTTCGGTGTATAATTTGTTTTTAAGTTCTGAATTTGAAAGAGCTTAAGGGGGTACTGTCCGCAAAAAAAGTGGTATAATTTAACGGTGAGAATACTAAATCGACCAAAAAAAAATCGATTGGTCTTGGTCTTAGAGTTTTTTACTAAGCCGTTTGCTCACTAGAGGGCACTGATGTCAAAGTTAAAAACCCCTCTGGACCGAAAAATATATATCAGATTTTTTTATTTTCTTATCAAAAACACCGCAATATGATATTCCATATTTAAGATATAAAAAAATCCGAATCGAAAAAATATTTTGACTTATATCGCTAGAAACGTGTTTTTTATTTCATTCAAACCGCCAAGGATCCTAGACCTATTTCGGGAAAAACTTTATAATGTAATATGTTTGTTCTCAGAAATCTCAGCTTGAATTCTTCCACTGCGATAATGAATTGCATTTGTTAAACGAGAGTAGTGAGCAAATATCTGACAGCTGCTCGCGTGATTTTTCGCGATTTTACCTTAAAACTTTCAAGTTATAATAAATAAACTTATAAAATATATTAAATTACAATGTGTTTCATACACAAATAAGAACATATAAACAACGTTCAGGGTTAGCGATGGGTAGTCTCTTGATCATCTAGTATGAGCGATATATTTTTAAACTTAATTGAAACAACATTAATTCAAAAATTTATCAAAAACAAAGAAATTATTCACATTTGCGCTTTTTGAGATATGAACTTGAGTTATTTCAATCATTGATTAAAATTAATTTGAAATGATTGAGAGGTCTTTTTTGGGAAAAATGACTTACTAAAAAATTCATAATTTTTTCGGCCGGGGTCTAGGGGTGTAATTTTTTTGCGGATCATCAGAACGACATTCGTGAACTAACCATATAAATTAAACTAGAATTGACCCCCAAAATTTTTTGATAAAAAATCTAATTACGTTAAATTTTTCTTAAAAATCGTTTTTGTCAGTCATTTTTGGAAAAAATTGTAAGCAAGTTTTTTTTTCCTTATTGACTTATCTATCGATCCTTTGGGTCATTTGAGCCCTTTAAAACCCTTTCAAAATCGGTCTGACCGACTGCAGGCCCACTCTATATGATAGTCCCCGGCCAAAATAGTTATGGCAAGAAGTCTTACTCTGAAAGACAAAATTTTTTAATTTTCACTCAATATAACCAAGAAATTTGATTGTTAAGCTCCTTAATTTATGCGCAACCAATGGAGCTCCTGTTTTGCCAACGGCGTAACTGAAGCCATTGAGTTAGCCAATCACAGCGCAGATTAAAATTGCGCCAATTGTCGCTTACCTCATTTTGCTCAAGTGCTGAATTTAGACGATAACAATAGATTTTCAAATCTTGTAGTAGAACAATTGACACTCATGAAAGGTTATTCGTTGAAACTAAACCATGACTTAAAAAATGTCGAAAATGCTGAGTTGATAACAAATCTTAGCAGCGTTAAAGCAACAAACTCGTTATGGTATGAAATTTTTTCAGTATATTCACTAGTTGCTCTGCTTGGAAACGTATTTATGAAAATTGTTCCCAAACGTTTTGTAACCAATTTCAAAAATTAAATGCTTTGCGCAATTTTTCGAAAATTGGCAAAAGTTTTAATTCAAAAAAATCAACAATTGTTCTCGTAATTCAATATTTTTTATGCATTTTCATACCATAAAAAGGCAATCGAGCGCTATTTTTCAATCGTCGATTACTTCACAAAAACAGCTCCAAATAGCCACATTGAAAATAGAACGCTTTTGGCGGCTGCTTCGGCGAATAATCTGTATTCGTATGTCATGAATATACCAGAAGAAAATCGGTTTGAACTTATAAGAACAGCATACAAAACAACGCCAAAAATCTTGTTTCAGGAGCAAATATCCCATCTCGAAAAACAACGCGTAACCCAGACTCAACACGAGGAAAAGGGAAAAAAAGTATGTTTAATTTGTGTCAGCGATAAACTTTTTTAAGAACCAAAATTTTTTTTCAATATTAATTTCATTCGCATTTTTAGATCGAAGAAAAAATTGATGCAATTGAAGCTGAGACCCAAGTCATTCAGTCGAATAGAAATTGCATCCCAAAAACGGCGTCTGTCGACGATTTTTTGGCTGCGTATCAAGAACGAAAAAAATATAACTCTCACACTTTGTCAAAATATATAAACGGTTTGATAAACTATGTGAGAGAAAAAGCGGGAGACGCGTTATCTTCTACTGACCCTCGACTTAAGTTTTGCGGATCACTTCCCGGAGCTTATGTCTCGATTCCTGTGTCAAAAGGACGTGACAATTGTCTATCTTTACTGCGCCAATTTAAAAATTCACTCTGAAGCTGTCTGTTATATAACAAATTTTTTAATAAATTTTTTAATCAGTCATAAAAATTGAATAATTTGATTTCAAGTGCAATTTTGCTTATTTTGTCACAGAACCTCTTGACCACCTTTAACTGCCGTTTATCAGTTTTGAAAATCATTGAATATTTTTTGGTGGGATTTGATCCGTTTATTTCCGGAATAAACGTTAAATTTATGCAACTTTATTTTTGAATCAATCGGCAACATAAATATAAGAAACAACATTTCAATCTTTGATAAATTTACTATAAAATGGTTGTCATGATTTACAAAATAACAAATATTGAATGACAAAATTGACAGTCCTGGGCAGTTAATTTTCTCAGATAGCTATTTTTTATTTTGTAAATTTTTTTGAATTATGTTTTCTGACCCTACTGCACGCTGCGGTACCATTTCCGGGATCAAAAATTACTTTTAAGCAACTTTATTTTTTGACCAATCAGCAAAAATTTGAGTAGTTTTTCAATGAGTCATACCTAATCTATTTTTTATTTTTTGGTTACATAATTTCTAATGCTGCCTTTCCCATTCATTTTTGATACCTTGGTATTGTTGACACCATATATACATAAAATCATGTCTAGCGCCACCTGTGGTCGACTGGCACCCATAATTGCTAATACCGTTTCCACAAAGTTGATAATTGCGCATCTTTTGAGAGTATACTTGAGTTATTCAATCATGATAAAGATTAATTTGGAAATGATTGAGAAGGTCTTTTTTGGGAAAAATGACTTACTAAAAAATTCATAATTTTTTCGGCCGGGGTCTACGGTGGTGTATTTTTTTTGCGGATCATCAGAACGACATTGTGAACTAAACCTATAAAATTAAAACTAGAATTGACCCCCAAAATTTTTTGATAAAAAAACTAATTTACGTTAATTTTTCTTAAAAATCGTTTTTGCATTTTAGTCATTGTTTGGAAAAAATTGATAAGCAAGTTTTTCTTTACCTTATTTGAGCTCATATCTATCGAATCCTTTTGGGTCATTTGAGCCCTTTTAAAGACTCTTTCAAAATCGGTCTGACCGACTGCAGGCCCACTCTAATCCCTTTATGACCTTTTGCTAAATCTAAGAGATGTGGGCTGAAAAGAAAGAAAAACGGCCTCTATCTCGAGTGGCTAGAAGGGTCTTAGGAGCTGTTAGGATTGGCTCCCTCAACCCACATCTCTTAGAATTATCAAAGGTCATAAATCGGATATATCACGCTCTGAAAAAAAATGTACCAACTACCAAGCCACCGATACCACCCCAGTATTTATAGGGAAGAAAAAATAATGTTGAAATTTTTTGGTAACTTGCTGTGTGTTCCGCTGGTTTTTCCTATCCGGCAAATAATTTGATGTGTCTTATGTATATATGCGTTGTCACAAATTTGTAATTATTTTTTGGTGAAATTGTATAATCTGCAAGCTGTATAACTTATCCGACGCTAGCATTTAGTCATGAAATTTTCGTTACCCATGTATATATGTGATCCTTTT
>SCLH01000121.1:37731-48346 GCA_004367855.1 Oikopleura vanhoeffeni
GAAAAATTTTGATGATATTTTTGATGACTCAATACTTTCGGTTTGACCGGAGTAGGGTTAAATTTAAGCATTAAAGACGTTATATTAAATCAAGAAGTGGAATTTGAGTGAAATTTGTTCAGAAAAATTTTGGTGATATTTTTGATGACTCATCACTTCCGGTTTGACCGGAAGTAGAGTTAAAATGTAGATTTCAAGCAAATTATTATTAAATGAAGGAGTGAAATTAGCGGTTAAAATTTTATGAGAAAAATTTGCGATGTTTTTGATGAGTCATCACTTCCGTTTGACCCGGAACTAAAATTAATTTCTTAATTTGATTAGTTATTTACTATATAATCGGGTGGATTGTAAGGTAAAATATCTCGAAAAGTTTTTTGATGATATTTTCGATGAGTCATCTAATTCCGGTTTTACCGGAAGTGAATCAAAAATCTACATTTATTTCTAACAATATATATTTGGGTAGATTTTAGAGTAAAATAAATTGAAAAAAAATTAGGTTTATTTTAATGAGTCATCACTTCGATAGAAGGGGATTGTTTAATTTTTTTGTTGAAAATGAGCCCTAGATCGGCCGAGGCGATATAAAGGGGAATTTATTTTTAATTTTAATTGTGTTGAAAATGAGCCCAAATTGCCGAAGGCCGATAAAAAGGGATTTTTATTTTAATTTAATTTTGTTGAAAAATGTGCCCCAAATCGGCCGAGGTCGATGAAGGGGATATCATATTTTTTATTCCATTTTGTAGAATGAGGCTCCAATCGGCCGAAGGCCGATAAAAAGGATTTCATATTTTTAATTTATTTTTTTTTTGAAAAAAAAGAGCCCCAAATTGGGCGAAGGCCGATAAAGAGGGATTTTATATTTTAATTTAATTTTGTGTGAAAAATGTACCCCAAATCGGCCGAAGGTCGATAAAGGGGGATATTATATTTTTAATTCCATTTTGTTGAAAAATGAGCCCCAAATCGGCCGAAAGCCGATAGAAGAGGATTTTATATTTTTAATTTATGTTGAAAAATAAGCCCCAAATTGGCCAAAGCCCAATAAAAGGGATTTTATATTCAATATTTCATTTGTTGAAAATAAGCTCCAAATCGGCCGAGAGCCGATGAACGGGGATTTTATACTTTTAATTTCATTCTGTTTAAAAATGTGCCCCAAATCGGCCGAAGGCCGATAAAAGAAATTTTGAATTATTTTTTCTGAAAAATAAGCCTCAAATTGCGAAGGCCGATTAAATGAGATTTTATGTTTTTAATCTATTATTGTTGAAAAAATCAGTAAAAATAGCCAAATTTTCAGGAAAGTTTTCAAATAATTTTATAAATTTTTGAATTTCAAATAAAAAGTTAAAAATTTACTTTATTTTCGAAAAAAGTGTATTAATATTGAACAAAAATGTAAGTATTCTTTAGAATTGATAATTTTCTTAGTAGAGCTTGTTTAAAATTGAGATTTCTTCAATAGTAATGTACTATTGATTTAAAATTTTCGGATTTTTTTTTATAATTTTTAATTTTCTTAAGGGGCTGGCATAAGTCCGGCAATTAGTACATTTTTTTAGAGCAATATATAAAATAAAAAATGTGAAAATTTTATTTTTATCTTCAATAGAAGTGAATATTCTTGCAAACATTTACATTTTGTTTTTTGAACATGACTAGTATATGTGAAATATTAAAAAAAAAATTTACAGTACATTCATGTCCAACTAAACCCGACTATGAATTATTTATTAAGACGATATAAATAAACTTCAGCAATTTCGGTTGTACTGCGCTAAAAGTAGCTTAAAAATTTTGAACAACACACTCCTTCAATATCAAATTTTTGTCATGTAAAGGGTAAACATGTCAAAAAGTAGAGAAAAACAACTTTTTGAGATACAAATGACTTTAAGAGGGTATATCTGGATAATTCGACATATTCACGATGATATATTCTGAAAACTAAAAGCGTATGAGCAAAACCGAAAATGCTTATTTGGAGATCTATCCTTCATCTTTCGAAAAAATTTATCACAAAATATTTTTGACCATTACACCGATAGGTACAGTATTGTAACAAGAGGTCATTTACCAAACTGCAAAAACTATCTCCTCCCAGACGGTATATCAAATGAGCTCAAATTTTTACAGATCACGCAACGGCAAGTATGCCAATCTTTTATCGTCGAGCTTTTTTTATCGGCGACGAAACAATTCTAGAACGCCACATAACCGACGATTTTTCACAATTTCAGACTTCAACTATCTCTCCTACGATATATTTGCAAAATGGCTAAATTTTATCAAGTATTCCTAAGAACAATTTAATCGACCATTGTGGGTGTTTTTTGCAATTTCCAGCTCAAACTCGAAATATGATTTTTTTTGGTCATTTTCCAAAAATTTCCGAAAAAAAAAGTGCTTCGATTTTTCGAAGTACGGCTCAAAAGAAAGTCAGTGAAACACTGATGAGAAAGTTGGCTTACGTCAAGTTGATATTTTGAATTTTAGCGGCTCAAATTCGAGCAAACGTTTTTTTTAACTTATCTTTTAAAAAAATACTTAGAAAAAAAAGAAAAAATGCAAATTTCGACATTTTTTTTTGATGACTGGGTTTAAAGTACACTTAAATTATCACCTCGTATTAATTTGGAGCATTTTATGCGCTCTAAGGCCTCTTATTTAATCAGACAGATATACCCCCTTAAGATTGCGTTTCAATATTAAAAATCGAATAAAATGACGCCTACTACACCATAGCTACTACACGCAAGCAAAACATTCTTCAAAATTCGAAGCCGAATAGCACGGATCGAGGTGGCAGCCAAGTGCTAAAGATTTCATCAACAGTTTAAAAATGACAATCGCGCGACCTACCCATTAGTTACATACGAAGATTTAATTGGGTACTCAACGGTTTTTTAATTAGGATAGGGAAATAAAAAATGCACCAAATAGCCTCAGGAAGGCCACAAAAGACATTTCTGCTCTTATCAAAACAAAAAAATTTCGAATTTTTTCCAAAATGTTCGGTTTTTTCAGGCTTATTTTGGGCTCATTTTTCAACAAAATGGAATACAAAATATAAAGTCCCCCTTATCGGCCTTCGGCCGATTTGGAGCTCATTTTTCAATAAAATAAAATACAAAAATATATATCCCCCTTTATCGGTCTTCGGCCATTTGGGCACACTTTTTCACAAAAATTGAATCAAAAGTATAAAATCCCCTTATATAAATCCCCTCTATCGGCCTTCGGCCGATTTGGGCAATTTTCAACAAAATGAATTAAAAGTATAAAATCCCTTATATAAAAAATCCCTGTACAGGGTGTAAGGTTTTTCCTTCTTTTTTCCAAACTGGTTAACTTGATTCGCCGTTTTGATTAGTTGAATCTGAGAAAACTCTCTTGCAACAATCAAAAACGGCGGAAATTCAAATGTAACCAGTTTGGAAAAAAAGAAGGTAAACCTTACACCCTGTATATAAAATCCCCTTATATAAAATTCCCCTTTATATAAAATCCCTTTATATAAACATCCCTTATATAAAATCCCTTTTATCGGCCTTCGGCCGATTTGAGCTTATTTTTTAACAAAATGGAATAAAAAGTATAATAATCCCTTTATCGCCTTCGCCGATTTGGAGCTAATTGTTCAACAAAATTAAATTAAAAGATACAACTCCTTTTATTGGCCTCGGCCGATTGCTGGATTTATTTTAAACAATGGAATAAAAAGTATAATATCCCCCTTTATCGGCCTTCGGCCGATTTGGGCGAATTTTTCAACAAATTAAATTAAAAATACAACCTCCTTTTATGGCCTTCGGCGATTTAGAGCTCATTTTCAACAAAATAGAATTAAAATATAAAATTCTCTTTTATACGTACTATAATAATAGTTTCGAATCCGGGCTGACACAAATGAACCTTCGAGAAGGTTTTTTGTAGGGAAATCTCGACTGTCTCCTCATCTCACTTCGCATACATTACTAATCGTGTATAATATTCCCCTTTATAGGCTTTCGGCCGTTTGGGGCACAGTTTTTCAACAAAATTAAAGTAAAAGTATGAAATCCTCATTTTATCGGCCTCGGCCGAATTTAAGGCTCATTTTCAACAAAATTAAATTAAAAGATACAATCCCTTATCGGCCTCGGCCGGATTTGGGCACATTTTTTCAACAAAATTTAATTAAAAAGTTAAAATCCCCATTTTTATCGGCCTTCGGCCGATTTGAGGCTCAATTTTTCAACAAAATTTAATTTAAAATATACAATCCCGTTTTCGGCCTTCGGCGATTTGGGGCACATTTTTCAACAAAAATTAAATAAAAGTATGAAATCCCATTTTATCGGCCTTCGGTCGATTTGGAGCTCATTTTTCAAAAAATTAAATTAAAAGTATAAAATCCCCATTTATCGGCCTTCGGCCGATTTGTGGGCTCATTTTTCAACAAAATGGAATTAAATATAAAATTGCCCTTCTATCGGCATTGGCCGATTTGGTGCTCATTTTCAAGAAAATGGAATGCAAAATATATATCCAATCACAGAGCAGTATTTCAAAATCAGGGCCGAGCAAAAAATTTTTTTTTGCGAGCTGATTTTTTTCCGCATTTTTTATTTAAATCCATCATAGGAATTCCAAAATCCTGTTCACCCTCAAAAAAAGCACCGTGCGCTGATTGGTTCAAAATTTTGTTAGCTGTTAGTAGATTTTTTGATCAGTGAACCGTCAGCTTCAAATTTGATGGTACTTGTTGTTCAGATCAGACAACCTTCTTCGGACATTTCATTTCCGGTTACTTAAAATTAATTTTCTAAAATTCAGAATATTATCAAAAATTCAGCCTCTCATGATTAACGGCATGTATATTTATCTTATGATTTGACGGCATTATATGGCAAAATATCGACCAAAACTCAACTCGATAATCATGCACGGCTAGCCATCCGTAACTTTTGACTTTTTATAGGATGCAGATTTTGCTCAAATACATTAGTTAAAGGTAAAACTTTTTCCACAAAGTTTGTACTTCTGTGATAATGGCTATTGAAAACCCAGTTTTTCGCCTAAAATGCGACGACTACCCCTTAACGTGGACTTCCGGTTTAAACGGTAGTGATGAGTCATCGAAATAATCACCAAAATTTTTTCAAGTTATTTGATTGCGAAATACACCCCTGACTATGATATTTCTCATTAGATAAAGCTTTAGATCACTTCCGGTTAAACCGAAATGATGAGTCATCAAAAAGTTCACCAAAATTTTTATCTTCCAATTTACCATAAATTCACTCCCAGGTAAATTTAACTGCTTAATCAAGATTATTACTTTTACTTCCGGTCAAACCGGAAGTGATGAGTCATCAAAAATATACCAAATTTTCTCATGAAATTTTACCCTAATTTCACTCCTAGGTATACATCTGAGTTTTTTATAAAGATTATTACTCTACTTCCGGTCAAACGGAAGTGATGAGTTATCAAAATATCTTCAAAATTTCTCGTAAAATTCCACCTTCGAAGATTCCAACTTTATACTTTGACTCAAAATTTCATGAAATTCGTTATGTTTGCTATTTAAATTAAAATGATATTTGGAAGTACTCAAGGGTAAATTTTATAGTAACAAATGACGTTCACAAAAGTTTATTTTATCATTTTTATAGGTACAATTTAATTTTTTTGAGTTTATTTTTTTTTCTAACTTGTCAAATTTTACTGGGCACCCGCTCGGTCAATGTTTTCTCAAATACTGCGCAAACGACTGTTAAAACGTTATCTAATCACAGAGCAGTATTTCAAAAAATCGGGGCCGAGCAAAATTTTTTTTTTCGCGAGCTGATTCTTTTCCGCTATTTTTTATTTTAATCCATCAAAGGAATCCCAAAATCACTGTTCCCTTCAAAAAAAGCACCGTGCGACGGGTCCCTTCACTAATTTTCTTTGTTATTTTTTGTCGCACAAACTTGATCAAAAGACTTTTTCCGTTGTTATTAAAAGCCGAAAAATATCGCAAAAGGTCTGATACGGCGACAAATTATCAGGCGGTAATTTTTATATTTATATGTGAAACTGATTTCATTGCCGTTTTTCTTCAATTAAAGGTTTTTGACAAAATATTTTCTTTTTACGATATTGTCCCATGAAAAAAATTATCGTAAAAAACCGAAAAAAATATAATTTCATATTTTTCTATCAATCTAATTGTTAAAGCCTTTGAATAAATAGCTTGATTTTTTGCGAACGTATACATGGATAAAAATTTTGATTGTCAAAGATACGGCCACCGCTGAGACGTCATGTTTTGAACTTCTGAGTATGTGGGTTAACCGTTCTGCTCGACTTCTGCTTCAAAATCGGACGCATTATCACTGTAAAGACACAACTGTTGTTATGTGTCCTTATATTATTTTACAGCTGCAAAAGCATCAAGGTTGCGTTTTGCAAAATTTTCAGGTAATATTACAAAGTAAAAACGTCGGATTTATGTTATAGAATATGTTTTTCGCCGTATTATTAAAAAACTCGTGCTCAAATATCGGCATGCTATCTCAACGTGTTCTGTGGAAATTAAAGCTTATTTCAAAATATCGTCTGAGACGAGGAGATTTTGATGTTACGAAAAGGTATAAAACTTTTGAACTCCTGTTGTGTACCTGAAAAGCCAGACGCTAGGGCTTATAGCCGGCGAGTCATAATACCGCATATTTTGTGTTTCATCGACCTTAAGGGTATGGTGGTTCCTAATTTGACATATTCTCGATAAATATTAGCCAAACAGGCTTCAAGATATTAATCAGATTACCCAGTTTGTAGAACTAGCCTTCATCTTGCGTAAAACATGTGTCAAATTTTTTTTGCTGCATACACTCCAGCACCATAAGCGAGACAGGGAGACCTAAGTCAAAACGGAAATCTATTCCTCCTAGGTTTATTTTGAAATTAACCTAAATTTTAACATAACCTGTATAATAGTATTTAAAACTTCTGAAGAGCGCTTTTGTCGATAAGTGCTATATTTTTCTAGAATATGCGATAAACCACCGTTTTTGGACTTTGTTCATCGGAAAATCTATCTCCTCCTAGGTTAATTTCAAAATTTACTCAAATTTTTGCAAACGGTAGCTCGAACAAATAAAAACTTCTGAGAGCCTTTTTTTCATTTCGACCCCGAACTCAAAATATGAATTTTTCAAGGTCACGAAAAATTTCCGAAAAAAAATGTTCTCTTGATTTTTTCGAAAGTAGGCCCAAAAGAAAGCTGGAAAACACTGAAGAGAAAGTTGCTTACGTCAAGTCGAATTTGAAGTTTTAGTGGTCAAATTGAAACAAACGTTATTTTGTACTTAATTTTGAAAATACTCAGAAAAAAATCGAAAAACTCAAAAAATTCGAAATTTTTTTGTTCTTATTTGGGTTTTTTGTGCTTTTAAAACATAAACGATTGATTGGGCATTTTTATAAACATATAAGGCTTTTTATTATTTGTTATGTAATTGACACGCTACTTTTCATAATATAGCAGTGCGCGCAGTATATGTGATAAAAAGAAATAAACACAAATTGACACAAATTCCATACCAACGTTTGTAAGCATTTTATTCGCTTTAATGAGAATCATTTTTCATAATATATAAGAGATTTTCCAATGTTTACGAAATTCTGTTTTTTCATTTTTACGAATCACCTGAACGTAAACTCATTATCTCTCACCCAACATTTGGTCGGCTGTTATGTTTCCGTGTTATTTTGAAAGTTTCAACTAATTTGTATAATACCTGCGTCGAGTTTTTAGCTGCTGGGCAAACATTGTGCATTTTAAACTCGTTTCCGTAATACGCTACGAATTTGTTACTAATTGAAAAACATTTTGGATTTATAAAAATTATGCAAAGTGTTTACAGAACAATATTTTTTTTTTCATTTTTCACGTTTGATCAATTTAATCACAAGTTACAGACTGTTAAAAAGTGGTTACAAATACCCAGCAATTACAACAATTTACATTCAGGGTACATAATTGGGCTATTTTTTACTCATTTTCAAGTGAAGTTTATGAGAAACCTGGCTTTAGAAATGATTTATTTATTTTTCAAATACGTAGTACAACTCTTAAGGGAGTGGGTGTCGCAAATTTGAGCTTTTTCCAAGGTCATTTCTCGCAAAACTAGCAAAGGTGATATTCCAAAAACATTTGTAACTTACAGAACCAACCTTCGTGGTCATTTTACAACATACAGAAATCTGTACTTCAACCTACGCTCAGAAAATGATTTTCAGAAGGCGTCCCTAAAAGTACTAAAAAGCCTACTCCTCATTCATTTCTCATCATTTTTTCTTGTTATTTACAATTCAACTTCCAAATATGAATGCGCATCCCCAAGCGTAGCCCTTTTAAAAAAAATTGCCCCTAGTGGTCAAAACAGCTTATTTGGGAGCCTCACGCAAAAGCCAACTCCTCCTTGAAAATATATAGAAAATTTTCAATTTGTGCATCAAATTCACCGCAAAGCCTGAATTAAGGTCAAAGCGTAGCCTTTTTCCGATTTTTTCCCCAAATACTCAGGAACGACTTGTGAATTTCTAGTTTTTGTTGAAATTCTGAACTATAAATTTTCTAAAACCTACTTTATTTGAAAAAAATTCAAAATTCAGAAAAAATCCTACGAGTTAAAAAACTCATTGAAAAATTCTCTACAAAATAGGTCAATCAAAAAAGTTATCTGAGAAATCCCAATTATCGTCACCCACACCTTTAAATACGATTTTACCGAGAACTAATTTGAAGTAACGCAAATTTCACTCAATTGAACATTCGAAGTAACAATCTTTCAAAATTCTGGTCGTCACTTCAAATGAGTTCCCGGTTTACATGGAAAATTGTCATCATCATTAAATATCTTAGATATGTTTCAGGATGAACATTTATATTATCCCGTTATTGACGATAACTTATTGTGAAGGTTTTTCAGGAGCAAATAAATAAATATCAGATCAGTGGTGTCAAATTTAAAAATTATGTATCATGATTAAATTTGTAATTTGACCCGTCTTATAAAATAATTTGAATGCTCACCTTAACCTAAATTTAATATCAATATTGATTACAGCAAAGTGTTGTTAAAAGGACAGGTTGAGTTTTCAAACTGTCATTTTAAAAACCTGGCGAAATTTTCGGCTCAGATCTTGTCCTTTTAAAAGTCTGGCAGAAATTNGTCAAAGTAGTCTTTTCCTTGCAGATTAGTTTGATAACCATTAAGGGTTATTTCACTGGTGCCTGTTACGGAAAAAGAACGCTACGCGCCTTGCCTTGCCCGTATATACTATTTTTAATAGTAGAGATGACTATCATAAAAACTTCGAATCCTGAGCAAAGTACTCTCACAAGAAAACAATTGCTTTTATTACATGAAACAGCCAAAGAAATTCAACAAATTACGGAGAAAAACCTTGACAATATCCGATGCTTATTGGATGAAATAAATCATTTATCAAAATGGTTTAGATGGACTACCGAAGAGAAAAATTTAGTTTTATTTTTAAAACTGAAAGGTCGACTTACAGAGAAGCTGACACATTTTGATATTTTTGGCGACTGGATGAAAAATTGCAAATACATAACTAAATTTTGAACTAGCATTGGATCTTGGGATAAGATCAATCGAGTGGCAGAAATAAGCTCAAATATACACAAACCCCAGCTCAACGAAAAGCAAAAATGTCACTTCTGTGGTCACCTTGGGCACATGATTAAAAATTGCAATATTTTGCAGAAAATTAAGCAGAAAAAGAAACTTCTTGAAGTGTCAAAACCGATTAAACCGGAAGTTAATACATTGAATCTCAATACGAATATCCGAAAGAAAACAACTTCTACCAAAGGCACGAGTACCCAAACTACAAAAGAAATAACTACTAACCTGACTTCTTTGGCACTTTATCCGATAAAAACGGTCAAAACGCCTAAATCTTTACCTTTACCGCAAAAATCGATACCAGAAAAAAGGGTACCACACTCACTTAATTTACATGAACTTTTTCAAAGGTTTAAAACTTTACACTTGGACTTAAAAAATATTGTAGATGAAACCGATCAGATCATTTGGAATTTTAAGACACCAAGACTGTCAGTTACACAAGATTTATTGAGCCAGTTGATAGGTGAAATTCATTATGTCGACAACAATATGAAGTCACAAAAAGCACTCAAAACTTTTCACTTAACTTACCCTCAATTTATCACAACGTACAATGAATTTAAATTGAAAATTCAATCGTTTTATACTCAATTTATAAATCAAATGAGTGAGAAATATGATTCTTTTTTTTTTACCTCCGACTACCACAAAATTACCCGTAAAATTTTGAATGAAATCTACATTTTTTCAGAGGAAGTATCTCTGAAAATTTTTCAATTCAAAATTAAATAAAAAATGTGTGGGTGGGTTCTTATCTATTATAATTAAACTTATTTTCAAATGTCGATTTTAAATTATAATTATAACTAATTAGATTATTACCATTTAACCTGCTCATTCCAAATCCCTAACCAAGCTTCGAAACTTTCACCTTTTTACCCTATGGGAACCTGGGTGAATCATAAAACTCGATC
>SCLH01000121.1:49701-68773 GCA_004367855.1 Oikopleura vanhoeffeni
GCTGACCCTAGTGACCACCATGCGGCGAGTTCTAGAACAACCTAATCGAATTTCAAATCCCTTTTGGCATTTAGAGCTCGCATACAATTCTACTCAAACTTGGCATGAACCACAGAAACCATAATGCTCGTTTTTTGTTTGAAAGACATTTATGAGTTTCGGACTATTTTTTTTCTAGAACTGCCAAAAACCGCCTAATTTCAAGATTTTCGCTCTTCAAAAGCCTAAGGATCCGAGGTTAAATTTCAGAATGAAGTATAAATTTGATAAAAGATGGAGAAATAAGTTTCGTTTTTTTTTGTTTGAAACAGAATTTCTAAATGTTTTGCTCAATTCTAGAAAATCGCATTTTTGTAAACCGGAAGTGAAAACTCGGAAAATGAAAGTCGTCGGATTTAGTCGAAAGTACCACCAAATGAAAGCTTGAGTTTCACTGATCAAAAAATCTGCTTACAGCTTTTTGATATTTTGAGTTTTTCTGGTCGAAAAGTGGGTTTCAATGTTTTCCAACAAAAAATTACTCAGAAAAAAATGAAAATTTCGAACTTTTTTTGGTATTTTTTTTATTTTTTAATAAGTTTATGCTTTCTGATATGCATGCACAAAACACTTTCCTAAAAACTAGCTAATCTCACATTTGTATTTGATGTCTAGTTTCGAAATAATTTCTCCGCAAGTAAAACTTCGGCAAAAAATCAACTCCCTGTAATATTGGAACCAAATTAGAGTGGCCGCGGTCTGAGGCATTTCTGGGAAGGGCTAAAAATCAGGAAAAATCGAGGAAGCCATTTTGTAGGAAATTTCACGGAGATTATTTTTTTGAAATTTTCGAAAAAAAATTTTCAAATTTTTGGCGGTTCCTGATTGGCTGAAAAAAAAGGTGCTCAAAAGTACTTTTTGACCCCGGAAATAGAATTGCAGGATTAAGTTACACCAGAAAACTTTTTTTTTCAAATTTGAAAAGGGGTCTTTAGGGTGGTCAAAATTTGCAAAAATCGTCATTTTTTAACAAAATTAACTTTTTTTTCAACAAAATTTTTCCCGACAAATCTAGTTTTGCTATGCCTAGTAGCCTCGACTGTGTTCTACACATTAACGCAAAAATAAACATTCGTTGGCCCGCGCTAAAAAAGTTAGGACAGTTTGAGTGAGACAGGTTGCCGAAAAAATCGAATTTTTTCAGATTTGTGATGAAGTATACTCAAAAGATGCGCAATCATCGACTTTCTGGAAACAGTATTAGCAACCATAGGTCTAGGACAATCACAAGTGGTGCTAGAGCCAATTTCATTTTTGATTATTTTCAACAAAATTAATTTTTAATTATTAAAATCGACATAATTATGTATCGATTTCCGTGACTAAAGGTCAAGACTATTATTTGTCTGCGTAAATTTAATATTTTACTCTGCAGCTGCCTGTTTTTAAACAAGCTTGTTTAACGGCTGATATATTTGTAATAAATTAATTATTTGATTCTGAACATAATTTTGTCTATTTATTCTCTGCAATTACCAGCGCTCAGACATACATTTTTTCAATATCATTTTGCTTTCTAGCGACACTTGTGGTCAGTTTTAAATTTTCAGAGGTCATTTCCATGGTCCTGATATCGGTTTACCGAAGAAACTGACTTTTTCTATTTCAACAGTTTTTATTTCAAAAAATATTCAAATTTCAAAATTTTGCTCTCTAGTGGCACTTGTGGTGATTTTGAAAAATTTACAAAGGTCATTTTCGTGTTCCTTGGTATAAATTCACTCTAGAAACAAACTACTGGTCAATATAGTTCAATTCCTAAAAATGCTCAAATTCGAAAAATTGCTCTTTAGCGACAGCTGTGGCAATTTTTGGAATTTTTAAAGGTCATTTTCGTCTTCTCTAATATAAATTCCATATACAAATGAGTTTCAGATAAATTTGATAAACTCTTTAACAGATCGAGTCCCCAGATGACGGTTCCTTCTAATAATTTATAAAAGTCGACTAACCAAAAAATTCATATTTTTTCGGGCGCGGGCCAAGGAGTACTTTTTTTTGTTTGATCATTGAAAATACATTCTATTCTATACTATAAAATTAAATTTGGCTTTGTCGGGAAAACTTTTTCAAAAAAAAAGCCAATTAAACAAAAAAATAATCTTTAAAATCGTTTTTTGGTCATTTTTAGGCATTTTTGAAAAAAATTGTAAGCAGATTATTTTCTTCTTATTTACTCGTCTATCGATCCCATGGGTCATTTGGGGTCTTCCAGGACTTTCAAAATCGGTCCTGACAGACCGCGGCCACTCTAAACCAAATATCCCAAAAAAATGAGTATTTTTTCTAAAATTGCCGCAAAATTCTTTATAATGTATTCGGAAAAAACAATTCTGCGACATTTTTTTTTGCCATTTTTAGAAGGTTTTAGGTAGGCTTGAGCCGATATATCCATTATGAAGCACAAGAAACACTAATTTTTTTTGCTTTAAAAAACTTAGGGAAAAATATTTTAGTGTTCCTCGGGCATCATGATCCAAGTCTCTGTGATTCCAAGGGTTAACTAAATATGTTTTATAGGAAGTCTGGCGATTTCACTTATAAGTGGCATAGACTCAAACACTCTCCGATCGCTTTAAAATAGCAGAAATTAATAAAAAAATTTAGTACTGACATTGAAACAGTCGATTCCGCGATAGAAAATTAACTCGTAGACTTGATTGCTGCCATCTAGCTGCCATTCACCTGTTATAGTTGGTCCGGGGACCAACTATTTAAGGATGTTTATGCGGGTTCTAGGTTATGCAAATAGAATACAATTATTTAATAGTTTCATTATTTATTTGGTGTGATTCTCTCTAGAGCTGAAAGCAGAATGAGGGACGAAAACATAATAATGTTTTCGAGCAGTTAGTTTCGCGCAACCTAATTAATTTCAGAGAAAGTTGCATAACTGTCACAGCCCTCCAGATTTATTAGGTTTTGCTTATATTTTTTTTATATTTTCTTTGGCGATTGTTTCTTTACCATTTCGAGCAGGAACTACTAAAATGTATTTAACGGTTTATTTTAAATCGAGAGATTCTTGACTCTAGAGTCATATTGAATCTAAAGCCTCTTCCCCCCAGATTCAGAGGTAAGAGTCTAGAAGTTCGAGGCATCATTTTGTCAAATCGAACATTTTTTAAATTTAAGGGTCGCTGTGAGCAAAACCCATTTTTCGAACCATGTTTTTGTTTTATTTGATAAAAATAAATAAGAAAAGGAATCTTCTGTGATTTTTGAATTTTTTCATACTCAAATTTTTCGGCGTTATCATTTTCTACTTTTGAGAAAAAGGACTCCCAATTNATCACAGATCAGCGTGGAATGATGGTTTATGAGTTAACCAGAAGGATAACCGGAGTTTTTATTTAGGAAATAAGATCTCTTTAATAATTTTGGATAAATTTAACATAAAAAAAAATTAATTTTGACTAATCGATGGCCCGAGCACGGGTCGAGCGAAAAAGTAAGAAGAAAAATAGAAATATTTAGTCAAAATTTGAAAAATAATTTTTTTCATTTGGTGATTTTGGGCGTAGGTAATCAATATCTCGGATCAAAGAAAAAATTATAAAGATCCAAAATGAAAAACCTGTCCTAATATCTCGGTCAATGATACAGAAGAGTTTAGAATTACACCACAAAATATTCTGAGTGAAATTATGTAATTAACGTCAAACGAATTTTTTTCATGAATTTCCAAGTTTGGGATCTTCGACGGGATTTGCAAAACTTGGATCGAGAACTTATGTTTCCGCACATACAGGATTTTGCGTTTAAAAATGACTTCAGTTCAAATATGTTCAACGACAAATTGGCGAAAATCCTATGTCAAGCGAATTTTAATTTCGATATTCAAACTTCAAAACTTTGTGAAAATTATTTTTTATTTGACAGGTTTTTTGAACAGCTTGCAAATTTTTCCGTCATTTTAAAAAGCAAATTTAAATTCGAAATTTAAAATAAGCTTGATGCTTTTTTTTCTGACCAAAATTAATTCTGGAAAACACATAATGTTTTAGAAAATTTCCAACGTTAAAAATACTGTCAAATTTAAGAAAGAATTTAAACTTTTGGACAAAAATTGTCATTTACAGAAGAGTCCAAAGTTTAGAAAATTGTCTTATTTGAACTAAAAATTGTTAAATTCGAATACAATTCTTAACTTTTTAAAATAATTGTATAATTTCAAATTTAAGAAAAAAATAAAATCTTTGAAAATAATTCAGAATTTAACAGAAAAAAGTTAATTTTGAAAAAAATTGTCAAATTCATGATAAAATTGTCAAATTATAAAGAAAGATGGATTATAAAAAAACAGAGTGAAATTCGAAGAAAATTGTCGAATTTGGAATAAAATTTTAAAACACATTGGGCAAGTTTTAATGAAAAACTGTCAATTTGTATTCAAAAATTGTCAAATTTTAAATCAAAGAAAATTGCCAAACTATCAAAACAATTTAAATTTTTGAAAAATAAAGTAAAATTTTAAGATAAATTGTCAAATTTGTAATAGATCGGCAAAATTTGAAAACAACTGTAAAATTAAAAAAAATGTCCATTTTAGAAAAATTGTGAAATTTTCACCAAAAATTGTCAAATTTATACATAAAATTGTCAAATTTTTACAAAAATTGTAAATTTTCTACAAATTGTCAAATTTTTACAAAATTTGTCTAATTTTACAAAATTTATGTCAAATTATTACACAAAATTGATCGATTTTGAGAAAAATTGTTTAATTTAAAGGACACATTGGCCAAATTTCTTAGAAAAACTGTTTAAATTTTTATTAAAAAATTGACAATTTATCAAGAATTTCAAATTTCAACAAAATTGAAATTTTTAAGAAATAAACGTAAAATTTAAGATAAATTGTTCAGATTTTTGTAACAGATTGGCAAACTTTGCAAGAAAAATGTTCAAATTAAAACTAATGTGTCATTGGTTTATTTTTTTTATAATTATGTCAAATTTCAAATAAATTAAAGTTTTAAAAAAAACAGTGAATTTTTCAAAAATTTAAATTAGTAAAATTTGACAATTTTAGAAAAATTGACACGCAGTTAAATTTTGACAATTCCTTAAAAATTGAGAATTTACCTCCAGCATTTTGAGAATTTTTTTAAGAAATTAAAAAATCTTTTCTAAAAATTTGCCGATCTTTGTCAAAATTAGACAAGCTTTTTTTGCAAATTGAATTAGTTGCTTTAAAAATTTTTTTAAAAATTGGGACAATTTTTCGGATAGGAAGTTGAAACTTTTATAAAAAATAAATTTTTTTTTTTTAGACAAATTCAAGCAATTTTTACATAAATTTGACAAATTTTTTTTTCAAAAATATATTACATCTTTCAAAATTTTGACTATTTTAAGGAAATTTTATTTTTTGGAGATTTGACAATTTCTTGATAAAATTTGGAAAAATTGTTATTCTTAATTTGACGATTTTTGGAAAAAAATATTTTGATATTTTTTCTAAAAGAATTGACAATTTTTTTAATTTGCCAATTGTGCGATTTTTTGTAGAAAATTTGACTATTATTTATTAAATTTGACATTTTTTACAAAAATTAGGCAATTTTTTTAATCTTTTACAGAATTTAACTATTTTTTAAAATTTGACAATTCTTTTCACAATTTTTTTTCGCAATAAAACAATCTTTATAATTACACAATTTTGACAAAATGACTGGGATTTATAAATGTTTCTTTGAAGTATGAGCTCTTTGATACAGTTTGACAATTTTTTCACAAAAAATTTGGACGAATTTTTTCTTTAAGTTGACAATTTTTTCTTAAGTTTGACAATTTTTTCCTTAAGTTTTGAAGATTTTTTCAAAATCAAGACTATTTTTTTTTGGAAATCCGACAATTAACTTCTTATTTGGACTGGGGAATTAAAGATTTTGAAAATGTGTTATTTAAATGGACAATTTTTGTGAAAATTTGACAAATTTTTAAAAGAATTGAACAATTTTTTTAAATTTTACAGTTTTTTTTAAAATTTGCCAATCTATTAACAAAATTTGACAATTTAATTTAAAAATTTTACTTTATTTTCAAAATTACAATTTTTCTTGAAATTTTAAATTTTTTGAAGAAATTTTTTAATTTTTAATAAACAATTCGTACAACTTTCATTAAGAATTTGCCAATGGTGTTTTTCAATTTGACATTTTTCAAAAAATTTGACAATTTTTGTAAAAATTTGACAATTTTGTAACAAATTAGTGTAAAAATCTTGACAATTTTTGTAAAATTCTGAAAATTTTTTTCAAGAATCCGACATTTTTTTTTTCAAAATTGACGTAGTTTTTTAATTTCCTATTCTTGGAAATTCTGATAATTTCTTAGAGAATTGGACAATTTTTTTCTTAAAATATGACAATTTTTTCTAAATTTTGCCAAGTTTTTTATTATGCATTTGACAATTTTTCTGAAAATTTGAGGATCCATCTTTCTGGAAAATATTCACAAAAATTGATAAATTTTTATAAAAATTAGATTAATTTTTATAAAATTTTGATAATTTTTTAAGAAATTTGTAAAGTTGTTTTAGAAAAATTGTAGAATTTTCTAAAAACTGTTGACATTTTTAATTCAAATTTGACCACTTTTCCTAATTTTTTCTTTAAATTGTCATTTTTTCAGAAATATGACTAATTTCTTTCAAATGTTTGACGATTTTTTTTTGATTAAAAGATATTCTTTAGCGATCCATGAGTCAAGTTTTGACCCAATTAACAATATAAGCTTTGGGCCTAAAATCGACATAATTCAGGTACGATTTCCGGGTGACTTAAGGCTCAGCAATTTTGGTTTGTTCTATATGCGTCAATATCAATAAATTTACTCTGCAGCTGGCCTTTTTTAAACAAGCTTGAGGCTGTATATTTGGTAATAAATTAAATTATTTTGGATTCTGAACATTAAATTTTTGTCTATTTATTCTCTGCAATGTCCAGCGCTCAGACCTTACATTTTTTCAATATTTTTTGTTCTCTGGGACACTTGGTGGTCAAGTTTTAAATTGTTCATAGGTCATTTCATGGTCCCTGATTCGATTTACCCAAGAAACTGACTTTTTCTATCCTTCAACGGTTTTTTTATATTCAAAAAAATCTCAAGAGTTTCAAAATTTTTCTCTTTTTTAGTGACATTGTGTGATTCTGAAAGATTTACAAAGGTCATTTTCGTGTTCCTTGGTATACAATTCACTCTAGAAAACTGACAATGGTCAATACAGAGTTCAATTCCTAACAAAATGCTCAAATCCTCGAAAAAATTTGTGCCTCTTTAGCGACAGCTGTGGCAATTTTTGGAATTTTTAAAGTTAATTTTCGTCTTTTCTAATATAAATTCCACATACAAATGAGTTTCAGATAAATTTGATAAACTCTTTAACAGATCCAGTCCCCAGATGACGGTTCCTTCTAATAATTTATGAAAGTCGACTCACCAAAAAATTCATATTTTTTTGGGCGCGGGCCAAGGAGTACTTTTTTTGTTTGATCATTGAATATACATTCTATTCTATACTATAAAATTAAATTTGGCTTTGTCGGGAAATTTTTTTCGAAAAAAAAGCCAATTAAACACAAAAATAATCTTAAAAATAGTTTTTTGGTCATTTTTAGGCATTTTTGGAAAAAATTGTAAGCAGATTGTTTTCTTCTTATTTACTAGTCTATCGATCGAATGGGTCATTTGGAGTCTTCCAGGACTTTCAAAATCGGTCCTGGCAGACCGCGGCCACTCTAGTATAATTATCAGAGTATGCGGAAATTGAAATTTCGAACATATGCCACATTATGTATTTATACATAAGCAAAATTAAATATTTCAACATTTTCAACATTATGTGTTAATATATAATGAAACATATTTAAAAGTTATAAAAAGTGTTCATGAATTGATATTGTAGAGTATTTGCACGTTCAAATAATTTATGTTACATAATAAGACATTAATTAAATGCAAATAACAAAAAAAAATTAGCGTGTCCAATTATTGGACTCCAATATCGATTTTTCAGAAAATTTTTAAAAAAATGTACCAAAAAACGCGCCTTAAAATTTAGCACAAAACTGTGTATTTCAAAAGTTTGACCTAAAATCGGATGTTGAACATGGTAATACCGTGTCGGTATACATACAGTTTATTATAAAAAATTTAAAAAATCAACTATTCCTTCGCTTGCCATCCGTCCGAGAAGATACGGTCGATCAATATCAACGTCAGCAAAATTAGCAGAAACAATGTTTTTGTCAACGCAAATTAGAAACCAAGCCCCTAAAAAAAATTAGCTCACTGATTGATTTTAAAGATAGGGAACATCCTTTTCGAGAAAATTTTTGAATTTTGATAGAAATAAGGGGGTACTGGTCGCTGGTTTAATTAGGCCTTTGGGGCATTGAAAATGGTTCAAATTGATTTGGGGTGATAAAAAAGTGTACAACCATTTGTCAACCAACCAAATTATCAGTAAAATTTTTTAAAAAATTTCGTGTCTTTTCGACATTGTCTAAAATTTTTTTTAGATTTCAAAAAGTCTTAGTATTTAGTTTTTTATCTGTACAATTAATACTTGAGAATAGAATAAAATCTGAAACGTCCTGAATGGAATCAATTTTAAAAAATTACGATTGCTTTTATTAAACCTCTAAAACTTGGAAATATCACCTTGACGTAAGCCAACTTTCCAGCGACAAGTACCTTCTTAAGGGGGTTCTGCATGTCAATTTGCATGCACAAATAAAGTTTCTTTTTTTCATAAATTTAATAAAAATTATCATGTTTGGGTAAATCGGGTCTGACAAATCTATTATGACTTATAAAAAATCTTTATTCCGACGTTATAGTCTATTTTTTGAGTTTCATCCAAAATTCGCGTATGAAAGAAATATTAATAAAAATATCATAAAAATGACAAAAATGAATTCTCTGTGAAAAACTGATAAAAAAAGAATTTTTAAAAGCGTGCATCCCCTTTATTGAAGGAAAATCGGCGTTTTATTATTTGTTATGTACAGCAAGGTCCGGCGGATAGGTGAAGGCGGATAGGTGAAATCCGGCTAATAGGTGAAGGTTTTGAGCGAAAAAACTTTTCCGGCGGATAGACGAAAGGCAAAAGATAGGGGTTTTTTTTCAAAACTTCCGAGGCAAAAAGATAGGCGTTTTCGAAAAGCTAAAATAAAGGCATATTTGAGAATTTTTATGAATGACAAAACTATTCAATTAATTTCTTCTTAAAGTCGAGTCTGTGAAACTTTGCTCAGTTTCTTCATAAAATAATTTCAAAATAACGGCCCAGTAGCTTAGGGATTTTTCTTGCGTATTTCTAGCACTTTTAATTTCTCTACAAGCGATAAGTGATAGTTTTTTTGAATGGTATTTTTTTTTCTTAGAATTCATTTTTAATAAAAATTTTATTTAATATATTTGGCCGAATATAATCAGATAAATGCATTCTAGAAGCTAAATTCGAATTACTGCGTGAGTCAATAATCCGAAAAGTNATCAGGTGAAAACTAATTGAAAATCAGAGGTTCAATATCGTGGGATTAAGGTCTCAGTCCACTTGGAGGCAGGGGTCGGCAAAGTGCTCGGAGGCAGCGCCCGAGTGACGAAATAGATTCGTTCACGTCATCTATGCCTCAAGGCCACTGTCAACGCTTCCTAGACCTATTCATAAAAAAATCCGAACAAGGATTCAGCAAAACGGGTTAGGGGGATATAAGAAAGATTTTGAAATGTTAACGAAATTCTGTTTTCTCATTTTTACGAATCACCTGAACGTAAACTCATTATCTCTTGCCCAACATTCGGTCGGATGTTATGTTTCCGTGTTATTTTGAAAGTTTCAACTAATTTGTATATTATCTGCTCGAGTTTTTAGCTGCTGGGCAAAAATTGAGCATTTTTAAACTCGTTTTCGTAATACGCTTTACGAATTTGTTACTAATTCGAAAAACATTTTGAATTTATGAAAATTATAGAAAATGTTGACAGAACAATATTTTATTTTCATTTTTACGTTTGATCATTTTAATCACAAGTTAGAGACTGTTAAAAAGTGGTTACAAATACCCAGCAATTTACATTCAGAACCCCCTTAAACATCTTCCAGTACCTTTTTAAACATCCTTTCAAGCATCAAAAATGATATAACCATCCGGAATTTTAGGTTGGTCGAGTGTCCAGAACTTTTTTAATTTTATCATGAACGGCGAAAATTGAAAATCTGAGTTAAACGGAAGTCAAGCGGTGTTTTTTGGTACTACATTTCAGTACCAGAAGTTAAGTCTTAACTGTTGGTACTAAATTTTAGTGCCAGAAGTCAGTTCCTCACCGTTTGTACTACACTTTCACTTTTTGCAACATATGTTTCGCTCGAACTCACGGTATCCTACTTATTGTAGTACCAGAAGTAATCTATACACTTTTGGTACTTGTAGGTCAAACGGACCGTGCCCGTATTCTTATATAAACTTAAAAATTACCTTTTTGTCTTTGTTTTTCTTCAAAAGCAATCAAATTTTCAATGCTCAGTTTTGATAATGCATTTTTCACACCAATAATATTTTCCGCCTGAATAAGAGTTTCAATTTTTTTTGAGCGATTCGCTTCCAAACATAAGATCCGTCATCGAGAGTAAAAATACAACTTACGTTAAATACTCTTGTGTGTCGAAGAATCACGCGACCAAATTATGAATTTAAAGTTAAACGAAAGGTGAGTGATGCGTGTAGGTTGTAATTTAACTGTCGATAAGAATACGCAACTATGACGCATTTCATTTTTTTGCTTTGAATCAGTATGTAGCTCAAACCAGACAATCAGGGATCTTGAGTCAGGATTCCTGACTCAGGATAGTTTTCTATATATATACGAAGTCAGGCTTGAGAAGGCTGCATTTGAAGGGGGTCGGTGCATTTTGCCAGATACGGATATGGGCTCTTGATGAAAAACTTTTTACTGGGTTATATATTCTTCTGCAATATAACCCACCAAAAGTAATGTTTTAATACTCCAGGCAAAATTTGTAACTACAGAATTTTCGAATTCCTGCTTTTTAAGAGAAAAATTTTAAGTTCGAATTGAACTTTCGGATTCGACAAATTTATGATAAATTTTTGAAAACACTCCGAACATTATGAAAAAATGCGTTTATTTTTTTCTCCAAATTTTATTCAGTATTGTTTTGAATCAACAAAAAACTCTTCAAAATGACCTACATTACTTTTCGCGTAGTGACCACATATTTTAAATAGTGCTATTTTGAAAAATCATAATGACATTTTTTTGAAGTTTTCGGTCGAAACTATTGGAACATATATGAAAATTTTTCTCCATTTCTTTTGTTTTTCCAAAACTATTTTTCTGGAATCTTAGCTGAAAATATCTGGGAATGGCTACCTTCTTAATACTCTGAATCTCTTTCTTTAACCCGTGTAGCACAACACCTATAATATAGGTGAACTTGCATATTAAAAATCATCTAAAATATGCAAAAAACATCGTAGAATTGTCTTCTTCGAATACAATTATAAAGAATTTTGCAAAAATTTCAAAAAGTGACTTATTTTTTTTTGGAAATTTTGTTCAAATTTTACGGAGGGTTGATTTTTTGAGATTTTTTTTTCCAAAGTTTTTAACCTCTAAAAAATAAATGCGTACTATTGCGTCAATTAAAATTTGAAAATAGCCAGTTTTTAGGAGTGTTTTGTCATGCGTTGACACTCAAACAAAGATTAATTGGTATATCAGGAACAGATATTTTTTTTAAAAAGTGATATTTCAAAATTTCAATTTTAAGTATTTCACGAAAATATTTTAATTATTAAAAAATTAATTTGAGCAATTAAATATTGTCACATGAGCACTTGATTAGTATTTCGACGAATAATATCAGAAGTGACTTATCTGCTTGTTATAGGGGAAAAAACCATTTTTTTATGAAAAATTGTTGCAGTTTTTCATCAAAATTTAAACCCTATTTAAAAATAATTTTTGCATTGATTATCATATAAATCAAATCAAGAAAGAAACGCATGACATAGTCAGATCTTGTGCATCGATTCCCAATACAAAATAATTTGTGAACACCACTGTGAGCTTCGCTATCACCTGAATATGCTGTACCTTGCTCTTATCAGTAATTTCTAGAAACTAAAAATCAAAAATTCTAGAATATCAAGATGTCGGATGCACAATATACCCGTTTGAACTTTCCTATGCACCAAAAAATTAAACCCTAACTACTTGGCTTTCTGTAATAGGCGCCTTGAACAGTCACCTATATAAAGGTGACGGTGCCTTGGCGGAATGTTTTTTTTCTGTGCTCACACGGGTTAAACGAAACTACGGATTCGGCAAAATACTCCAAGGCCTCATTAACCCAGAATTAAAAATTTAAGTCAACTTAAACTGCCGAATTGATCAGGCAACCCATCCATCGTTCTCAATTTATTTTTATTTAAACTCCTGCAGAAAAATACTTCTTTCGATGTAGTAAAATTCGGTTTTTCGTCTTTTCACAAATTTGAATTTCGATTTTGACGTGAAATCGTAATAAAATAGAAATTAAATAATCCGAGTCAGTGGTGCGAAAGCGTATTTTATGGTTTCTAGGTAGTTTTTTCAAAAGACGGATTTATAAAGTAAATAATCAATCTGAAAAATTTAATTATACAAGTAACTGACAGTGGCTACTTGTGTCTGAAAAGTTTTTATTGGAAATTTTGAAATGGAAAAAGTTTCCATCAAGAACAAAAAAACTTGAAAAAGTGCAAATTGTCAAATTCACCGAACCCCCTTAAGTTGAGGTAAGACGACGACTATGCAGGAGAAATATTCTCATCTAAAGTTAAGTTTATAATATAAACATAAATTGGCTAAGTATCATGTACTTATATATAATTTAACTTGAGCGTGAGTTTTTAAGAGAATTATACACTATACCTGACTTAGAGTGTTAATTAAATGCATTTATAATTATATAAAACTGAGCGGATTAATTACAATTTGTAAAAGCCTTTCAAATATAGCTTATATTATATACGTATTACCGTATGAAATAAGACGAATTTATTATCAACGTTTCACAGAGCTTCATAAAATATCAAAAAAAAATAGCTGATCAAGTACAAACATGCTTCACCAATTGGTAAGACAAAAATTGTACAAAAATATAAGGATTAAAAATTTAAAAAAATCAAAATAATTGCAATATAGAAAATAATTTATTTAATTGTACTATAAAATTTATTAAGTTTATTATTATAATTAACCATAATAAAATAATTTATTTGTATAGTTGAAAACCCTTCATTTAGTGATTTTTTTTAAACACAGAAACGGTGTGGTTTGGTAATTTAGAATTTGTCTGGGAAACCAAGCTGCTGAGTTAAAGTTTCACTCTGTGCGATTCGTTTGTTGAAACAAGAGTTTTTGTCAAAGGGGTTTGTGTAAAGCGTCCACAGAGAAAGAACCGAGCTGATCTCAAAAATTGTCACATTATTTGGGTGTCCACCAAATTATAATATTTCTTGGACCATTCTAGTGCAAAAATTATACCATAAAACTCAATCTCATGCCTGGAGTCCCAGACGTAGCTAGTTGTGAGTCCTTTAATGGTAAGTTATCCTTAAAAGGGATGGGAAACATAATGTTGAAGTTTGTTGTTTTTGCTTTTGGTATTTTGGGCAACATATTGGGTGGGTAAGAGAGATTGTCAATTCGCCTAGAGTCTCGGCTATGTTCCCTCATTCGGGAAGAGCGAATCAGAACGCCTGTCGTGAGTTCTTATTCTTGCTCCGGTGCCAACCGTGCAATTCTCCGAATGAATTCGCTTTCGCGAATAGTTAATACAAATAGGCCGGTTCTAGAGAAATGTCGCGCTTTTTCTGGTCTGACCGACAAAAACCGTCATGCTCCCGGTTTTGACTTTCATACCATCAAAGACTCAAATCCATGCTGGAGTCAGACATCTAGGTTTTCGTACCTATTATGTTACTCTTAGGTTAATGAAGGGATAATGCCTCTTTGAGTCAGACCCTCCGATAATTAGCCCAGGCATTAGCCCCGACTGATTGGAGTATTTTAATTTTTATTTTTATCCTTGTGGGTTTTGTTTAATGTTAATCTGCAAGTTTTTAAATTAATAAATCGTGGTAAGCGCTTAAATCTTCACTAAGGTAGTCATTAATAGGACTTTGTTTGTCCCGAAGTTTATTGACGTAGAGGCCACCATGTGGATCGTTGACGGGTTAGAAATCCGCGACAGTAACCCACTTTAATGTCTTAATGTTGGCCTGGCCTTGAAGATATCCCCTTGGCAGAGTGCCATAATCGAGGTCGTGTGATTCATCGATAGATAAGAGAAAATAATTTTCCAGATAGTTCAGGCATTTCTTACCAAATAAATGTTAGTGAATCAGGCTGTTTTGAATCCTTTAGGATAAAATCAAAAGAGTGTTGGAGTATCTTAAATTTCCGCCAGATCGTTTGCCAAGCCGATTTGACTTCCAATTATGCTGTAGGGTATTTTCTTGAACAAAGTCCGGATTTGCTCCTACGTTGGTTGATAAGTTTTAGGGTTGATGGTGCATTTCAGAATACGCGCTTAAATTCCAAATGCTGTTACTTTATTGACACCAATTTTCAACGATAGTTTGATACCACGACCATTTTTGTTATTCTAGATCTGTTTTAATAAAACTTTTAACGACAGCTCCTCGCTTTCAATTAACTTAATAATTGTAAGCGAGTGTTTTATAGCGTAATAGTGGCGCGTTTGTTCAACCGCTTTATGTTACTTCCATCATAACAATTTGCCCGTAGGGGTAATCTCATTTGGTCATGAAAGTTCATCTATTTCTTGAGATAGATATTGATACTGCTGTTCTTTTTGTTGATTGGCCTTTTAACATTTCTAATTTTCTCTCAAATCCCATAAGGATTAAATGGCTAATCGGATCCTGTAAGATGGTGTTGCAAAAGAATTTGGATTCCATGGAAAAACATTCTGAATTTACATGATATTAAGCAGAAAGATAAATATAAAATAATCTTTATTTAAATAATTTGTTATATAATATTCTATTTTAAGGTGAGTAGAATAAATTATTTCCGAGTGTACGTATAATGGTTGGCTTTGGTTATACGGTTAATATTAATTTCCTGTCAATGTTTTTATTTCGTAATTTTGTTCGACAATAATTTAAAGTCTATTAATTTTAAGCAGTATTTGATCCTTTGGTATTTTTGTTAACGGTTAAAACGTCCCCGAATTTTGGTTTTCTCAGGGGAATTTCTGTAAATATTGAATGAATTAAAGCGAAGTTTACTTTTTAATAACGCAAAGTCCATTTGTGAGCCCTCTCGTTGGATAATCATCGAGCATCCCATATTATTTTCGAAAGAACTTAATTCGTCAGATATCATTCTTAAAAGTTGCATTTTTTATTTAATTAGATTGAAATTTTAACATAATTTACATATTATCCTTGTCATATTGGTCGAGTAAAATTGTGGCGCCCCCTTGAAGTATGTTCTAGGACTTTATTCCTATATCTGAATATCATTTCAGAGTCTCTCTTCAATTAAGAGAGAGGCAATATTTATCATTACTTTTTTGTTGGTCATCAGCATTCTTTCAAACTTACAGAATTCTCCCGCTATGGCCACTTATTTTTTATTAAAACCACAATTTTCGAGATTTTTCGAAGTGGTAAACAAGCTGCGATGTTGATCGTCAGATTAAAATATTTTGAATTTTTTGTTATGTATTTCCTTTTCCACATTTTTAAGTGTTTAATTTTGCTGTCAAAAGGTCCAAATTGGTATTTGGTTTTAAAATCACTGTAACTTGTTCCGTTTTCAAGCTCATTGGGTTTTGTTTTGAACTTTCAGAGGAAATACTCAAAAAACGGCCGCTCATTATCTGCAATGACGGTTATATCGGTCCAATTTGCATATTTCAAATCGCCTACGCCAGGTTTCCGGTTAAAAAGGTAAAACCTAACATATGGCCGTTCTTTCTCATTACTAACCTGTGACCAACAGTGTTTCCATTATTATAAGCAATTCCTTTAAGGAAAAATATATTCTGCTTTTTTTAAGGAGCGTAAATTTTTGTTCGTGTATAATTTACTGCCAGCTATTAGCCCAGTTTTTTAATTCGATTGCTTATAGTGGTAATAAATTTTTTATCCTTAAGGAAATATTTTATTATTTTTTTTTTGCATAGAATAACATAATATCTTAAACGTAGGGCTTTGACTCTCTGATTTTGTTCTTTGTATTTACCGCACGCCTTGAAAAAAACTTAGACAACTTTTGTTTCATTCAGATTTTTTGATACCTTTCTCTCAATAAAAGTTTCTAGCAAAGTGATTTGTTTTTGCCAAACTTATTTGCAGAATAAGGAGATTTTTGATTTTTTCATGATTCGTCCGTGTCCTGAATTGGGAAAATTTTTTAGTCATATTGAATTCTTATGATTATTTTTAAAGTTTTTTAATCCTTAAGGAATAAATAATTTGTAATCAGAAATAAATAACGTGGGTGTTAATTTTGGTTTCAGCAGTGTTCTGTTCGCTTGGTCTAATGTCAATTTTTGACAAATGTTAAATACCAGCATTTTTGTTGTTAAAAATTCTTTCTGAATCATTTTAATTAATCCCGATATCGGTTGGTCTAAATTGATGAATTTTGCTAATTTTTTAAGGGTTTGTAAAGGGAAATTAGGTTAAAATGCGGTATTTTCCCAGGATACAGTGGCTGGCGATGGTGAGTATGCATAAATCTTGATTGATTTATCATTTCTCCTGATGGTTCCATATCTCTGAAATTATGAATCTTTAGTTTTGTATAAAGGATGTCAGAAAGTGTCAAGTTTTTTTATCCTTGCGGTATATACATTTTAAAAAAAAAAAAAAATTTTTATCCTTAAGGAATTAATGGTTAATTCCAAGTGCCTCTGCCGGCCTCTACCTGGACAACCTCCTCTTTGATTATTATCATTATTTGGCTGATAATATTCCATTTTGATCTCCTCCATTTTGTTGATTGGCGAAAGGAGGGGGATTATAATTATTATTATCGACCCATGGTTGGTTATTATTATTTGTCCAGTATTTCCTCGACCAACGATTTTGACTCGGCCCCGACCTCGGCCCGACCTCGGTGTTGATACCCCAGCCTTTGCGCGACCTGCAGCCTCTGTAGCCTGGTCCGCGACTCTGCCCGCCATATTGCTTAACAGATTTTTTCTGGTTCCATTAATTTTGGCTTCTTTGGCTTTACCCTTGATCGGCTAGTTCCTAGCTAATCACAGGCAAGCTTATTCATTTCAATTGCCATCCTCGGGGGGCTGTTCATAAACACGTGTCGATTGCGATAAATAATCCTATTTGTCTTTCTGGGAGCAGTAGATCATAAATTTTTTGGGTTTAACCCTAGTACTGACAATGAAACTTTTTGTTTGTTCAACCTTGCTAAACCACGTTTATTTGCTTATGATATCGGTCACTACTTGGAAAGTGGTCCGATATTCTTTTGGATAATTCTAAACATGGTTTCTAGTCTTTTTTTTGTATTTTTCGCAGGCGGGTAAGCATACGAACAAAAAATGATGCTACTGTCTCTAAAGCCGATCATTGGCTGGGTTTTTGAAGCTGTCAGCGCTCGTAAATCTTAGATATTTTTAACCGTCCGGTTTATTATCATATGGTAGATGGTTTTTGATCAATTTACCACATTTACTCTCTAATGAAATCAATTTTTTTTCCATTACTTGAAATTTTTCTTTGCCCTGGCTATCAGTTCGATCTTCTATACTGTTAGCCAGCCAATCTAGTAATTGTTCCGCACTCATGGTCAAAATTAATGTTATTTTCATGGGGTGTTAATGTCTGATTATTGGCAAACTTTAAATTCTGGATTTGAATAAATCTAATTTATACTTGGACATCCCTTTCAATTTTTAACAAGGCCATCAGTTTTCTTCCTTAAGGCGATTACATCGGGCGGATCGCATTATATCTAGCTCTGTGATAATGTTGCGTATCTGTCTTTGTTGAAGCGTTATGTGTTTTTAACATTTCATCAATATCAAGCAGAATGTTAGGCTCCATCACATAATTGTTTGACTGTCGGTCACTATGCGTGATTTTTGTCCAACTGAAGTTTCACGTTCGCGTATTTAATCCTAAGGATGACATGACCGACTCCGCTGTATTCAATTCTAATAAATTTAACTCATAATTAAAAAGTTTATTTAAATTACGTGTTACTTATAATTTTAAGTAAATATATATTAATGTTTTTTTGTCCTTAAGGATTCAAATATTAGTTCCAAATGTGCAATTGATAAATTATAATTTTTTGTCACCATTTTTGATTTTTGTCAAATAATTTATCGATATTTTTGTCATAATGAATGCTTTGATGAATTTTCTTTGTCTAAAATGGCCCGTTATACATTTCTAGGTACAAAATGTTATGATTTCCGGAACGTAACTTTTCAGCATTATTAAGTTGCTCATTTCTGAATTAATATGTTAGTTATTTTGGTTATCTAACTTAGAGATGAAAATTTTTAATATTTAAAATTTTTGTTTAATTTCAAAAATTTTATGAGTTTTTTAAATCCTTATGGTTTAAAGATACGTTTTAATATTGTGTGGGAATTTAATCGCTATCATATTCGTCACTAGAGACGTTTCATCACTTTCAAAACTCGTTTGTCCACGTTGGGGGTTAAAATTTTTTTGTGTAATAATTTTCGTATTAGCGTCCTTGAAAAAACTTATTTCTTCATGAATAAAGAATTTCTATGTAAGAAATTTTTTGTCACGGTTGATTTGAATATGATGTCAAACTAGGTTGTTATATAATTTTCTATTATCCAACCATGGATCTAAATTGCATGTCTGAATTGAAATAAATTTTTTAATCAAATGTTAGTTTTTCCAGTACAATTATACAGTATAAGGCCCCACTTTTTTGTGTTAGGGTAAAATTATTTTTTTCGTTTTTT
>SCLH01000121.1:86185-149365 GCA_004367855.1 Oikopleura vanhoeffeni
AAATTGGGCCATTTTTTTCTCCGGAGAAAAAAATGGCCCAATTTTGGCCAATAATTATTTAAATCTATTATTAACATACCATAAAAGACTCAATCTCATGCCTGGAGTCAGACGTAGCTAGTTGTGAGTCTTTAATGGTAGTTATCTTAAAAGGGATGGGAAAATATGTTGAAGTTTGTAGTTTTGCTTTTGGTTTTTGGGCAACATATTGGGTGGGTAAAGAGAGATTGTCAATTCCCTAGAGTCTCGGCCTATTGTTACCCTCATTCGGGAGAGCGAATTCAGAACCCTGTCGTGAGTTCTTTATTCTTGCTCCGGTGCCAACCGGTGCAATTCTCCGAATGAATTCGCTTCGCGAATGAGTTAATAACAAATAGGCCGGTTCTAGAGAATTGTCGCGCTTTTCTGGTCTGACCGACAAAACCGGTCATGCCTCCCGGTTTTGACTTTCATACCATAAAAGACTCAATCTCATGCCTGGAGTCAGACGTATCTAGGTTGTTCGTAACCTATTAATGTTATCTTAGGTTATATGAGGGATAATGCCTCTTTGAGTCAGACCCTCCGATAATTAGCCCAGGCATTAGCCCGACTGATTGGAGTATTTTATTTTTTATCCTTGTGGGTTTTGTTTTTTAATGTTAATTGCAGTTTTTAATTAATAAATCGTGGTAGCGCTTAAATCTTCACTAAGGTAGTCATTAATAGGATCTTTGTTTGTCTCCGAAGTTTTATTGACGTAGAGCCACCATGTAGGAGTCGTTGACGTATAGAAATCCGCGACATTAACCCACTTTAATGGTCTTATTGTTGGCCTGGCCTTGAAGATATCTCCTTGGCATGAGTGCCATAATCGAAGGTCGTGTGATTCATCGATTGCTAAGAGAAAATAATTTTCAGATAGTTCAGGCATTTCCTCTACCAAATCAAATTTTAGTGATTCCGTGTTTTGATCCTTAGGATAAAATCAAAAGAGTGTTGAGTATCCTTAAATTTCCGCCAGATCGTTTGCCAAGCCGATTTGACTTCCATTACTGCTTGTAGGGTATTTTCTTGAACATAGTCAGGATTTGCTCCTCGTTGGTTGATTAGTTTTAGGGTTGATGGTGTAATTTCAGAATACCCGCTTAATTCAAATGCTGTTACTTTATTGACCCAATTTTCAACGATAGTTGATACCACCGACCATTTTTGTTTAAATTCTAGATCTGTTTTTAATAACATTTTAACGAAGCTCTCGCTTTCAATTAACTTAATAATTGTAGCGAGTGTTTTATTAGCGTAATAGTGGCGCGTTTGTTCAACCGCTTTTATGTTACGTTCCATCATAACAATTTGCCCGTAAGGGTATCTCATTTGGTCATGAAAGTTCTCTATTTCTTGAGATAATATTGATCTGATGGTTCTTTTTGTTATTGGCCTTTTAACATTTCTAATTTTCCTCTCAAATCCCATAAGGATTAAATGGCTAATCGGATCCTGTAATGGTGTTGCAAAAGATTGGATTCCATGGAAAAACATTCTGAATTTAAATGAATATTAAGCAGAATAAATATAAAATAATTTTATTTTAAATAATTTGTTATATATCATATTCTATTTTAAGGTGAGTAGATAAATTATTTCCGAGTTGTAGTATAATGGTTGGCTTGGTTATACGGTTAATATTAATTTTCCTTGTAAATGTTTTTATTTCGTATTTTGTTCGAAAATAAATTATAAAGTCTATTAATTTTAAGAGTATTTGATCCTTTGGGATTTTTGTTAAACGGTTTAACGTTCCCCGAATTTTGGTTTTCTCAGGGGATTTCTGTAATATTGAATGAATTAAGCGAAGTTTACTTCTTAATAACGCAAAGTCCATTTGTGAGCCCTCTCGTTGGATAAACTCATCGAGATCCCATATTATTTTCGAAAAACTTAATTCGTCAGATATCATTCTTAAAAAGTGCCATTTTTTATTTAATTAGATTTGAAATTTTTAACATAATTTACATATTTTCCTTGTCATATTGGTCAAGTAAATATTGTGCGCCCCTTGATGTATGTTCTAGGACTTTATTCCTATATCTGAATATCATTTCAGAGTCTCTCTTCCAATTAAGAGAGAGGCAAATATTATCATTACTTATTTTGTTGGTCATTAGCATTCTTTCAACTACAGAATTTCTGCCGCTATGGCCACTTAATTTTTTATTAAAACCACATATTTTTCGAGATTTTTCGAAGTGGTAAACAAAGCTCGATGTTGACCGTAGATTAAAAATTTTTGAATTTTTTGTTATCGTATTTCCTTTTAACATTTTTAAGTGGTTTAATTTTGCTTCAAGGTCCCAAATTGTATTTGGTTTTAAAATCACTGTAACTTGTTCTGTTTTCAAGCTCATTGGGTTTGTTTTTGAAACTTTCAGTGGAATACTCAAAAAACGGCCGTCATTATTTTCAATGACGGTTATATCGGTCCAATTTGCATATTTCAAATCGCCTACCCGGTTTCCGGTTAAAAAGGTAAAACCTAACATTATGGCCGCTTCTTTCTCATTAATACCTTGTGACCACAGTGTTTCCATTATTATAGCAATTTCTTTTAAGGTAAAAATATTTGCTTTTTTTAGGAGCGTAAATTTTGTTCGTGTATAATTTACGTGCCAACCTATTAGCCAGTTTTTTTAATGATTGCTTTATAGTTGGTAATAATTTTTTATCCTTAAGGAAATATTTTATTATTTTTTTGCAATAGAATAACATAATATTTAAACGATAGGGCTTGACTCTCTGAATTTTGTTCCTTTGTTTTACCCACGCCTTGAAAAAACTTAGACAATTTTGTTCATTCAGATTTTTGATACCTTTCTCTTCAATAAAAGTTTCTAGCAAAGTGATTGTTTTTGCCAAACTATTTGCCAGATAAGGAGATTTTTGATTTTTCATGATTCGTCGTGTCTGAATTGGGAAATTTTTTAGTCATATTGAAATAATATGATTATTTTTAAGTTTTTAATCCTTAAGGATATAAATAATTTGTATCAGAAATAAATAACGCGGGTGTTAATTTGGTTTCAGCAGTGTTTCTGTCTCGCTTTGGTCTAATGTCAATTTTTGACAAATGTTAAAATACCAGCATTTTGTTGTTAAAAATTCTTTCTGATCTTTAATTAATCCCGATATCGGTTGGTCTAATTGATGATTTGCTAATTTTTTAAGGGTTTGTAAAAGTGGAATTAGGTTAAAATCGGTATTTTCCAGGATACAGTGGCTGGCGATGGTGAGTATCATAAATCTTGATTGATTTATCATTTCTTCCTGATGGTCCATATCTCTGAATATATGAATCTTTTAGTTTGTATAAAGGATGTCAGAAAGTGTCAAGTTTTTTATCCTTGCGGTATATACATGTTAAAAAATTTTTTGATCCTTAAGGAATTGATGTTAATTTCTCAAGAGCCTCTGCCCCGGCCTCTACCTGGAAAACCTCCTCTTTGGTTATTATCATTATTTGGCTGATAATATCCATTTTGATCTCCTCCATTTTGTTGGATTGCGAAAGGAGGGGGATTATAATTATTATTATCGACCCATGGTTGGTTATTATTATTTGTCCAGTATTTTCCTCGACCACGATTTTGACCTCGACCCCGACCCCGGCCTCGACCTCGGTGTTGATTACCCCAGCCTTTGCCGCGACCTCGCCCTCTGTAGCCTCCGCGACCTCTGCCGCCATATTGCTTAACAGATTTTTTCTGGTTCGCGTTAATTTTTTCGGCTTCTTTGGCCTTTACCCTTGATTCGGCTAGTTCCCTAGCTTTATCACAGGCCAGCTTATTCATTTCAATTGCCATCTCGGGGCTGTTCATACACGTGTCTATTGCCGATAAATAATCTATTTGTCTTTCTGGGACAAGTAGATCATAAATTTTTTGGGTTAACCCTAGTCTTGACAATGAATTTTTGTTTGTTTCAACCCTTGCTATAACCACGTTTATTTGCTTATGATATCGGTCACTACTTGGAAAGTGGTCCCGATATTCTTTAATAAGTTCTAAACATGGTTCTAGTCTTATTTTTTGTAATTTTTCGCAGCGGGTAAGCATACGAACAAAAAATAATGCTACTGTCTCTAAAGGCCGATTCATTGGCTGGTTTTTTGAGCTGTCAGCGCTCGTAAATCTAAGATAATTTTTACCGTCCCGGTTTATTATCATATTGGTAGAATGGTTTTTGATCAATTTACCACATTTATCCTCTAGTGAATCAATTTTTTCCATTACTGAAATTTTCTTTGCCTGGCTATCAGTTCGATCTTTAATACTGTTAGCCAGCCAATCTAGTAATTGTTCCCAACTCATGGTCAAAATTATGTTATTTTCATGGGGTGTTAATGTCTGATTATTGGCAACTTTATTTTGGATTTGAATATAATCTAATTTATAATCTTGGACATCCCTTTCAATTTTTAACAAGGCATCAGTTTCTTCCTTAAGGCGAATTACATCCGATCGCATTATATCTAGCTCTGATTGATATGTTGCGTATCTGTTATTTGTTGAAGCGTTATGTGTTTTTAACATTTCATCAATATCAGCAGATGTTGGCTTCATCACATAATTGTTGACTGGTCGGTACTTATGCGTGATTTTGTCAACTGAAGTTTCACTGTTCGCATATTTTAATCCTAAGGATGACATGACCGACTCCGATGTATTCATTCTATAAATTTAAATTATAATTAAAAGTTTATTTAAATTACGTGTTACTTATATCATTTTAAGTAAATATTATATTAATTGTTTTTTGTCCTTAAGGATTAAATATTAGTTCCAAATGTGCAATTGATAAATTATAATTTTTTGTCAACCATTTCTTGATTTTTGTCAAATCTTTATCGATATTTTTGTCATAATGAATCTTTGATGATTTTCTTTGTCCTAAAATGGCCGTTATAATTTCTAGGTACAAAATGTTATGATTCCGGACGTAACTTTTCAGCATTATTAAGTTGCTCATTTCTGAATTAATATGTTAGTTATTTTGTTATCTAACTTAGAGACGAAAATTTTAATTTTAAATTTTTTGTTTTATTTCAAAATTTATGAGTTTTTTAATCCTTATGGTTTAAAGAGTTGTTTTAATATTGTGTGATTTTAATCGCTATCATATTCGTCACTAGAGACGTCTTCATCACTTTCAAAATCGTTTGTCCACGTTGGGGGGTTAAATTCTTGTGTATAGTTTTCGTAATTAGCGTCCTTGAAACTTATTTCTTCATGAATTAAAGAATTTCTATGTAAAAAATTTTTTGTCACGTTTGATTTGAATATGAAGTCAACTAGGTTGTTATAATAATTTTCTATTATCCACCATGGATCTAAATGCATGTCTGAATTGAAATTATTTTTAATCAAATGTTAGTTTTTCCAGTACATTATACAGTATAAGGCCCCACTTTTTGTGTTAGGTGTAAAATATGAATTTTTTCGTTTTTTCCTACATGGTATATAAGATGCAAAGTTCACTTTGTCGTCTAACCTTAACAATATTGATTTTTTGGGCCTATGAGCAACGAAGTAGGGTAATTCAGAAAATACATGAAATACTAAACAGAAACTGTTTCCTAGGTCGAATAAATGTTTAGCCGCTATATGGACTATTGTTTTCGGAGGAAAGCAATATAATTTTTTGTCCTTATGGGGTATTTGTGAGAAAAAATTGGTTGCAGCTGACTGCGATTCTTTAAATCGACTATAATATATATCGCATTTTTTGTTGGTGAAATTAGCCATACAATCAATTTGAGGTATGCCGAATTCCCGTAGGATTAAATTCCAGGCATCGTCTGATATTATTTCTTCTTTTATATCTACGATCCTAGATGCTTCATCTGCCTCCTGTACGTCAGTACGGACATGTTGAATTGTAAATATACAGTTCAATTTTATTGCCAAAATATTTATTTCTAAAATTTCATTATTAAGGGCTGGAACTTTACTACCGACATGAAATGTACTAACGACACATGAATTGTCGCATAAAAACATGATTCTTTTATTCCTTATGGTATCCCCCTTGGTTAAAATATAAGATTTTATCGCAATGGCCTCTTTTATATTGATATGTAAATCCTGGTCTTTTTTCTCCCAATAAAAAGTTCTTTCAGAACCATCAATATCAACCCAGCCTCCTGCCATATTAGAGGCATCTGTTGAAACGGTATGTCGTTTCATTTCAACAGTTAGCGAAAGTTTATCATACCAGCATCTGGTAGTCTTGAGTGTTTTTAACTCTTTATCTGCCCATATTAATAATTCTGATTTTAAGTAGTCAGTCATTTTTGTAGTTTTTTGACATAATTTTTCACAATTTGTCAAAGTTTCCGTTGTTTTTCGTATATATAATCGAAGGTTTTTAATAACTAACAAAAAACTGCACATTTTACCACGAAGTCTTTCTAGGTTTTTTAGTATAATTATATCAGTATTTATCATTAGATCTAGTTCCTCTTGAAATTTTTGCCATTTTATTGGTGGAATCGAAATAGTTTCTGTACTTGTGCATATATTAAAACCCAAAAAATTTATTTGCTGTGAACATATGAAAGTACTTTTTGAACGTGAAATGAAGCCTCCTGCGGCGATCATAGCCAAACATGTTAGATATGCATTTTTGGGTGCTTTTTTACCTGATTCTATTTCATTTATATCCTTAAGGCTCAAATTCTTTTCACACACAAGTCGGTCATCTAAGTAAAGTGACACTGGGATACCATGTCTACGTAAAAAACTAACAGCGCAGCTATTTAATAGCTGAAAATCCCCCGGAACCCTAGCGATTCCGAAGGCCGCTGCATAAAATCGAAATATGTAGTTTCCCCATCTGAAATGGGTCATATCTCGAGATGGTTCATCTAGATAGGCTTGAAGAAAGCCTGAACTATCGTCATATTTTGACAGGTAGTCATTTTTATTTATAAATAAGAGGGTATTATTTAGTGTGTCTAATTTACACGGAACCGTATAATTTTGAGTAGCTTTGAATGATCCACCATCGAAGCATACTCGATATTTATCTGTAGTCTCGTTATATGCCAAAACGAGACTAGTACGGATTTTAGAATTTATTTTGTCCATTGTCCCTAATAATTCTATTGCCCCCGAACGCACCCATTTTTTAAGTTGATCATTTATTTAACTTATATTATCTGTTAGGTGGTTTGAATTTGGTTGATAAAATTTTTCCTTAATTAAAATTCCATTTACTTTTTTAATCCTTACGGGGTAATAACTTTTTATATTGAGAATAGTACCGTCGATAATCAAAGGCTCGTTATTTTTGAGATGAAATTGTTTATGCCAATTTTTGTATAAATTATTTATAATAAAATCAGTAGCAAGCCTATAGTTAATTTTTGATCGTAGTAGTGGTCTAGCTAAATTGGGTGGTATGTAGCACTGATTGTCAAAAATGCTAATGCCGTTTGTAATATTCTTATAAGCCAAAAATTTTGTTTTCTCGCATGGTAATGTGTTAATAAAAATTAACCATATTTCTGAGAATCCCCCGAAAATGCCCGCCTTAAAACATTCTTCATCCCTAAAGTTTAAATCAGACCATCTAGGTACCTGTTCGTCTCGCCATATTTTATCAAAATTTACGAGAAGTTCAGATGAATATGTAGACCATTCCTTATGTGTATAAGGTTTTGGTCTCAATATTCCATCAAAACTGATGGCTCTTACTGGTTGCGTGCATGGTTTTTCAAATTTTTTATCAAACTCGCCATTTTTAACTGTGGTGCTAACCAAGGCATCGATTTCTTGCCAAGACATTTCTAAATATATGTTTTTTTTTAAATTTCACTACCACAATAAAAAATTTCTTATAACGTTTTTTATCCTTGAGGATTAAATATTTTATGTAACAGGATTTGAATTTGTTTAATATGTTTTTTGACCAGAAAATGTTTGATTATATTAAATTAGTTTTGTTGAAACAAGAATTTTAATTCTATTCATCATCGCTCATCAAAAGTGAGTGATCAATATAATTATTGTTCTCATCTCTAAATGGTGGGGTAATGGTGTTAGAATTCGTTGATATTTCATCAGAATTAATCTCAGATCCATCTGGATCTGATCTTTCTTCGGCGCATCTGATGAAATATACTTTTTTGAATTCAAGTAACCCTCCCGTTTTTGGTCTTATTTCTTTGACAAAGCCTTTGACTACTTTGTAAATGGGATAAGAGCAATGCATCTCGTTCATCCAATCAGAGACATTAGTGTTATATTCATTAATGTCCTGTGCTTTGGTGATTATATCAGTAAAGCGGTGGTCTGTGACATAATCAAATTTGTCAACTAAGTTGCTACAAAATCCATGGGCTGTAGGGCCAATCTCTTGAGCCAATAATTTTAACAAACTTGATAGTTTCTTAAAATTATCGAATTTATTTCTACGAGTTAACCATCTTGTAAAGGTGATAAATTGTTTTCGGACTTTTAAGCCTGTCTCAAAGAATTGGCCATACGTTTCAAAAATTTCATCCATGGGGTTTTCCACGCACAATTTTATTGTGCCGTCAATATTTTGTGGGAGATTTTGAGGCCAATGTCGGGTAATGAATTCGACGAAATTTCTCACTAGGGGCATTGGGGTGTTGAAACCTTGCAACTCAACAGTTTTAGCTAAACCATTTGCCAATGATCTGATACATATAACATTCTCCATGGGAACATCAATATATTTTAACCATTTTACTAGGACATTTTCGTATGTTTCGAAATCATACGAAGATGTTATTAACGGACACATAAATTCGCCCGTGGCTAACCAAGGGTCTGGTGTATATTTCAGACCCCCATCGTCATGAGCATAAACAGGGTGACCGGGATTATAATTATCTAGATTATGGTCTTCTGGTGCCCAGTTGTATCCCCAAGGAAACGTTCGTGTGCGATTAAACGATGGTAAATCAGTTTTTGGTGCATTGAAAAGTCGGTCGTTTCTTGAACGAGCAACTTCACGTAATTCGTTCAAAAAATTCAGGCGAGCTGGCATTCTATAAGTTGACAAAATATTGTTATTTAGAATCCTAATAATGGACTAACTTATATTTAATTAGGTAATCTTGTCCTTAAACGCTATATTTGTTTTCAATATATAGTTTTTTAAATTAAAATTAATGGTTATATAAAGGTTTTTATCCTTGAGGATCAAATTAATTAGATTTTATTTATTTATTGTACATAATTGGAATTTTTCTTAGTTCCTCATCCCATTTGGTTGGATCTTTTTTGGCGATATTCGTTTTGCCATTTAACAGTTGATTAATTTGGTCAAACAGCTGTTTGACTTCTTTTCGAATTGTTGGAAATTCGTTTCCTAATAATGATAGATGTTTCATTATCTTTGTCCATGTTATTAGACGCCTAGACCGTGTTATAAACTGCAAAACATTTTGCCATCTTGGTAAAGATAAGTTGTATGCTTTCGAGCAGGTATTGAGGTTTGTAAGGGAGTCTGTAACTACTTTGATCGCATGGACCCATTCGGTTAGTTCAGGGTCATTTAAGTATGCCATAACGCGAATTAGGGCCAGACCCCTTCTCAATGAGTTCAAATAAATTTGGCCTGGCGATTTATTATGTTGAAAAACTAATGTTTTACAATCTATAATACAATATCTAGGCATTTTTATCTTCAGTCTCGGGTCAGATAGGACAAAATTGTCGTAGTTAATACACACTATGCCACTAGAACCTTCTGAACTTGTCAGTGAGACTGATTTTTGTACATTTCTAACGAATTCCATTCTAAACAAAATTTTCTTAGAAATGAGTCCTTATGTATTTATTAAAAATATTTTGGATCATAATAATTTTTTATCCTTGAGGATTAAAAGGTTATTTTGCAGATGTTTTAAAATTTTTGTGGAAAATGAAGTTTTTAAATCCTAGTGGTTATTTTTATTTTTTAGTTATTATTATGAAGTTTTTTCTTCATTGATTTTGCCCTAACAAATCTCTGGTATGCATCTGTTATAGATGGTTTTTCTTCATTTTTATACGTCGAATTTTGTTCTATTTTTGGTTCAAAAAGTTTTGAAAAAACGCTGTAATCAAATTTCACATCGGGTTTAGGGATGGGAGATTTTGTTGAGCTCATTGTCTGTATTGACGAGTTACTGTCACTTGGAAAAAGTGATTGGTCTTGATCGTTTTCATCGTAGTGTACTCGTGTTTGGTCAATGCTATCGTTATCTTAAAAAATTTTAAGTTCGAATTAATTATTTTTCCTATATAACTCCCAAACGGAAACCCCACTAGAGCCATTATTTGATTCAGTAGTTTTAGCCTTTTTCCTTATTGGTTGTCTATTACCGGTGTCAGTGAAAGAGTAAGGGTATTCTTTTTGACTGATATTGGTGGAGAGTGAATCGTTTGGTAGACTGATGTCTTGGTATTGCAAAGATCTTTGTTTTGGAACAGTTTCTTTTGCCGAGTCTCTCATAGTGGTGGTCCATGTGACGCCCGTCCAGTGATTATAAGAGTTACTTCCGGTGGCCGGAAGTTGAGGTTTAAATTCAGCAATTTTTTCCAAAATTACTGAATTTTTCTGGGTATTTTTAGGTTCAACCGAACAGGAATTTGTCAAATTTCTCACTTTAATCCCTAGGGGTAGGCGTTCTGCTTTTATGTCTCGTAGACCAAGATATAAAACCCGACAATTTTCAATTATAGTCGATGAGTTAATGTTACCGGGACTAATTAAATTTAATAAAATTGTATCCCATGATTGAAAAACCCTGTTGAATCTCTGTTTTTGCTGAAATCGGGGTTTTGGGTCTTCTACGGAAATTGGCAAAATAAGATTTTTAATAAAATCGCTAGCGATTTTACCGGACAAGTTTTCTATCATTTGAAAACCTAATGTTTCTAGTAGTACTACTCCAACTGTAGAATCACCGTTGGAGATAGTTGCTACTAAACCTTGTAACATTTCCTTTGAGGTAAGATCGGTTGGTTTAGTTGCTAACTTAACCATGTCTAGATCATACGAAAAGGGAAATTTATTGTTAGAACGTTCCTTACATTTTACATCGACCGCTTTAGTTACTTCATCAGATATTTTTTGGATATCTGAATCTTGCATACAAGCCAAAGGATCAAAAGGTGTATTGTCGATTTCCTCAACCTGCTTTTTAATTGCCTCTGAAAAATGTTGGAGATTTTTCAGTTGACTAACTGTGGCAGTTTTCCTAATAACTTCGGTTATGTCAAATCTATTTTGCATATTCTGTTTGTTAACGAATTCTAACTTTTTCTCAAAATTAGTTAATCGCTCAGAAATGTTGTCATGATTTTTCAGTCCGCCGAGTAATTCTTTGATTTTAGGGTTACTAAAATCAATGTCACTGGTCATTGTAATCAAAAGTGCCTCTGTACTATCTCCTTGATTCCGGAAATAGTTTTTCATAACCACTTTTAGGCATAATTTGATGCAAATATCTGCGTCAGAGATATATTTTGCCCAATTTTTATCGCCTTCGTAAGACACTTCATTCTCAAGAATGCCAAATAAGTGCCGATTCATGGCCCGAATTTCGGTTAACATTAAGTCATCTGGGGAAATAGAGTTATCTTCCTCAGATTCTTCATTATTACTAAATTCGGGCTCACTATCGATAATAAGTTGATTTTGAACCTCATTATTATCGACGTCAATTTTTGATCCTAACGGATTATTTTCAATAATTGATTCAGCGTCTAATTTGGTAACAAGTTCCATATTACTTTCTATCTTTTCCGTCTTAATATTGCGCAGGGCCTTGATTCTTATTTTTGGGACTTTTTTAGAAGTTCCTGCTTCCTGAAATTAAAACTTTATTTTTTCTTAAGAAATATTTATATTAAAAAAAGATAAAAAAAAACTGTTCGTTTTGGGCGTAATAATAGTCAAAAAGTAATGTAATTTATTATTTTTATCCTTATGGTTTCTCAACTCAGTACTCTCACGCAGATATTATACGGGTTTTAATCCGTTATCTTCCAAGAACTCGAAAATATTTTTTGAATTTAAAATATTTACAAATCTTAGCTGCTAACCTGAAAATCCTGTCGTTGTTTAGCCATTAGGATATCTGTCCTAATAGTCTCTGGTCCTTGTAAGTAATTGTTCCTGAACTTGGTTTATCTTCGTAAACTAATTTACAATTTAATTTGTTTAACAAAAAAGATTCAATAAATAATTTCTCAGCAATTAATTGCTTGATTCAAAATTCGTCGGAATTTCGAATGATTTATTTTATGAGAATTATTTTCAAGTTCAAATTATTTTCTAATCTAGAAAGTTTATATTTTTTAAATTTCCCCTGAGGCTTAATTTATTTGTTATTGACATTTATTGTCTCCTAGCCTTATATACAATATTTACAGTGTTACATAATATTATGATTTGTCTGTAAGACTTGATTGTCCTTATAAATATTATTGTTATTTTTGTCTGTAAGACTACTGTCTTTTAGACTTTTTATTATTATGGTGGGAATTTCCTCAAGGATTAAACTGATTATTAATCCTAAGGGGTTTATTTTACGTTATTGGAAATTTGTTTTCCTGGTATAATTAGACAATTTGTAATTATACCATTTTTACAGACTAATTACAGTGTTATTATGATGACTTAATATTACAGATGTAATGTTTGTTAATTTAAAGATGATGAAGTGGATTTTGATGATTGTTTAATAAGCAATTTATAATAAAAAGTTGCTCATTAATAATGTTAGTCATATTTGATGGAATCGTAGCGTGCTGATCTAATATTTGATCCTGATAATCGAGTAATTCCTCATAAGTCATATCTCTTATAATATCATGACTTAAGAGGCCTAAAACCTCAATATCATTTTGGAGGGTCACATCAATTATTGAATTTATAATTAATTCAGAATTTTCGCTTTCAGACAAATTTAGGTTATCAAAATCTGTGTCAGTGTTCCAATCATTCAGCAAGTTAATATTATCTGAATATTCTGAATCTGAGGAAATTGTCTCTATTGAAATGTCATTTAGGGAAATTTCTTCAGATTCACTGCTATTTGCTGACCCAATGTTATTTTTCATTGAATTAACTGACATAATTTTGATAACTAAATTTTACTTTGATAAATTTAATAAACGAAATTTTGATCCTAATGGAATGATAATGTATATAATAAATAATTTGTTTATATATACAATTTGTGGTGGTGTCCTTCATATCATTACAGGTGGTTATGTTAATTTCACCTGTAATGTTTTGATTTTCTCAAACTGGTACTTGAACAGCTGTCTGTTTAATCTGCCATCTGGTACTGATTTAATGAACATTTTGGCCTAGAATTTTTTGTGGTGCTATTAATTAGCCCTGTGCTATATCACCTGCGTTGGCTGCAATTAAATAAATTGAAACTTTTAATAATTGATTTACGTATTCTTGATTTTAGCAAAAAATTGGCCAATTCAAGTTTTAAGTAAATTATTATTGTATGACTTTTTCATTAAATTTTAACTTTTTTTATTTCAATATTTATCTGTGGGTTTTTTGAAGTTTTAACGGTGTATTTGAATCTTTAGGCAGGATTGAGATAACCACGGAATTTTATCCTTAAGGACTGAAAGAGAAAGGCAGTGTAAATTTTTAGTTTTCGTCTTTTTTGATATCTGGATATTGGGGATATGAGGCGTTGATCAAGGACACGACTTCTTTAGCAACTTTATCTGATTCAAGGCATAATTGGTAGGCAGTGTTTTTTGTCCAAAATTCCATTACTAGAATTTAATTTTTATATATTTTATCAATTTACGACCTTGCTTAAAACTAGTTATAGGATATAACTATTTAGTTAGTCTTAATTTTTAATTACCAAAATCGAGTACAAGGACAATATCTATTTCGGTTAGGTTCAAACTTGATAGCAAAATTCTGGTTTGATTTGCTGATGCCAAGTAATTGATGCCAAATTTCTTGATCAGGAGTGTGTAATCGTTTGAAGAGTTTATTTTTGATAAACTTTTGATAAATTCCAAATTTTTCAGCATATATTCTGGGACCTGGTTAATGTTGATTTCTAACCATTTTTGAACTTTCATCTTTGCTTGGTCAGTTTCTGAATAAAAATAGTTAGTTTTTATAGTAAATAATTTTCTATTTTTTATTTTTACCTAATTAATTTGCTACAATCCTAAAAAAAAATTATTTTTCAAAAAAAAATTAAATTTTATTTTGAAATACCTAATTTTCATTATAATTTTTTAATTACCAGAATTTAGTGTTTTAATCCTCGGATTAGTTTCATCTTTTCGCATTATTTTTTCCAAACTTTCGGATTCCATTTTTCTTCGAGTGTATCTTTGATTGATATCCAACTCCTTTTCAATAAGAACCTTATTAGACAAAATATCAACCATATTCTCTTCAATTTTTTCAACATTTGACAAAGCACCATTTTGGAGAATATTTTTGATTACATCTAATTGTTTTCTATTAGACGGTCGTTTTTGTCCCAATTCGTTATTGTGCATCTTATAACATTTAATCCTAGCGGTTTCTAAATTTTTTGAGATATTCAGTGTATTTCTATTGTGACCCATATTGTCTAGAACTACCGGAGTGACACCATTTCCCTCAATACAAATTGCTTCAGATTGTAAATATTGAAAGGATATATTCATCCCTAAGGATAAACAAGGTAATTGGCCCACCGCCCACAAATTTAAGTTGTTTTGTGCATTTGCCGAGATTACTGCCGATAATTGGCACATTGCTTCGGCTGTAGAGTATGATCTTTCAATTCTGCCATTTTTTGAAAATGTTTTGTGAAATTTTGGAACTGTTATTACTAAATCCTTAGATTTGGTATTTCCGTAATCATCGGTAATTGGGCAGGCAACGGTTGTAGTTGGCATTGGAAATTTGCGCGTTTCGTTGGTCAGCAAAAATTGTATGAGAGATTGCCGTTGTTTATAGTGGTTGTTAGTTCCCACCGAATACAATTTATAATCCCCAAACTCATATTGAGGTTTTGTGTTTTTTAAATGACCAAAGTGTGGGTATAGATTTCCTATAGTGGCTATTTGATTCCAAATAGAAGTCACTACGCCCAATCTTTCAGGTGCAATTATCGATTCAGTGTAATGTTGATTCTGTTCGATATTTGCTTTGATTATTGTTACTTGTAAATATTTGCAAGATTTTGGGCTGGCGTGAGCAGGTTCGATTTTCTCGTTTCTTAGTGAAGTGAAAACGATCAACGGATATTTGAATAATTTCCCAATCTGTATATTTTTATCCTTAGGGTGGTTCAAAATTTGAGATTCGGTGATTTTATTTTCCATTATTTCTCTGATGGTCCATTTTTCGTATATATCGGGAATTTCTCGTCTCAATTGGTCCCAACTGCGAATAATATTACCGAAAGCACATTTACTAGATGATACTAGTGTGACATTTGTTCCGGTGCGAGATAAATCGTTTACAAAGGCCGCTAAAGATTGGGCGTCTTTAACCAAAAAGGCCATTTGTGCTGTGCTATTAATGTCAATAATATTTTTCTCCAGCTTCGCTTTTTCGTATATAAGGACCGCATCTGATCGAGAAATTCGTGATTGGACCATATAATAAATAGCTGTTTTTAAAAAGGTTATCTCTTCTCCTTCTTTTACCCCATTTGCTAGGAAAAATTTTTTAGCATTGAAGGATTTTAACCACTGTGCTTGAGAGATATTTTGAGCACTACCATCGTCCAAATATTTTACAAAAGTGATGAAGTCACCGTGTTTTTGATTTGTATTTGAACTATCCAGATGGCCAGATGATTCACAATGAGGCCTTTTGATCCTATTGGAAGGTGCTAACGTTAGCATATCCGTTGAGATAAGGATTCCGAAATTAAAATCATGCTCATTTGCGAGATTTCCAAGAAAATGTATCACATCTGTGCTTATGGCGCCGATTGTCGGGGTATTTTGACCTGGACCTACTGGGTCCAAGAATTGCCATCTTTGATTTGGTCGGTTTTGATTTCGGAAAGAATCAGGTTGATTTGGGTTATATTTCAGGTCATGTGACCATTTGAAATTTTGAATCGGCGGCTCGAATAATGCTTGTTCTTCATTATTTTGGTCGATTTCGCAAATGAATTCTTTGATTAAACGGAATGGTATTATTACGTCATCAAATGTAGGGTTGCGATTGTTTCTAGCTTTAATTCTTCTGAACACATTTATGAATTGTTCGTAATGGTTACCAATACCAAAAGTATCCATATAATTATCAAATTCGACTCGTTTTTCGGTTTCAATTTCGCTAGGTTTCAGTTTGGCCCAATTTCCCGACAAATAATTGTAACCTTTTTCCAAATAGGTAATTTGTTCGCCTAAAATAAAAATTTTAAAATTTTTCCAAAATGAACATTTTTAATAGTGTTTCGTACTAATTGAAATGTTTTAATTTCAGTTTGAGCTTCATATATATTAAATTTTATTTTATTATAGTATAAGAAAATTTTAGTATTTATGAAAATTACTAACAATTATACGGAATTTGGTGCTATAGAGGTAAGTATTTTCGAAATGTAATTTATTTTCGAAAACCCTGAATATAAAATGTTTTTGATCCTTAAGGATTTAAATTGTTACATTTTGTATCAGTGTTATTTATTTAATATTTATTTTTACCTCTGGCATTTTCGTGTTGTATTGTCGCCAATTTACGACTTATTTGAAAGGTTCGCGGTTTTTTGCCAATTAGGATGTTCTCGTAAACAGCGTTGATATAAAAAGTGTATGCTCCAAATGTCACCGGAAATACACTATCTTCGAATTTTTTATCGATCATATTTTGTCTGGCCGCGTAATGAATGGAACACCAATCGTCTCTAACGCCTATATAATTTCCACAAGCTTGTTTTTTACCGTCCTTATTTCTTTGGATGTAATTACAGGTAGCTTGGGTACCTGGCATATTCTTTGTAGACATTGAAATTTCGGGCGAGTTTTTATCCTTGAGGGAGTTCCACAGCACCAGTATGTTCTTGGTGTCAATGGTGTCACCTCCACCGATTACTAATTTGAGATCTCTCCATAGTTTGTTGCTTAATTCTAGATTTATAATAAATTCGCACTTTTTTGGAGCATCACGTGATCTTATTTCATCATATATTTCCAGGATTAATTCTGAATCCATATTAACTCCGTCAGCTTGAAAAACTCTTTCTGTTTTATCAAAAGTAATGACATTGTTCAGTTTTTCCGTGGCCCAATCGATAAACGGTTTGATTTGATCACTGGTAGTGTTTATTATTTCTAGAAGAGCCTCTAGCACCGGTAGTGGCGGCTGTCTTGACTGTTTTGACTCTTTGATAGTAGGTAATTTTGCGGTTAGGTTTTCCTGACTTGTAGAGACTGAAAGATCTTTAAATGTTTCATTGACATTTTGTGCTTCAGATTCTAATTTTATCTCCTTTTTGATCATAAATTCCAGTTCATTTTTGACAACTTAAATAATATAGTTAGTTATTATTTTGGTACTGAAATTTTTATTATTATGGCCAAAATTATGGCCATATAAATTTTACTAACATTAAGTTTTTGATTATTAATTAATGTATGTAAAGAAAGGATTATTCTTAATAATTTTTAATTATTCACCTTTATTTTCTCCGGAATATTTGAGTTTTAATCCTATGGCGCTGGCTGCGAATTTTGAGTTGATCCAAAAACGGTGTTTTATTAACCACAGTACAGGATTTAGCGATAAACCGGTTAATTGGTAGGTCATATTCTCCTTAACTTCGTTCCAAATAATATTTCCCTCCTGTGTATTATTGGAAAACACTTTTTCGTCAAATATGATGAGTTCGCTCATTAATTCTTTTTTTCCATTTTGAGGATTTTTGGAGTTTTGATTTTTGGTTCTTAATTAATTTCCAATCGGGATATTTATCGTTGATAATTTTCTCGACACGAATGACCTGTGGGATTATTTCTTCATTCATCATGAAATCAGGTTCATGAAATTTTCTGTTCTGGGAGTCCCTAAAATTTTATAATATTATATATAATATGAATTATATTTTTATTTCTATTTATGGAAAATAATTTTTTTCATAATTACTAATAATGTACCAAAATAAATCAATTGCATCAATTTTCGAAGTTTTTTAGCCAATGTTGTTAACTATTTTTTTTAGAAATATTTGCTGGTCTTTCATGAATTTGGGAGATTTTTTTTTTTGACTGAATGTTACAGCATTGACTGTATAATAAGGATCTCAATTGATATAAATTATCATATGTTAGGATTTTAATTTTGAAAAAAAAAATAAAAAAAATTTGTTAATGAGAGGGATTGAACCTGAACCGTTTTCGTCAGAATTTTTCTGATATAAAGTTACCTTTGATTAGTATTTCTATATTTTGACCTCGAAGTTGTTCCTTGGTGAAAATTTCGAATATTTCATTTTTGAGAAATTTTACTTCGTCCACTAGGTCAAGGAAATCTAGATTTTCAATGGTTCCATTCATTGAGAACCCCGGCTGGAATGTTTCTCCATTTTCATTGTCGAATTTTGGTTCTTAAATATAGTGTTATTTTAATCATAAATACACATTAATTTAAAAAAAAAAATTTACTCTGACTAGACTTAAAATTATGTGAATAAAATCATTTTATTTTGTTTTGATTTATTTATTTAGTAAAATTACCTAATTTTAGTTGTAGTTTTGCCATATTTGTATATGAACCATTATTATTTTGGTATTCATTGATATCATTTTGGCACCAGATGATTGCCTCAATGACTCTTTCTTTAGTTTTATCCTTGTGGATTTCGCTTATAATATTATAAGGCCGAAACTTGTCATCTGTTTTTTGAAATCGTGGATCGAGACTGGAGTATTTACATGAAGTAGTTTTTGAATTGTCATCCAACCAGGATTTGACAATTTTCCAGTATTCTATTTTCTCGGAAATAGTAATTGTTTTTTCGACCATAAGGTCAAGAGCTAGATGATTGTGACCATATTCGTTTAATTTTTTATCATAAATTGATAAAACAGCCATTTTGACGTCAATATTTATGTCGATTTTATGGAGAATTTGGCGTATAACATAACGAAGATTTCGTTCTGATATATTTTTAACCCAAATAATTTGCAGGTTATTTAAAATTGTTCCATCTAGCCCTCTTATAACTAATTTGGTAGTTATACCCTCATTTGCAATTATCTGTAATAAAAATAATTGATCTGTTGGGATATTTTTTCGAAGTAACTTTCCGAATCCAATTATTGGTTCAGCCGTTAGTATCCAGAAAGCGCCAATATTTCCATTTTCAGTGACTACATTGTACATAATTAATTAGTTTTGTAAATAAATTATGAAAAATTTTAGTTTTTACATTATGAACTATTAGTGTTTTTACCTAATGGGACGAAATTGGAATTGGCGGCATCTTTGGCGTTTTCTGAGTTGACTAATTTAGTTACTGTTGATTGAATACTATCGTTGTATATATAATTTGCAATGTGAACCGTCGGGTTCACATTTGTGTCCGAATTTTCCATACTCAGTTTTGCAATTATCTTAATTTATAATAATTATTAATTTCCGTGATATTTATAGGGATTTTAGCAGAAATTTATTTAATCCTTATGGAATATGTTACATTTGAGCTTTGAAATTAGGTAATAATGGGTAAATTTGGCAGCACGGGTGGACTTATTTCTACATTTCGAATTTTAGATATTAAAATTTGGAAAATTTGGCAGCACGGGTGGACATATTGCGTTATTTCTCAAATTTTAATGTTTTAATTGGAGTTTTTTGGCAATTATGTTGGTCATTTGCCCAATTTTAAATTTTTAATTATGACAAAATAATATTTAAATCCTAATGGAATTTTTTAATCAATTTACGACAATTAATTTTTACTTATTTACTGACCAATATTGAAACATTCAAAGGGTATTTCTCTGTTTTAATATTTTACGGATTTATTTATTCTGCATTTTTCTCAATTTTCAATTTCTTAATAATTATTTTAGACATATTATATTGTGTTATTGAGTTCCTCCAATCAGGAGGCAGGGTTTTTAATTCGACCGATCGACATCAAAGAGAGATTGTCAATTCCCTAGAGTCTCGGCCTATTGTTACCCTCATTCGGGAGAGCGAATTCAGAACCCTGTCGTGAGTTCTTTATTCTTGCTCCGGTGCCAACCGGTGCAATTCTCCGAATGAATTCGCTTCGCGAATGAGTTAATAACAAATAGGCCGGTTCTAGAGAATTGTCGCGCTTTTCTGGTCTGACCGACAAAACCGGTCATGCCTCCCGGTTTTGACTTTCTGAGAGAAATGAGTGGAAAACTTTGAAAATTGTCGCGAGACAATTTCAACCAAAAAAATACAACTTATCTGAAGATGTTCAAACAATACACGGACTATATCTGTAGTTTTTTTGAAAAAAAAGGAAATTTTATATTATGATTCGTANGAAATCTAGGAAGAGGGCCCATTATTTGTAAATCAAGCCAAAATTATAGTATCATTTACTTAACTCCCACCTGCACAAGATGTCCTGCCCTCCCCCCACCTGCACGAGAGTGTTTCAAAACACACACATAGTTAGGGAGCGCACCGGTAAAACTAACGAGAGAACTACAGCAGTTGATACAAATTCTTTGACCACACGGGGGTTGTTGACCCAGAAAAAAAGGATTCCGAGCACAAAAAAATTTTTGGCCATCTAGTGGTCAGAAACTGACTTTTTAAAACGCCCATTTAGAGCACTAACTTCGATTTTGAGCATACAAAATTCCACTCACTTGATTTTTCAGGATTAGGGCCGTTGTCACAATAAAATTTGCTACCTTGTAGATCATTATCTTGTTCCAGTACTGTTTTAACAGCATTAAACAAAAAATTGCATCCAAAAAATGCATTTCCGGTCTTATGAAAAATTTGTAGAACTCACCAAAATTCTTGAAATTAAAAATAAAGGGAACTATCGGGGGTCTGTTCCGATATTCCGCCGGCCAAAATGACACTTCCCCATAATATTTTTGGTCTCTGTGTTCTGAAACACCCTCGTGCAGGTGGGGGTTAGGGAGATAACCGACAAAGGTCTATATCTCGAGATCTACACATGTTACGAAGCTAATTTTTGCGGCATTCGGAATTTTGTGGTCGATTTCATTCCAGAAAAAAAAAATTCTGACAAAAAAATTTCAGAAATTTCGAATTCTCTCTAAGTGTTTTATGGTGTAATTTTTGAACTGCTGTATCAAAACCTTTGATGTTTCTTGCATTGGGTAGCCAGAAGATTTCAAATTGTATGAAAAATTAAAAAAAAAATTTTCGAAAAAAAATTTCCTTAGATTCAGAAATTGGGGTAACCATGGAGGTCAATATCTCGAGATCTATACATGGAAAATTATTAATTTTTGCGGCATTCGATATTTTGTTGTCGATTTCATTCTAGAAAAATAAAAAAAATCAATTTGGAACTAAAAAATTTCAAAAAATTGGGATTTTTTCCAAGTATTTTTTTTCGAAATCGTGCGTGTATTTTAAGAAGACCATATAAGAATTATTTTTTCGTATCCGTTCCCTTGTTATGTTAAGCTATAGGAAAAAAAAATAAGTAAATAAACTTTTTTTGAAAAAAAAATTAAATATTGATCAAAAATTGGGAAATCTGGCGAATTAGACACAACCGAAACTTTTAACGTCTCGCATAAGCAAACCAAAGAAGAAATTGTTAAACAAATTCTACTTTAACCTGGAGCACACAATTTGTAAAAAGTGCTTTTTTTACAAAAAAATCTGACATCAGTGCTCCAAATGAAATTGAATAAAGACTCAATACACCCCAAACAGTAAATTTAACATGTAATTTTTGTCGATTTTGCGCAAATAAACCGAAAATTACATTTCTAATTCCACTTTACTTCCTAAAAACCATTAATAGTGGGAGTCAGAAAATTTAAAAATTTTGACATCTCATGACTTAAATTAATAAAATGATACGAATCAGTCAAAAACCGGGTTTTCAATCAGTATCACGACCGGTACGATCATGCAAAAAACTTTTAACATTTTTTGAAAAATTCAGACAAAATCAACTATATTCCAAAATTTCAGTAACGCCAGGCCGTCCGTTAACAGGACTGGCGTTTTAACAAAGGTAAAACGCGTCGGTTACCGCCGCAAGGCCCTTTTCCAAAAATTTAGATATACTTTTCCCGACCAAAACGACTCACACGATTGAGTTCTGAGAAAGCTCAAAATGACAACACATTATGTGTGACACATAGTTAGCGAAAAATCTTTTGAAGAAAATCTACGAGTCGGACAATTTTTCCAATTTTGTTTTCAAAAACTTATATTAAATCGCAAATGTTTTTTTGAAAAAAGACGAAAATCGTTCGAACTATTTTTTTGGTTAAATTTTTATAAATATGTGTGGATTTTGAGATATCTAATAACTAAATCTGATAAGTCGTTTCCGAAAGTTCAAATGTAAGCGGTGTGGAAACCGTACCTAATTTCAGAAAAAATATGATGAGCATTTCCTAAACATTTAAAAACTTTCGAAAGCGAAAATGTCGTGCCGAAGATGCTCTACCTACAAAAATGACGATGCAATCTTGTTGCTGCCACCAGTCTTCAATCGAGCGCCCATCAGCGTTTAGCGCGAACAATCAGTGCGACATGTGCCCAAACCCAGATTCAAAGGACTTCCGCGAATTATGTAAAGATTCGATAAATACGCCATCTTCTTTCTGTGACCTTGAACTTAACCCCTGCGAGCACGGAGAATGTGTTGACATTGATGGAGGTTATGAATGTCTTTGCGAAGAAGGCTTTGAACTCCATCCATCTGGGACTATGTGTGTTGATATGAATGAATGTGACTACAAATGTTTAAATGGGGAATGTAACAACTTAGAAGGAGATTTTGAATGTCTTTGCCCAAGGTACATTTTTTAATAACAATTGATTTTTCAAGATGTCACATATTTCGATAAGGTCGTTTTATTTCTTTGAGTTTGAGATTTCATAACTTTTGTTTATTTAACTTTTTGAATTTTACCAAATTGTTTAATTTTCTCGAATTTTCTCTTTTTTTTTAATTTAATGCAATAAAACTAAAAATAGTCGTGACTTTGCTCTGGCACGTGCCGAGTGGCTCTCTGACGATTACAAACAGTTCGATTTAGGATATCGTATTAAGGACCTCGGTGCATTTTGACAGATTTGCACTTTTTTCATTTTTTTTTCGCTTGATGGGAAACTTTTTCCCACTTCAAAATTTCTTGTACTTTTATTTGTACTTTGAAAATCGCCTTTTGAAAAAACACTCAAAAAAACGGGAGATTTCGGTTGAAAGCGTCAAATTGAGGTAAAATATATTTTTTTATTTTTGTTGATAAGAAACCAAAAAACGGACTCGACTACCGAATTCCATTTTTTTCTAATGGTTTTATACAATTTCTTCGTTAAAATCGAAAATTTTGAAATACCAAAAAAATTGGAAAAAACGAAACTTTGGCACATCGTAAAGAAATTTTTTTACATGAGATGAATGAAAATAATTGAATTCGGTAGTCGAGTTGACTTATCAAATTTCTCATAATTTTTCGAATTCGAAAAGTTAAATTCGAACTCAAAATTTGTTTAAAAAGCCATAATGCTAAATTCCGCTAGTTACAAAAGTTGCCTGGATTATGAATCATCACTTTTATGGTATATTGGGAAGAATATATCTATCCAGTGAAAAGTTTTACATCAAGAGCCCATATCGGTATCTGTCAAAATGCACCGAAGCCCTTAATAATACCAACGTCCAAGAAAACATTATATTTATAAAACATGAATATCTAGAATTTTGAATATATGTTGACTAGGGTGTTACAGGTAATTGTCAACCACCGTGAAATATTTAAAAGACCAAATATCTGGGTCGATTAAGGGATAGGAATCATTTTATTTCGTCATACCAAATTCGAAAATTCAATATTACAACACGAAAAAACACTTTTAAATGTTAAGAAACTCGATTCATTCATAAGTATCACATATTTTTATTGACAAAATTTTAGATTATTCAGTATTTCCTAAAGTTTTTAATTTTTCAAATTTTTTTTGTCATCTTGAACCATTGAAAATTAACCACTTGCTTTTAGTGGACACCATTACAACGTTCAAGAAGGCGCGTGCTACGACGACGATGAATGTGTGAACAAGCCTTGTTCCGGTGGAAAATGCGTAAATACTCCCGGTGGATTTGAGTGCAGATGCGACGCCGGGTTAGAACTAGACGAATCGGGCCTAATCTGTCTCGATCGCCGCCGAGAATCATGCTGGTTAGATTATGACCAAAACACATGTGGTGAAAATGTACCAGGTCGTTTCACAGCCGAGCTTTGTTGCGCCACAAAGGGAAAAGGGTGGGGAGACGAGTGTCGAGATTGCGCACTCATCCCGAGACAATGTGCCATTGGGTTTGAATTTGATCATACGACAGAGCGATGTCAGGACATTAATGAATGTATACATTTCCCAGAACATTGTTCGGATGGTGCCGAATGTATTAACACTATTGGCTCTTTCCATTGCTCATGTCCGGATGGATTAACTTTAGATTCTGCACAGGTAAATTTTGAAAACCAAAATTCTTGAAAATTTGGCCTTGAATTTAAAAAAGAAAAACAATCCTAAGTCTTGAAAATGCGCAGCGGTTTCAAGAAAAAATTTAACAAAAAAAAGAATATGTTTAAACAAAAAAACATTCTTTATCAAAAAAATCACTTGAGGGGGTAGCGGTCGTACTCTTTTTAGGGTACTTTGGGGTGTAAAATAGCAAGACATTGCTAGGGAACACCCAGAAAGCATAAACTTATAAAAAAAAGTTCGAAATTTTCATTTTTTGAGTAATTTTTTTTGGAAAACATTGAAACCCAATTTTCTCAAAATATCAAAAAGCTGTAAGCAGATTTTCTTCTCGGCATCATCCAAGCTTTAATTTGATGGTACTTTTGACTAAATCCGACGACTTTTATTTTCGAGTTTTCACTTCCGGTTTACTAAAATGCGATTCTCTAGAATTCAACAAAACATATTAAAATTTTGATTAATCAAAATAACAAAAACATATTTCTCCATCTTTTTCCCGAATTTATACTGCATTCTGAAATGTAACCTAGCCGGTTTTTCGAAGTTCTAGAAAAAACTAGTTGGAAATTCAAAAATCCGCTTATTCAAATTACAACCATAAGTGTTTCCGTGGTTCATGCCATGTTTGAGTGAAATCGTATGCGAGCTCTAGGAGGTGATATATTTTGAAATTTTGATCAGGTGTTCTAGAATTTGCTGCATGGACCATGCAGCATGGTGGTCACCAGGGTCGGCCAAAAATTATTCTGATTAGTTATATTCATAGATTAGGAATAGATCTATCAAATGGCTATTCTGAAAAGTTTCGAAGCAGTTTAGTATGGTAAAATGGAGTACAAAAGTACCATTTTGCAACCGCTACCCCCTTAAAAACATTTTTTTTTAAAACATAAAACATACACAAATAAAAAAACCGTGGTCTTTTACTTTCTTAAATTTCGAATTCATGGATTTTTTTAAAATTAAAAAAATGAGAGTTGATTCCGAGAAATTTTATACTTTTCGTTTTTTTCATTTTTTTGATTTTCCAGTTAGTTTAATTTGCTTGAATTTATCATTTTCTTCAAATTTCATGACATAAAACGAACAATATTCGTTTCTGACACGCACAAAGCGGTCATCTGACGTTTACAAATGAATCGATTTAGCATATTTATTTGTTTTTCCATGAAATGATATTTATTTAACGTTTCGGGTAATAGCCATCATCAGAAGTGAGAGAATATGAATTTGAGTCGGAAAATGCAGCAGTACTTTTGGCGCGAAAATGATTTTTGAGTGATTTGGCCTCAGATGTGCGCTAGTTAAAGCCCAATTACTATATGATTGAATTATCAGGAATCACAGTGTGATTATCACACAGGTACATTATAAGGTCATGCACCTGTGTTTTTTCTGTATGTTTATTACTCAAAAATCATTTTCGCGCCAAAAGTACTGCTGCATTTTCCTACTCTAATTCTTATTCTCGCACTTCTGATGATGGCTATTAGCCGAAACGTTAAATAAATACCATTTTATGGAAAAACAAATAAATTATGATGTCTCAAAACCAATGATTTAGGATATAACTTATATAATATAAATAATAAATGATATATAATATAAGTGAATATTTTTAGTTAATAATTCCCATTTTGCCCCTTATTGATTTGACAAAAACATTTTTGCTCCAGAATTCATGTTCAAGTTTTTGTGTTGTCCAATATTTTCTTTATTATAAAAAATGGTTAAAAACGAATAAATCGAACACGTTACCAATTATATTTTTTTAAATTGATGAGGATATCTAAGATTATACTTATGTATCCCGTAGAACTTTGACGTCAGAGACTTAAAGAATCGTGTGATTTCATAAGTCAATACACATTGAATCTTGTGTGTTTGACCAATCAAAACACGTCCTAGACGTGTTTCTGACGTCAAAATTCTACGGTACACATAAGTATAATCTTAGATATCCTTTTCCCAACCTAACCCCATCTTAAAAATGCTTACTATCTATATAGCGCGTGTTCGAATCCCACTAATGTTGTCTTAGTGATTGCTTGAGTGATCACACCGATCAACTTTGGCGGTCCCAATATCAAGCACCCTTGCATATAATCTTACTCAAGACAATCACTAAGACAATATTAGTGGGATTCGAACACGCTCTATGGAGATAGTAAACGTTTTTGAGATGGACTTAGGTTGGAAAAAGGATATAAAAGTTTTTTTGTATCCGATAATTTGCAATTTATGTGTTGTATTTAGCGTCGATGTATTGATACTCGAGAAGCACCATGTTTCCCTATTTTCAATGCAACACATCCGTTCTGTCACGAGCCATGGAGTGGTGTACACACTCGTCAATCTTGTTGTTGTTCCATTGCTGGGGGTGCATGGGGCGAAGGTGGGCAATGTCGATCTTGCCCACAAAAAGGGAGCGACGAATATAATTCTCTTTGCCCATGTGAAGATTGCTATCACCCAGATCCAGATCACCCAGAAATTGTTAATGAAATTGATATTTGTCTTGAGTTCCCAGAAATTTGTGGTGAATATGGAGAATGTAATGATGTCAAAGGACAGCCTGTTTGTAAATGTGCACCAGGATTTAGCGCAGCAGATAAAGGAAGAGATTAGAAAAATGTATATCAAGATTATTTACAAAAGTAATAGATTTATTTGGTCACTAGTAGTGACTCACTATCTGGTGGTGGCCGTGATGATAGACGCGTTTTCAAAGTTAATTATCTGGAGTACGCCATATCGATTACGGGGCCACTTGGGCATTTTTTTTTAAACGACTCATCCGATTAAGTTTTCAGATAGATCAAACTGAGCAAACATATCTAGTGAATAATAAGATAAAAAAATTGGTCCATTTTTTGATTTTTTTTTCTGAGATTACTGAAATTGTTTAATTATCAGTTTTGTTAAAAAATTGGAATAAATGGTCTGATTTGGACCATTTTCTTAATTTATTTTCTCTTAATATTTGTGCTCAGTTTGAGCTATCTAAGAACTCAATCGCATGAGTCGTTTTTAAGCCTAATTATATTTAAATGTTCGCTAAAAAGTGGCAAAAATTCCCATGAGGCCCCGTAATCGATATAACTAATTTCACTGATTGCTCGACTAATCAAAAACGATCCTAAAAATAGAGTGTCATTAGTTCATGAAGAACCTACTGCTCCGTTAGTTTTATAAGTCTAATTTAGTTTCTTGGTTTTATCAACAAAAATAAATGTAAGCAAAGCACCAATTTGTTTTTTATCAAAAATTTTTCCAAATTTTGTTTCATTTTCAAATCTCATAATAAGGTTTCCCATGTATTGATATTCCAGAATGTGACATAGTTGGAGACTTGTGTGGCAAAGGGACATGTACAAATACTCCCGGTAGTTTTGAGTGCAAATGTGACCCTGGTTATTATCAAGGACCAAATGGTAAATGTGTCAACGAAAACGAATGTGATGTTGGAAAGCCATGTTTGGGAGGAGCTGAATGTCGCGATACCGACGGTAGTTTTGAGTGCTCTTGTGATGCCTTATCTGGTACACATTTGTCAGAAGATGGAACCACATGTATTGATGACAACGAATGTGATTTACAGGTCAACCCATGTTTGAATGGGCGATGTATTAATATGATTCGAGACTGGAAATGTCAATGTGACACCGGTTATCAGCCAACTTCTGACCAAAAAGCCTGTAAAAATGAAAACGAATGTCTTATTAACAAAGGCGGATGTGAGCAAAAATGTACCGATACCGAAGGCAGTTTTGTCTGTTCTTGTGAGGACGGATTTGTCGTCTCTCCAAATGGTTTCAACTGTATCGATGTCGACGAATGTTCTGAGGAGCCTGCAATTTGTGGAGGCGGAAAATGTGAAAATGTCAAGGGCAGTTTTCAATGTAAATGTTTACCTGGTTATGAACCAGTCGCCGAGGGTCAATTGTGCATCAATGTGAACGAGTGCGATCAAAACCCAGACATTTGTGTGCACGGAGACTGCACAGACACCGAAGGCTCGTTTGCGTGCGAATGTTACGAAGGTTTTTGCATTGCATTGGACACAATGTTGTGTCAAGATGAAGATGAATGTGCACAAGATGTGCACATGTGCGATGCAAATGCAGAATGCACAAATGAAGTTGGAACATACGCATGTCATTGTTCACTTGGCTTTGAAGGAAATGGAATAAAATGTGACGACATTAATGAATGTGACGATGGAACTAATGGATGTCATCATGATGCTGAATGTATAAATACTTTGGGGTCTTATATTTGTAATTGCAATCAGGGATATGTTGGAAATGGATTCAATTGCAGGTAAATTTTGACATCAAAACATCTTGGTTTATAAAATTTTCATAAACTGTTTTATTTTTATGGCATTCGACTATTATGGAATTTTCTTTTGGAAATGTTGACATTTCAACATCCCAATAACAAATAGTTATGCAATTTAAAACGTCTTTCAGATTTTACCATACTGACATTTTTCGATAATGAAATTATAAAAGTGGATAAAATTTTGAAATGAAGACATCTTCAATATGACATTTTATAATCGTTAAATGTTCTTTACAGTTTGGCAATTCAGGGAAATGTCATGAACAAAAAATTTTGAATGACAAAACTATAACTGTTTTTAAAATATGCTAAATCCATTGATTTTCATCAACAAATTCCACCTTCATTTAAAATTTAGCGATGTTATGGACTGCGAGCAAAACCCAAATATTTGTGGACTTCACGGCACATGTATTAATTCTCCTGGAGATTACGCCTGCGAATGTGAAGAAGGCTACACCCCAACTTACGACTCAAAAGATTGCGAAGACATCAATGAATGTAAAGGAGATTTAACCGTTTGCAACAATGGAAATTGTGTGAATATGGACGGTACCTACGCATGTGAATGTCACGCTGGCTACGAGTTAAATGCAGCTGGAGATCAGTGTACAGATATCAACGAATGTGAATCTGACGATGAAAATGTCATTATTTGCTTAGGAGGTGAATGTCAAAACACTATTGGCTCCCGAAAGTGTATTTGCCCGGAAAACTTTACGCTAGTTCCTACTGGAGAAGGATGTGTAGATAAACGTGTTGGTAATTGCTATGCGGATTTAACCGAAAAATACTGTGGAGATATTTTGGGACAGGGTGTCACAAGATCGCAATGTTGCTGTTCTAGACCTGGAAATGGATGGTCAGTGGTTGATGAAAATGGCATTGAAAGTGATTGTGAAGAATGCCCAAGTTTGGGTAGAAGCGGAATTTTTTAAGATAATCAAGCAGAATTTGTTAAAGGGAAAAAACTTTGTCCAATTTAAATCCCAAATATACTGTCAAAAATTTTCGTCGGTATCTTAGCTTCAAGTATAGTACTTTTTGATACACTTATTTTGTAGAGAATTTTCTGCCAAGTTTTTTTATTTATAAAATTTTTTTGGTTTTGATATTTTTTCAAAGAAAAGTCGGTTTTTCGGGGGTTGAAATTAACGGTAAAAACTATTTTTCTTGTAAATAAAGACAATTGAACACTCAATACTGCCGAAAAACCAGTAAATTCAACTTTTAATTTTTTAAGTTCCAAAAATTATTGAAAATATTCATCAAAAAGGCGAAATTGAGAACTCTGTCCAGAGACCCCCAGAAGGAAATTCAAAAAGTTGGCCCGAGAGATTTTTAAGCCAGGCTTTGTTGTTTATATAAAGCTCTCATTTTCAAATTTACATACAAATTGATGGACGAGTAGGTTTTTATAGTGAGCGTCCCAAATTGACAGTTTTGACCACGAGGGGTATAAATTCAAAAAGTTGACCCGAGAGAAATTTTGTTTTCATCTAAATAAGCCGAATGCCAAGTTTCAGAAAAAACTTTCATAAAATGAAGGAGGAGTAGGCTTTTTACTACTTTTCGGGAGGCCTAGTAAAACTTATTTTCTTAGCGTAGGTTTAATCAGGTGATGTTCCGAGTGGTACTGACACCAATCTTAAGAGTTGTACTACACATTTAAAAAACAATTGCATAATTTCCCAATCCAGATTTCTCAGAAACTGCAATTGAAAAATTCAAAAAAACAGCGTAATTATCGACGCCCACTCCCTTTAGGGAGTACTGGTTGCGTCATTGGTCATCGAGAATAAAAAGACTTCTTATCAACTAATTTTTGTCCATATTTTCATAAGAACATCCTAAAAATAATCTGGAAAATTTCATGACTGAGTCTCTAAACGCGACCAGTACTCCCTTAAACCTTTAACCAACGAAAATTTTTTGACAATAAATTTGGGATAAAAATATGCAAGATTTTTGTTCAATTATCCCTACACTCAAACCGATATGTTTGTGTTGTTTTTAGTATTTCATAGAATCGACTTTAAAAACCCTGTTTCTGGCCTTAAAATGTGACCAGTACTCTCTAATAGACATAATGAGTAGCATGTCCACCAATCGATTTTCGGTCAAAACCGACCACTTAGGTTAAATTTGTAACATATAATATACGATCTGCTGCCAAATTTTATTGCGCGTTTAGTGGTTGTGAATATTTTTCCGAAAATCAATATTTTCTCAGGAAGTCGATGTTTACTCGAAAAATACGCATTATTCATAAAAAAAGAGGATTTTTAGCGTCGGAAACCGCCTCTTTTTTTTGCAAACGTTTTAGACGATTGAAAAAATGAAAAAAAATTTTCGAATTTTTTTTTCGAAAAATTTTTTTTTCATTTTTTTTAAATTGTCTGAAAAGTCTGCAAAAAAATTTTCAGCAAAATTTTTTTTTCTAGTTATAGAAAAAATACTCGGAAAAAAATTCGAAAATTCACAAAAAAGTGTAATATGACACCATTTATCTTAGATATATGTACCAAAAAACTGGTACTAACTAAGTTCACCAAGGCGGTTAATTTGATGATAAAATAATTTTTTGTCGGATCCCTTTTTCTTACTTTTACGTTTTTTTTCTCGAAAAATCGAGGTTTGGGAGCCAAAAAATCATAAATTTTAATTTTTTTTATTTTTTTTTCCAAAAAGTGTGTTAATTCATTAATAAATGACGTTGACTCAAATACTACCGATTTGGCATCTGTTTTATATTAATTAAATACTGAAAAACCGAAAAATCGCTATATTTTGATCACGTGACTACGAAAAAAATTTTCAATTTTTTTTTTCATTTTGCAATATATTATTCACCCCAAGAAGTCGGAAACCAACCCATTAATTCTATATGTCGAAATTAATGGTGGGCACGCTAATAATGAGACAGGAAGATAATCCGTGAATTAAAATTATGTTTATATTTTGAAAATAAATAAAGTGAAATTAATTTCAAAAATAAATACAAAGTTAGATTATTAGTAATTTTAAAAATGAATTAAAAATGCAATTAATTTATGAAATGAATAAAAAAACAATTAAATTAGAATAAATAATATGATTAACAAGAACAATTAATTTCAAAATAAATGTAGAAAGTATTTTTTTGAACATAAATGAAAAACGAAAAAATGATAATAATAAATGAAATAATTTTATTTTTAAATTTATTTATTTTTGAAATTAATTGAACTTTATTCATTTTAAGAATAAATTTTGAAATTTATTAAAATCTTTTTTATTTTAATTATTAAAAACAGTTGATTTTGAAAATAAATTAAACAGTTTATTTTGAAATAAATAAAGTACAATTAATCTCAGACATAAATCAATTTATTTTTTTGTCATAAGTTTAAATCTCATTTATTTTCATCAATAAAAAATAATTACTTTAATTCACCTGTCCCCCAAAAGTGAAGTCCATTGTGTTATGTCTCACTTGGCGCCACCTTACGACTCTTCCTCAAAAACTTTTGGCTCGAAAGTTGGGCGTGCAGAGTTATTCGGGTCCGCTAATAACCTATTTCGCAACCCAAAACGCACTTATATCTCTAAACCAATATAATATATTTATAGTACGGTACTAAAGTGATATTTTGCGTATATGCGTGGTCAGAGATAGATGTGGTTTTTGGATTGCGAAGAAGGATATTCATCAACAAAAATTATTACTACTAAAATACTATCAGTACCCTATCTCAATAGTTATTATTTATTGATTTTTTCGCAATCCCAATCAGGAAATTAACAAATAAATTTAAAGCAATGCTTGCAACTGAAATATTCCCACCATGTGGTAAAATTTCGAAAAATTGTCAGTCTTTCCGAGAGAAACTCGAAAAAGCTTACTTCACGCAGATTTACTTGAGTTTATACATTTTTAGGCTATCACGAAGGTTTTTATTGGGCTATATTATGTGTTTAATAAAACGGGAGCCAAAATTTATGAACATAAAGTATTCAAATTATTGCTACCGTTCCCACCCAATCCAAAGTAATAGTTCCCAAGAACACATAGACTTATGTATCTCCGGTATTGGCTTTACCCCAAATTTGATTACAATGTTAATGGAGGACATTGACGAGTGTACCGAATTGCCCGGATCGTGCGTGGGCGGAAATTGTAAAAATACTTTTGGAGGTTACACCTGTGAATGTCCAGCGGGATATGAATTGGACGCGTCCGATCATAAATGTATTGATGTCGACGAATGTAGCGAGGAAAATAACCCTTGTGGAACCGGAGAATGTCATAATAAAGCAGGATCTCATCATTGTACTTGTACTGAAGGTAATGCTTTTTGATATACTCTTAGTGTTAATAATTTTTTTTCACTTTTTTTATTTTATTCAAAATACAAATAATTGAAAAAAATCTTTCAAAAACAAGAATATTGTATGAAGTACCATTTTTATACATTTGATCGCCAAATTTTTGGTGGATTTTTTTACATTTCCTATATTTTGCTATATTGTATGAGAATTGCGTAGCCGGAAATAAGCGTCAAAAATGAAATTTAAATGTATAAAATATTTCATTTTTTGCTATTTTTATTTTTGTATCAAACATATTTGGTTTATTATATAGGTTATCGATAAAACTTATTCAAAATTTGTCATTTTTCGAAAAAATTTTTAATTGCACTTGGTTTTTCGATGAAGTATTAGAATGTGTGTGCCTAGTAGGCACTGCCTACGCTGTTTTCATACGCTTGATTATTCTAAATTTATAATAAATAATTATAAAAATAATAATTAACCTGAATTCGACGTGGGGTGAAACCACTAACAGAACAGTTATTTTCGAAGGTGAAGCTTTCATGACACTTTTCAAGGCACATTCCACAAAAAAATACATCGAACTTTCAAAAAATCAGATTTCGAAAACAAAATTCAAATTTTTTCGTTCAAAAGTTAAACAAAAATTTTATTTTGCGTTTTCTAAACGGTTATTTTATTTAGGATATGTCAATTTTTTGGCATGATCAGGTTAATAGTTAAATTATTGTTCAGGATACGTTCTTAGTGCTGATGGCCGCACTTGCGAAGATAACCGCATGGGTACGTGTTTCCGAGCCTTTGATTTTGCAACTGATACATGTTCCGATCCTCAGCCATTTGAAGCATCTCAGAAAGCATGCTGTTGCTCTGGAAATGTCGGCGCCGCTTGGGGGACCCCTTGTGAGTCATGTCCATCTGGCGACGAAAAAATTGAATTTTGCAAAGGTGCTGGAAACCCATGTGATATTGTTCCCGATCTCTGCAAAGATGGGTACTGCATTGCCGATCCTGGACATGATGTGAAATGTGAATGTCCCGGAGGTTTGAAACTTATTCCAGAACATTTTGTATGTGTAGATGTCGATGAATGCACAGAAGGAAATGTCGAATGTCCTCAATTTTCCGAATGTATTAACACTCATGGCTCGTATAATTGTATATGCCAAGATGGATTCACGAACAATGGCAGAGGTGGCTGTGAAAATGTCAACGAATGTATAGCTAAACCAGGCAGGGATCAACAAAAATTTAAATAATAAAAATGACTTTGATTTCAAATTTATCTATTATTTCTCCGACGATAAGCATATTATAAAATAATTTTAAAATTGTTTGGAATATTATTCTAGACGATTGACTCTTTTCTTCTGAAGCACGTAAGTTACATGACGTAACAAGTCAACTCGAGAGATATTACTTCGGTGACAGTGAGAATGCCTCAATCATAACTATGACGTCAGCAATTTATTTCCCGTCGATTTTAGTATTGACCGATCAAATCAAACGATTTTTCAAAAAAGTTAACAACACATTTTCTCTCAAATTCCTTCAATAGTGACTACCTCGAGTTATAAATCTTCCATTGAGTGAGAAAATGTGTTGTCAATAATTGGTGAATTCGATCAACCAATTGAATCGACGGAATATAAATTATTACGTAATTTAATTATTTTATATTGTAAAGGTGTTTTCGAGATATATTATTGCATTTTTAACGAAAAACTACATTTTTTATTAAGCTTTCGATTTTTTCAAAAATCACAATCCCTTCAGAATGTGCGTAATAAAGTAAAATAACTTTTGAGTCAGATTTTTCGCAGGTATGAATCGTTTTAATTTGGCAATAGTAGGCCTCGAAATTGCCAAATTAAAGGCCTACTATTCGAATGCTGCAAAATCAGTAAGTTTTGGTTATACAAACACAGAGCATATTTTTGCTGTCTAAATTTTGTCGTTTGTTAAGAGTAGGTAGAAGTTGTGTTATCAACATACCTTCATAAGAATCCTTTCGTACCAATTGGTGAGATTCGACTTTAATTCTTAAAATGATTAAATAGGAAATTTCGCTGTGTTTGTATAACCAAACTTACTGATTTTGCAGCATTCGAATAATAGGCCTTTAATTTGGCAATTTCGAGGCCTACTATTGCCAAATTAAAACGATGTCAAACCTGCGAAATCTGACTAAAAAGTTATTTTACTTTATTCGCAAAAAAAAAAAAAAAAAAAAGCTTAATAAAAAAAATGTAGTTTTATCTTTATTTTTACTCGTGTTTTTTTTTATATCGAAAAGCACAATCAAAAAATAAACATAAAATAAAAAAAAACAAAAACATTCTTGAAGCATGATTTGGACAAAAATCGAAAGCTTAATAAAAAATGTAGTTTTTCTTTAATTATTTTAGACTCCGAAATAATCGAATAATGCAACCAATCAAAATGAATTAAATCTAAATGAACTCGTAAAAACAGTTTTACATGCTCGAGATTCTTAAAATAAATTATAAATTTTTTGGCAATTATCAAATATAAGAAAATTTTAAAATATTTTTTCAGATATTTAAAATTGAATTGACCCCTTAAACTCAGGCACTTGTAATAATGGACAATGTCGAGATAACATCGGAAGCTTTACTTGTGAATGTGACAATGGCTACGTTGCTAATGAAAATTACACAGCTTGCATCAACATTGATGAATGTGATCAAATTGATCAATGTGGTCTACCAGACGCAGTCAAACAATGTATAGATCTTGATGGATCTTACAGATGCATCTGTAATCCAGGTTGGTGATTTGTTTAATTATTATCTTTAATTTCAGAGAAAAGGATTCCCAGCAAAATAAGCATAAATATTCACTTAATTTACTAATTTACTTAAGGGGGTGTTTTTTAACCAAGAAAAAATATTTTTCCCCGTGATTTTATAGTTTGGAGAGTTTAAATGAGGTCAAAATCAAAAATTCAAGAAAAATTCTAGAGCAGACAGAGAATTTTGGTTAACGCCAATAAATTTCTCGTGGTCGACTTACTCCTAAAATAATTTATTTTTTCAAATTTATACATCGGAAAGGCCTTAAAAAGGTCGCCTCGACCACCCCCTTAAGGGGATTGTGGGTGCTTCCAGCAATGTGCTGGGGAAAAATAAGCCGTTTTCAAAACTCAAATATCTTTTGTGAGAATTGAGTGAACGTTTATTTTTCCAATTGTATATTGTAGTCCGTAACCTTGAGAAGTCAAAAATTGATTCATTTTTAGAAATTATTATCACATCAACCTTTAAATGCATAAAACCTAATTGCAGGTATTTNTCTTAATTTCTTTCGAAAATCAATATTTTTTCTCAGGAAGTCGATGTTTACTCGAAAAATACGCATTATTCATAAAAAAGGATTTTTAGCGTCGGAAACCGCCTTTTTTTTTTGCAAACGTTTTAAGACGATTTGAAAAAATGAAAAAATTTTCGAATTTTTTTTTCGAAAAATTTTTTTTCATTTTTTTTAAATTGTCTGAAATCTGCAAAAAAATTTTCAGCAAAAATTTTTTTTTCTAGTTATAGAAAAAATACTTCGAAAAAAATTCGAAAATTCACAAAAAAGTGTAATATGACACCAATTTATCTGAGATATATGTACAAAAACTGGTACTAACTAAAGTTCACCAGGTCGGTTAATTTGATGATAAATATTTTTTGTCGGATCCCTTTTTCTTACTTTTACGTTTTTTTTCTCGAAAAATCGAGGTTTGGGAGCCAAAAAATCATAATTTTTAATTTTTTTTATTTTTTTTCCAAAAAGTGGGTGTTAATTCATTAATAATGACGTTGATCAAAATACTACCGATTTGGCATCTGTTTATATTAATTAAATACTGAAAAACCGAAAAATCGCTATATTTTGATCACGTGACTACGAAAAAAAAATTTTCAATTTTTTTTTTCATTTTTGCAATATATATTCACCCCCAAGAGTTTCGGAACAATCCACCCATTAAATTCTATATGTCGAAATAATGGTGGGCACGCTAATAATGAGACAGAAGATAATCCGTGAATTAAAATTATGTTTATATTTTGAAAATAAATAAAGTGAAATTATTTCAAAAATAAATACAAGTTAGATTATTAGTAATTTTAAAAAATGAATTAAAAATGCAATTAATTTATGAAATGAATAAAAAACAATTAAATTAGAATAAATAATATGATTAACAAGAACAATTAATTTCAAAATAAATGTAGAAAGTATTTTTTGAACATAAATGAAAAACGAAAAAATGATAAAATAAATGAAATAATTTTATTTTTAAATTTATTTATTTTTGAAATATTGAACTTTATTCATTTTAAGAATAAATTTTGAAATTTATTAAAATCTTTTTTATTTTAATTATTAAAACAGTTGATTTTGAAAATAAATTAACTAGTTTATTTGAAATAAATAAAGTAACAATTAATCTCAGACATAAATCCATTTATTTTTTTGTCATAAGTTTAAATCTCATTTATTTTCATCAAAAAAAATAATTACTTTAATTCACCTGTCCCCAAAAGTGAAGTCCATTGTGTTATGTCTCATTGGCGCCACCTTACGACTCTTCCTCAAAAACTTTGGCTCGAAAGTTGGGCGTGCAGAGTTATTCGGGTCCGCTAATAACTATTTCGCAACCCAAAACGCACTTAATATCTCTAAACCAATATAATATATTTATAGTACGGTACTAAAGTGATATTTTGCGTATATGCGTGGTCAGAGATAGATGTGGTTTTGGATTGCGAAGAAGGATATTCATCACAAAAATTATTACTACTAAAATACTATCATGTACCCTATCTCAATAGTTATTATTTATTGATTTTTCGCAATCCCAATACAGGAAATAACAAATAAATTTAAAGCAATGCTTGCAACTGAAATATTCCCACCATGGTGGTAAAATTTCGAAAAATTGTCAGTCTTTCCGAGAGAAACTCGGAAAAGCTTATCTTCACGGCAGATTTACTTGAGTTTATACATTTTTAGGCTATCACGAAGGTTTTTATTGGGCTATATTATAGGTGGCTATATAAGTTGATAACGTGGTAGCTCAAAAGTTGTATGGTAATCGGGAGCAAAATTTAATGAACATAAAGTATTCAAAATTATTGCTACCGTTCCCACCAATCCAAAGTAATAGTTCCCAAGAACACATAGACTTATGTATCTCCGGTATTGGCTTTACCCCAAATTTGATTACATGTTAATGGAGGACATTGACGAGTGTACCGAATTGCCCGGATCGTGCGTGGGCGGAAATTGTAAAAATACTTTTGGAGGTTACACCTGTGAATGTCCAGCGGGATATGAATTGGACGCGTCCGATCAATAATGTTATTGATGTCGACGAAATGTAGCGAGGAAAATAACCCTTGTGGAACCGGAGAATGTCATAATAAAGCAGGATCTCATCATTGTACTTGTACTGAAGGTAATGCTTTTTGATATACTCTTAGTGTTAATAATTTTTTTCACTTTTTTTATTTTATTCAAAATACAAATATTGAAAAAAATCTTTCAAAAACAAGAATATTGTATGAAGTACCATTTTTATACATTTGATCGCCAAATTTTTGGTGGATTTTTTTACATTTCCTATATTTTGCTATTGTATGAGAATTGCGTAGCCGGAAATAAGCGTCAAAAATGAAATTTAAAATGTAAAAATATTTCATTTTTTGCTATTTTTTATTTTTGTATCAAACATATTGGTTATATTATATAGTTTATCGATAAAGATTTTCAAAATTTGTCATTTTTTCGAAAAAATTTTAATTGCACTTGTTTTTTCGATGAAGTATTAGAAGTGTGTGCCTAGTAGGCACTGCCTACGCTGTTTCAATACGCTTGATTATTCTAAATTTATAAATAAATAATTATAAAAAATAATAATTACCTGAATTCGACGTGGGGTGAAACCACTAACAGAACAGTTATTTTCGAAGTGAAGCTTTCATGACACTTTTCAAGGCACATTCCAAAAAAAATACATCAAACTTTCAAAAAATCAGATTTCGAAAACAAAATTCAATTTTTTTCGTTCAAAGTTAAACAAAAATTTTTATTTTGCGTTTTCTAAACGGTTATTTATTTAGGATATGTCAATTTTTTGGCATGATCAGGTTAATGTTAAATTATTGTTCAGGATACGTTCTTAGTGCTGATGGCCGCACTGTGCGAAGATAACCGCATGGGTACGTGTTTCCGAGCCTTTGATTTTGGCACTGATACATGTTCCGATCCTCAGCCATTTGAAGCATCTCGAAAGCATGCTGTTGCTCTGGAAATGTCGGCGCCGCTTGGGGACCCCTTGTGAGTCATGTCCACTGGCGACGAAAAAATTGAATTTTGCAAAGGTGCTGGAAACCCATGTGATATTGTTCCCGATCTCTGCAAAGATGGGTACTGCATTGCCGATCCTGGACATGATGTGAAATGTGAATGTCCCGGAGGTTTGAAACTTATTCCAGAACATTTTGTATGTGTAGATGTCGATGAATGCACAGAAGGAAATGTCGAATGTCCTCAATTTTCCGAATGTATTAACACTCATGGCTCGTATAATTGTATATGCAAGATGGATTCACGAACAATGGCAGAGGTGGCTGTGAAATGTCAACGAATGTATAGCTAAACCCAGGCAGGGATCAAAAAAATTTAAATAATAAAAATGACTTTGATTTCAAATATATCTAATTATTTCTCCGACGATAGCATATAATAAAATATTTAAAATTGTTTGGAATATTATTCTAGACGATTGACTCTTTCTTCTGAAGCACGTAAGTTACATGACGTAACAAGTCAACTCGAGAGATATTACTTCGGTGACAGTGAGAATGCCTCAATCATAACTATGACGTCAGCAATTTATTTCCCGTCGATTTTAGTATTGACCGATCAAATCAAACGATTTTCAAAAAAGTTAACAAACACATTTTCTCTCAAATTCCTTCAATAGTGACTACCTCGAGTTATAAATTCTTCCATTGAAGTGAGAAATGTGTTGTCAATAATTGGTGAATTCGATCAACCAATTGAATCGACGGAATATAAATTATTACGTAATTTAATTATTTTATATTGTAAAGGTTTTTCGAGATATATTATTGCATTTTTAACGAAAAACTACATTTTTTATTAAGCTTTCGATTTTTTCAAATCATCTTCAGAATGGTGCGAATAAAAGTAAAATAACTTTTGAGTCAGATTTTTCGCAGGTATGAATCGTTTTAATTTGGCAATAGTAGGCCTCGAAATTGCCAAATTAAAGGCCTACTATTCGAATGCTGCAAAATCAGTAAGTTTGGTTATACAAACACAGAGCATATTTTGCTGTCTAAATTTTGTCGTTTGTTAAGAGTAGGTAGAAGTTGTGTTATACACATACCTTCATAAGAAGTCCTTTCGTACCAATTGGTGAGATTCGACTTTAAACATTTAAAATGATTAAATAGGAAATTTCGCTGTGTTTGTATAACCAAACTTACTGATTTTGCAGCATTCGAATAATAGGCCTTTAATTTGGCAATTTCGAGGCCTACTATTGCCAAATTAAAACGATGCAAACCTGCGAAAAATCTGACTCAAAAGTTATTTTACTTTATTCGCACATTCTGAAGAGATTTGAAAAAATCGAAAAGCTTAATAAAAAATGTAGTTTTCTTTAATTATTTTAGACTCCGAAATAATCGAATAATGCAACCAATCAAAATGAATTAAATCTAAATGAACTCGTAAAAACAGTTTTACATGCTCGAGATTCTTAAAATAAATTATAAATTTTTTGGCAATTATCAAATATAAGAAAATTTTAAAATATTTTTCAGATATTTAAAAATTGAATTGACCCCTTAAACTCAGGCACTTGTAATAATGGACAAGTCGAGATAAACATGCGAAGCTTTACTTGTGAATGTGACAATGGCTACGTTGCTAATGAAAATTACACAGCTTGCATCAACATTGATGAATGTGATCAAATTGATCAATGTGGTCTACCAGACGCAAGTCAAACAATGTATAGATCTTGAGGATCTTACAGATGCATCTGTAATCCAGGTTGGTGATTTTTTAATTATTATCTTTAATTTCAGAGAAAGGATTCCCAGCAAAATAAGCATAAATATTCACTTAATTTACAATTTACTTAAGGGGTGTTTTTTAACCAAGAAAAAATATTTTTCCCCGTGATTTTAAGTTTGGAGAGTTTAAATGAGGTCAAAATCAAAAATTCAAGAAAAATTCTAGAGCAGACAGAGAATTTTGGTTAACGCCAATAAATTTCTCGTGGTCGACTACTCCTAAATAATTTATTTTTTCAAATTTATACATCGGAAAGGCCTTAAAAAAGTCGCCTCGACACCCCCTTAAGGGGATTGTGGGTGCTTCCAGCAATGTGCTGGGGAAAATAAGCCGTTTTCAAAACTCAAATATCTTTTGTGAGAATTGAGTGAACGTTTATTTTTCCAATTGTAATATTGTAGTCCGTAACCTTGAGAAGTCAAAAATTGATTCATTTTTAGAAATTATTATCACATAACCTTAAATGCATAAACCTAATGCAGTATTTCTCTCCATGGAATTGAAGTCTCATATCACCAGTACGATATCCCCGAAAATTACATAATGCCAATATTATTTGTCAGAAAAAAAATCTCTTCAATATGACTGAAAAAAAATTTTAATTTATTTTAATTTGCCGGGAATTTTTTTCGAAAATTCATTGCTATAGTTAAATATAGGTAAAATGTACATTATTTTACAAAAAAAAGTATAACTCACAAACGGTACATGCGATTTCTTTCTTCTTATTCATAAATCATTCTCGATTATCTTAGTGAAATAATAGACTAACAAAATTTTAATAATTTTTTTTAAGATTTCTCGCAATCATTATTTTATGCTAATTAATGCGCGCCATTATACAGTTGATTAGGCTAAAAATTGAAATATTTAAAAAGGGCAAAAATTGTAACAATTATATATTGAAATATTCATTTAGTGTAATTTTTTGCTGTGATTATTATTTTTTGTAATTTGAGACTATCCAATGTCTGGAATTGTAAATAAATTAATTATTTTTGCAAGTAAATCCGATGTTCACGAACGAGTTATCGATAGTAAAAAACTTTTTTTGCTAGCAATAAATTTCTCATGTGCTGGATGGTCGGATACAAGAAAAACAATACGAATTGGAGACCGTGGTTGAAAATAACTACTGCACCCATAATCCCCTTAATAGACCGCAATAGTCGGGTGGTTGATCTAATGTTTTTTCAAGCTGTAATTTTGAAAAATGCAGCGAATTAATGTTCGAATTTATTGTTCAAATTTGATTGGTCAATTTTCATTGTTTGCAAATAATTTACATTTAGACCAATTTGAATTCAAACCAATTTGGGTACAAAAGACACCAACTCGAAAAATTCATACAGTAACATTCTTAGCTTTCTAGCGATGTCATTTTTGGTCTTCAAATAATTAAATGATTATCATTATATTTTAGTAATTTTTTTCGTAAACTCAAAAAAATTTCAAATTTTGAACAGTAATATTTCGGACATAAAAGTTTAAATCATTAATTTTACAACTTTCAGGTTATCATTATGACAGAGACACAGCCCAATGCGAAAATATCAACGAGTGTGAACGATTTAAAGCTGACACAAACGTTTGTCGAAATGGGGTTTGCAATGACACGCCTGGTGGATTCCTCTGCCACTGTGCCGAGGGTTTTGAAATCAGCGATGACGGCAGGACATGTGTAGACATAGACGAGTGTTTTGACGCCCCATGTGGCGACGGAAACTGTGAAAACTTGAATGGAAATTATACGTGTGCATGTGACATTGGATATTATTTTGACGGGGACACTTGTACGAATATCGACGAGTGCTTTGAGGTGGATGATATTTGCCAAAACGGACAATGCGAAGATACACAGGGGTCAGTTATGTGTCACTGTCCATATGGCTTTGTTAAAACTCCAGATGGTACGGAATGCGTAGATAAACGACAAGGAATGTGTTTTCTGGATCATGATCCCACGTGTTCAGGAACAGGTTAACTATTTTTCTGGTATTTTCGAAATACCTATCTTTTACAATGATAATAGAATATAGTCAGAACATTATGTTTTGGAATAAAACCTGATTGCGTCTTGAAATTAAAAGGACCCATCAGAGTACGAAAAGACAAATTGATGACCTTTTGCCTAAATTGACCATTATCTTTAAAAATGTATTCGTTGAATGATACACTTCTACTTTTTTTCTTGTACGAGGCCATAATAATATGATTTTTTTATCAAAATTTTTGCGTAAAATCATTTTAAAATACTTCGAAATATCTTATTTGTCATATCAATTGCGGAGCCTCCTCGGCATTTTTTTGCCACTTTTTTAGCCAACATTTTTATATAATTCGGCTTTCAAAAACGACTCATCCGATTGAGTTCTTAGATAACTCAAACTAAGCTCAAATATTTGAAGAAAAATAAATTTAAAAAGGGTGCGAATCAGACCATTGTTTCCAATTTTTTAACAAAAACTGATAATTAAACAATTTTAGTAATCTCAGAAAATAATTAAAAATAATGGTCCGATTCGGATCAATTTATCCTATTTTATTATTTCCTAGATATTCGTGCTCAGTTTGAGCTATGTAAGAACTAAATCGGATGAGTTGTTTTCAAAAGCCGAATGATATACAAATTTTGGCTAACAAAGTGGCAAAAATGCCCGTAATCGATATCACCACTCATAAAAACCTACGTTTTCTCTTACATTTTTTTAATAAAAACGCACAAATTTATCTCCGCCTACACAAAAATAGCAGTGAGTAATTACCGACAAACATAGTTAACCTCATCAGGAAATCCACTAGATCAGGCTATAACTATGGCTTCTTGCTGCTGCCAATGTAAAGAAGGCTCCTGGATTTATGAGTCGGAATGTCAAACTTGTCCAGATCAAGCCTCTGAAGAATTTGCAAAATTGTGTCCAAAAGGCTGCGGAAAAGCTTCGTCTGAAGATGGCTGCCCTAAGGATATTAATGAGTGCGATATGGTTAAAGACCTCTGTGTCAATGGAACTTGTGTGAATACGGATGGAAGTTACAAATGCGAATGTGGAAAAGGATTCCATCTTGATAGTGATGGACACACTTGCGTTGGTAAGAAAAATTAAAAAAAAGTTCAAGTATTATATCTTTAAAAATACATCCGTAATTCGAAAAAAAAATACAGTATGTCCCTTTTTCGGGAATCGTTCCCCTGCGAAACTATGGATACCTAAGCCAATGAAAATGCTTTGTTTTTAACGATGGCTTTTTTCTAAAAACCAGCTCTTTGTGCATCATCAGTGGCCAATCACAGTGCTCGCTTAGTAGAAGTATCCATAGCGTCGTATAGAAACGATCCCCGAAAAAAGTGACGTCCTGTACTTGTATTCTAGTAGGAGTCGAGTCTGAAATCATTCTAAATCACTAACCTAGGAAACTATTTTTTCCATTGCACCTGACTATCAATTTGACTAGAAAATGCCGCTGATTGGCTAATTCGCTTACGTTTTTTGTCCAAAAATACGGTCTTCAAGATTAGGGTTGTATATTACGCATACAAATTTTTGAATAACTAGTGTAGTGTTTTGAAAGAAATTAAAAATGTTTTACTTACACGCTTACGCGTTCTAAGGACAAGAAATTCAATAAATTTAACTAGTAATGTATTAAAATATCGGAAAATTCAAGTGTTTTCACATTTTTAGAATTCTAGAAATTGAGTGATAATGAGTTTTGAACAATAAAATATGACCGATTATTTTTTGTACTAAATTGAAGAATCAATTTTCACTGATGCAATTTTGCTAATTTTTATCTGCTCATATTGCATACATATCGACTTTTCTACCCAGAGATCGACAAAATTAAAGCGAATCGCATCGACTTTTTGCGAATCAATCCGATCAGGGTAAAATTTCGGAAGCCGATCATGTTTGCTATAGTGAAATGACGATTCCCTCAATTTATTTTTGCAATTTTTTAGATACTGATGAGTGTCAAGGTCTCACAAACCCATGTGGAAGCGGCAAATGTAGCAACGATCAAGGAGGTTACCAATGCGAATGCGACGACGGTTACTCTCCAACCGGTCCGGACGGAACTTGTAAAGGTAAACAAATCTAGTTTAAAAACATTTATGTAAATAAAAATATTTCCCAGATATTGACGAATGTAAAAACGGAGCTCATCAATGTTCTTACCGATGTAAGAATGAGAAACCAGAAAATGGAAAATATTCTTGTACATGTCCACCCGGTTACAAATTAAAGGCTGATCAACGTCATTGTGATGATGTTAATGAATGTGCCAAGTAAGTCACAAATTACGTAATGAGTCACTTGATCGAACCATATGTGACGCGTCATGACGTTGACGAATAAGAGCTTCAAATATAAGTTCGAACGCGTCTCTATCTTTGACATGCTGTCCGCGGTCTCGAAAGACATCCGCAATGACCAATTTTTATGAATCAAAATATTTAAAATACGTAAACTTCAGAAAGCAAATAAATTTTTTATTTTTTCTAAATTTAGAAGTCTTAGATAGATTCCGATTGGTTTAAATTTAAATCAATCTGAATTGTTCATGCTTCTCGCGAATATATATCGATTACGATGCCCGAGTTCATACAAAAAAATTCATTCTGGTAAAGAAGTATTTCGGAACAAGAATCGCGTGATTTTACGTAATTTTTGATACAAAATTTTTGTAAGACTAAATGTTGATCATAGGCTACTCTGCTTTATTTGTATTCCATTGGCCTGATTGTGTGCGTAGGTGCTGAATTAGAGAGTGTATTTTGGTTGAATTTGATATTTACGTAATTATCACGCGATTCGTGTCCAAAAATGATTAATCACCCTGATAAAAACGAGAAAAAAAAATTGTATTTGTACTTGGGCATTATAATCGATATGAAGTTGAATATATGAATTTTATTTAAGTTTTGCTTTTTTCCATCATTGAAAACCGGAAAAAAATGAAAAATGGCCAAAATATCTTTACGACTAGTAAAATTTTATGAATGAATAATTTTTTTAAGAGATGATCCATGTGCTTCTAAAGGCCAACTCTGTAAAAACGTTATTGGTTACTACCTCTGCCATTGTCCGACAGGAATGCGAAAGAATCCTCATACTGACCAATGTGAAGGTAATAAAAAGACTCGAAAACTTTCAAATTTATTTAATTAAAATTCATTTTTAAGCCCTGTATTTAAAAAATATTTAAGACATCAACGAATGTGACGAAAACGACGGACTCTGTGAAAATGGCGAATGTAACAATAAAGATGGTGGATATTGGTGCAAATGTAAACCTGGTTTTGAACCAAACCAAAAGCAAACTAAATGCGATGGTAAGATACCCATAAGAAACAATATTTAAATTTTTTATTAGAAAATATATTGTTTTTAGTTAATTTTTCAATAAAAATAAAACTTTCTAAAAAATGAAATTTTTCTGAAAAGAAATTTGAACGAATATGTTCACAATTTTCAAAATATTAACAAGCATAAATGTATTATATATTGGTGGATTTTGATTACGATAAGACCTCTTCGGAAAAAATTTTCTCAAATTAAATTTAAAATAAAAATATGGCCATAAAAAAATCCATTTTTCAGAAACATGAAAACGATGAAAAAAATATTTTTATAAATTTTTTTTCTCTGCTTTTAGAAGATTTACTTCAAAACATGAAATCCGTCATAATTACCTGAACTCAAACAGTACAATAAAAATCTACGCACATTATTCATGTGAGTTTCAAAGCATTAGGCGATGAAATTATTTAAATTTTAAGTTGAACCACACATGAGTTATGTGCGTAGGTTGTAATTTTTAGGGAGAATGACTCAGTTATGACACATTTATTTTTTTGAAGCGAAATTACTCAATTTTTTTTGAATTATTCAAAATATTAAGATACACGCGAATACATTTGCTACACCACAAAAGTTTCTGGAATGTGTCTCCAAACTGATGCTACCAGCTCATCTAAGGCTATTCGATATGACGAATGTTGCTGCTCCGGTCATGGTGCCGGCTGGGGTGACGGCCGACGAGAAAAGTATCAAGCTATTGAATGTAAATCTTGTCCAGATATCAACAGCCCAGAATTTAAGGCCATGTGTCCAGCTGGAATTGGATACGACAAAAATGGAGATGTCATCGACGATTGCAGTGTAGTCCCTCATGCTTGCGAGGTAAATCATACTTTTTTGCTTCAAACTGTTTTTAAATTTAAACTTCACATTTTTGGAGGTGTTTTTTTAACCTCTGCTTATGAAAGCCCCAAAGGGAAGAATTGTCAAAAAAAGGTTCTTAAAACGTGCCTTTCTATTTGTTTTCATAGATTTTTTCGAATTATTATGGTTTTGAGATATCAAAAAGAGTACAAGTTGAAACCTTTTTTGATTTTTACATGTGAGAATTCTTAAAGCAAACTTTAATTACCATACTCAGGGAAACCTTATCTAGCGATAATTTTTTGCCGCCCACAGTGTAGGCCCCACACAGATAGTATCTGATAGCATTTAGAATAAAAGCGCTACGTTGAGGTTAACCTACGCAAGATGATCAATCCCTGATTATGGTTGTAAAAGTTTTTTCTAAATAAATGATATAAAACTGCTGACCGTATTTGATTTGTGTTATTCACAACTCCTTTTCATTTAAATTAGAATTTAACTACAAAATCAAGCAATTTCAATCCGAAATGTAGGATGAGTAGAGGAACTTTTTGGGGTTGGTATTTATACCAGATAGAGAAAGAGGACTTTAATTAAAATTTAACAATTATCAAATCGATGAGTTGTTGGTTATTTTTGTAACTTACTCATAATTTTGATAATTGTTAGTAGAAAGGTTTCACAACCCTAATCAGGTAAACCGTTTTTTCTGCGCTGGAATTTTTGATTGCACCTGACTATCTATTTTGCTTGGGAATGCCACTGATTCGGCTACGCTTTTTGACCAAAAATAATGGTCTCCATATCGCCGAATGTGCCAATATTGCCTTATTTGCCAATATTGCCGAAATTTTTCGGCAAAAATCTTTCGGCGATATTGGCACCCCCCCCCTGTATTACTTTTTGTAATCAGAGACCTAAAATTTTATTTCTAGAATGGGGCCTGCATCAACAATATGCCTGGTTACACTTGTTATTGTGACGATGGATTTGAAATCGACGAAACTGGTACAAAATGCATTGGTAAGTTATCATATCTCTTTAGGAAGAAGGTTGTTATTTTCTAGTTTGGTCTAGTACATTATGTAAGTTAAGTAGTACGAATGTACTAGATCAAACTAAAAAATAATAACTTTCTTCCTAAAGGGATATACTCTCTTTTTTCCAAGCTGAAAACATTCTACATTTTTAGATGTCAATGAATGTACCGCTGATAAACACAATTGCCCAGAACCAGCTCAATGTCGAAACACTGAAGGTTCTTTCGGATGTTTCTGTCCAGAAGGATATGAAATGTACAACGAAATTTGCATCGATATCGACGAGTGCAGGTAAAATTTTATAAAATTTATCTTATGAATTGTTTTCAAATTATTTTAGAACCAAACACAATCAATGTCAGTATCTTTGTGTCAATACAATTGGCTCGTATACTTGTGAGTGTCCAAAGGGCTACATAAAAGAACATAATACCTGCGTTGATCGAGATGAAGTAAGTTTTTGATATATTAATAATTTTCAAAATTGACAGTTTATATTCCATACTTATACATCCCCCTAAATGTTTATCCGCCAAAAGAGGTGCATTACACGCCGCGCAATACGTAGGCGGATAAATACATTAAATAAAGGCATTGTGTTGGCTCAAATAGTGGATAGTCGCGGACACAACATATCCTATTCCGAGTACTGTAGATCAAAATTGCCTAGGTAAAATACAAACCAATTGTGTGTTCATTCAGGATTTGATTGGTTGGTTGGCCCGTCTCACTCTCGTTTGTATTTGGTTTGTATTTTTACTTGTAATTTTACCTTGTAATTTACCTTGTAATTGGTTTGTATTTTTATCCTAGGCATTTTTGATCTACTGTACTCGAGATAAGGATATAGGCGACGTTATATAGATACACTATTTTGAAATTTTAAATCATTTCAAATTAAAATGATCAACACATAGGGTGTTACAGGTTTTTGCAGCAGCATTTGGATTTCTACAGATACTTTATGGAAAAATGAAAAAAAGTACAATTTGTTCAGAATTTTTAAATGATTTTTTTTTGTATCAAAATATTGATTTTTTAAATTTGGCTAGATGAAATAGAATGATCCTTATTCCCTTATTGACCAAAATATCAGTTCAAATAAATAATCCGAGGGGTCGAGAAAAACCTGTAACAGCAATCAAACAATAATAATGTTTTTGAAAAATGACATTATCAAAAAATATAGAATTTTGAAATATTTGGAAGTTTCAAAATAATGACAATTATCAAATATTTAAAAACTTTTTATAAGATTTTGAAACTATGAAAAAACAAAAAAAATAACAGTTTCAAAAATTACTTTGCAATCTATAACATTTTTGTCAAATTGACATTTTCCAAAAATTGACATTTTCCAAAAATTGACATTTTCCAAAAATTGACATTTTCCAAAAATTGACATTTTCCAAAAAATTGACATTTTCCAAAAGTTGACATTTTCCAAAAGTTAACATTTTACAAAAATTAGTATTTCCCAAAAATTTCCTAAAATTCACATTTTCCTAAAATTCACATTTTACAAAAATTCACATTTTTTTAAATATTTATATTTTTCGAAAATTCACATTTTTCAAAAATTCACATTATTCAAAAATTTACATTTTTCGAAAATTTCAAAAAAAGGAAGTCAGATTTCAAAAAAGATAACATTTTGAAAATTAAAGTGCCGAAAAATATTTTTTTTCGATTTAAAATTTTTTCTTTTTTAGTGCCAAGATAACTTCAACGTCTGTGGTCCTCGTGGTCTTTGCGTGAATGATGCTGGTTCATTTCATTGTGAGTGCAAACGAGGTTTCCGTCTGAACGACACTGGCGATTCCTGTGAAGACGTCAACGAATGTCAATTAAACCGATGTGGTCGTGGGGGATGTAATAATATTATGGGTTCGTATCGATGTAACAGCATGTGTCCGGATGGGTTTATGCCAGGTTACAGGGGCCGCTGTCAGGATGTCAATGAATGTCTTCAAAGCCCTTGCGGATCGGGACAGAGATGCTCCAATATGCCAGGGTCATACACTTGTGAATGCGGAACGTGAGTTCTTAAATTTATTAAAAATTAATCGAACTTTATGATTTCTTATCATGGCTATTTTGTTTTAATCATATCTGAGATGATGCCCAAATTAATTATTGATATTATCAATTTAAGAGTCTAGTTGGACTTCGCTAGTTTGGTCTAGTAAATTATTTTATAAAAGTACTACTGATATACTAGACCAAACTAGTGAAATTGCAGCGAAAGTATTATAATAAAGAATTCATAATTAATTTCAGCTGTACATCTTTAAAATAAAGTTCAGGCAAACATCTGGTTTTGTCAAAAAAAGTAATATCCCATCAAACTTTGATGATCAAAGAATTGAAAAGTACGGTCAAATTAAAAAATGTAAAATATCAAATTTAAATTTTCAAAGTATTTTGTAAATCACCTTAAAATAGTATTTTCTCTGTGCTAAATTTGCATATCAAATATTAAGGGATAATTTATTTGAATAATTTAATCAATCCTATATTTAATTCATTTATTTTTAAATTTTTTTATATATTTTTTTGATCATTACGCGTAAATAAAGTATAATGTTTATTGTATAATGTATATTGAGAACTACTAGGCTCGTGTTGATTCGCAGTTCTACCACACCTATCACGCCTCTCCCCTCGGTGTGGTAAATAAATAGAGATGAGATGGACGTGCGAAGTTAGAACTCTACCCTTTGACTTCAGGGGGGTCATCGTAGCAAAATAAAATGATCTCAATGATAAAAAAAGTTTTCAAATTCTTCCCAAGATTTTTTTTGTTTTGAGCTGAAATCAACAGTTTAAAAGTTTAAATTTTCGCCGGTCCGAACCCTACTCATCATGTAGGTTTAACTTTATTTTTCTATAAAAAGAACAAACAAACAGCAAAAAAATCAAAATTTTAACCACCACATTGTATCGGCAAAAACCTATATTCGTTTTCCAGAATCTTCAAAAATATTTTTTAAAATCGTAAAAATGTTTTAATATAGTGGTTATAACTCTGCTGCTAATGGTTCTTGTGGTGACATCAATGAATGTCAGCAAAATGGAGGAACTTGTTCATCCGGATGCTCTAACAAAAATGGAGGATATTCCTGTTCATGTCCAAAGGAATATTACAAAGTAGCAAATGGGTAAGACTAAAGAATATTTGAACAAGATAAATAGTCAATAATATTTTAAGACATTGCATTTCGTCTCCAAATGGATTCCAACAATATCAACAAACTCAACCAGGGTATAATGCCGTAAGTTATTCCCCATTATTTTATGTTAACCCTCTTACACATCAAACACATAATTAGTCCTTGAGATTAAGGATAGACCTAACTTTTTATACTATTTAATTTACATTTTGACTTCATTAACCCCGTACTACGCGTAGCTACGGGGCCCGTAGAATAATGACTTTTAACCTACGCAATCATTTCTGGGAAAATGAGAGACGTCAGAACAAAAATTAATGATGGAGGAGATCCAGAATTAAATTTTCTAAATCATGACTATCTCAGAAATAACCTGCAATTTTCGGTCTTCAATCTACAGCTGTTTTCCAAAAATCAAACCTAACCTACGCAATTTATCGAAATCACTTCTCAAGAAATAAAAAGTTACTCAAAACAGTCAGATCAAAATTGAAAATGGAGTAGATTGAGAAAAATTTTTCCTAAAAATTGAGTATTTCAGAAGTAACCTATGATTTCTGGTCACTAATCTATGGGTGTTTTTTCAAAATGGCTCCGTGTGTGAGGGGGTTAAAAAGTGAAATTTGACTCTTTTGTGATTTTTGTAATTTGATTCCGTGAAATTTTTGTTGGACCTTCCAATTTTTTTTAATAAATGTATCTTATGTAAAATATAACTCTAGGGCTGGAGAACTGGAGTTCCAGCTGCTCGAATTCAACCTGTGGGACCTGCAAAAAGTTTTGGATGTACCGGAAATTGTAGAAGAAGTGCTCGAAGAGATAGAGGTAGACGAGATGCTGAATTTGGTAACTCAACATATGTCATCGAAGTTAATGGAGACGATCCAGAGGCACAAATTGACGAAAATCTGCCAATTGAGGTAAAATATCTTGTTAAACAGTCACTTTTTTCACAGAGCAAGTGGTCAACAATTAAATATTAAATAAAATGATAACCTTTTTTAGATCACACTTGACCTTATCGGGGCTAGAGAAACAAGAATTTCAAAACTGCTTTTCTTACAACCAAGTCATCAACCACTAAAGAAAAATTTGAAGTATCAGATTCTGGGTGAAGGAAAGGGAGTATTCAAAATAGCTCTACACGAATCAACAGCCACTTTATTCGTTAATAAATCTAATGTGAGTACAACTTACAAAACATTTTTAAAGTTGACTACTTTGGTATTTTGAATTTTATTTCAAAAAAATTGTCATCGAATAAAAATACCAAAAAACATTGGCTTGAAGTTGCAAATTTCGTTTTTTATGAAGCCTAGATTTTTTCGAAAATTTTCAAAATTTCGAATTTATTTTTTCAGTATCTTAAAATTGTGAACGAAATTTTCATGATTAGAACTCATACAATTCCAATCCAGAAAAGATTGGCGTCTGATGTAAAGACTGGCGTCTGATATAAAGACTTAAAATTTGACATTTTAATCAATTTCGACATTTTGAACCTTCACATATCGATTACGATCCCCGAGTGCACAAAACGATTTTTTTTCTCGGAGAATATTCTCCCATTTTCGGGCAATAAAAACGTGATCTACTCGTCTCATTCCAAGAAATCGAAAAAAGGTGCTCATTATAACGGCAAAAGCAAAAATTTTCGACACATAATTAGGGACATTTTCTCTGATTACTAGGATGTAATCGAGGATGCCAATTTTAATGATTTTGTGCAAAAAAAACGAAAACTTAATTTTTGAAACTTTCTAAAAATTTTTCAGAATTTTTTTCAAAAATTTTCAAAAAGCGAGATTTTAAAATTACTAAAAGGGACCTAATATCAACTATTCACACTTTTGTTAATATCCCGGCTCTGATTAGGAAACGTAGTGTGTTTTTAAGTAGTAGGGCCGGGATATTAACAAAAGTTTGAATAGGGGTATTAAACGAAAGTTTAGAAGATTCTATGACGAATAGCTTAAAAATAAAAATTTTAAAATCTCAATTTATATCGATTTTTTGAAGTTCAAAATGAAAAAAGAGTCGTTGTGGGCATCTTTAGGGGGTAGCAGCAATGTTGCAGACTGGCGTCAATTTGACTTACGAAAATAATTAATGGTTTTTTTCATAGCTGCTATATCGTTCAGCGCTGAACCCAGAATAAATGTGTACTATCGCTCATTGAAATATTTTTTCATCTATTTAAGGAAAGATTTGAGTTCGAACTTTTACTTTTGAATTCGTAAAATTTTCAAAAAAATTCAAAATATTATCAAAATTCACGCATTTTTCACCCATAATTTTTTTTTTTTTTTTTTTGAAATCGTGAATAAACAAAAAAAAATAGCCACTTTAACTTTTTTCATGCATGTTTACATATTCTGACTGCTGTCTTAAAAAATCATAACATTTCATTTGTCATTTTTTTTGGTCGAACCTTTTTTTAGAATATTATGAAAAATTTTCGCAAATCGAGTATAAAATTGTTTATTAATGCTTTTTTTGAATTCTTCTTGAAAAAAATCAGACCGAATCAATGTTGTTATTTTGGTATCTATTTGATTCTGGTATTTCAACCGATGGAAGGTGCTATCGATATCGTTTTCTGAACTAACTGAATGAACATTATAACCACTTGCTTGGTGCACCGGTGTGCCATTGCAACGCATTTATAAATTTTTATTCCAAATTTTAAAAAAATTTAATGCAAATTTCGGTTTATAGGCCTCCTTTATGTTTTTCAAAGTTCAGGGAATTTGTTTGTAATATTAAACGCAATCGAGAGCGTTCATATTTTTTTTCCTAAAAAAGCGGTTTTTCTCTTTTTTACAGGAAAAAAACTTTCATATAAGGAAATTTTTGCAATAGGATAATGATTCTCCCACTAATTAGCGCATAACACCCGAAAAATGCTAATACGTTATAAGATATCCCCTTCAAAAAAATTCTCACATCGGGGACCCGATTCGGTCAAGTTGAATGGAGTTATAAAGAAAAAGTGTTTTTGATATTTTTACAGATCTTAATATGTTAAAGGAATTAAAAATATAAACGTTTGCAAGAATGAACACTTTTATTGAAGATAAAAAATAAAAAATCACCTTTTTTTTTCTTTCATAAATTACTCCGAAAAAATGTACCAATCTGCCACATCGCTGCTACCCCCTTGATCGATATTCTATTATTCACTTTTTTAAAATTTACCATTTAAAATTTAACATTTGAAAAATTTAATTTTTAGAAGTTGAATTTTTATCGGGGATTGGAATTGAAAATCTAATGATTTTTTTGCCATTTTATAGCGCATAATGCGCTGCGCATTATGATCGCAATTCAATTTTTATTTGATCAAACTCGTTGAAATGCATAATTTTTTTTAATTATAAAAAATTTTAGGCCCAAAACCTGACCGAAGGAAGGTATCACCTGCAACTGCGCGCAATGTCAATGTTAGACTCTGAAATTATTAATTTACTTTCTGGTGATATTATGACGATAAAACAAGACTTAAAAGAACCACTGCGCCACCTTGAGGTTATAGTAGACGTTGTCTAACATGAAAAACTGACCCCGACATGTAAAATGATATATCCCGACTAGTTCACTTTTAATTTTTCACACTTCTTCATTAGTACTGTTTATAATAATGTAAATAAAATAAGCCATATTAGTAATACAATAAAATTTTTAATGAAAAACTTTGCATTTTATTCTTATTGTTAACTTCTAAGGACTAATTGGGCTTTTGCTACAACAAGCAAGAAATGACGCCAAAAAATTATGTTGACATTATAATAAGCGTGTTATTTCGACGATGATGCACGTCTCAATGAGTGACATATTTTTTTGGGAGATTATCTTCAAAACATAAATGCGTCATACACATGCAGGCGACCAAACTATTTAGATTTTAAGTTGAACCACACATGATTTATTCGGGTAGGTTGTAATAACCTGTTTTNAAAAAAACGCACGTCATCTTCGAAATCGATTAACTAATAATGTAGACAACGCGTTGCTCAAATCGAATGTAAAGTCACTGCTGCTCTGCTGCCCAAATTCGGGTCGATATTAAAATGTATAAATGCGATATTTTCTATTTTGCACAGCCTAAAAAAATTTCTAGAATTTAAAATTCAGCGATTTGCACTCGATATTATATCCCTTATTCACCCTTTTGTAAATATCCCGGCCCTGATTAGGAAACGTAGTGTGTTTTTAAGTAGTAGGGCCGGGATATTTACAAAAAAATTTCAAATAATAATTTCCAAAGTGCAATTTCAATGAAATTATTTCATCGTGAAAATACACCGGATTCGGAAATTTTAAAATTGCATAGCTGATATATTTGAATGATCTATAAAATAAAAAAACTGTATTTTATCAGGAAATATTCAATCTGAATTATCTGATTGTGCAAAACAAAATAATTTCATTAACTAGAACTCTTGTTATAGGGTATTAAAATTTATACATTTTACGTTTTATACATTTTACTATCGACCTCTGAAATTCATGAAAAAATAGACAGTTAACAGGATCCACAATTTTTTATTTTTTGATAAGATCACCAAAATTCAAAATGTAAAACACGAAAGACAGTAAGATTACCATTTAATACAGCACCAACAAAATTTTGTCTCATAGAGCTTTATTCTGGCAATCATGCATTTGATGGTAATCTTTAAAACACAGATATCCAAATAACGAAATATGTTAACTTTGGCAAAGTGAGATTTTTTTAAATTTACAGAGACAATTGGATTTTACCGGACACCCAATTTACTATTTATTTGTACGATTTGATTTTTTGTGAAAATTTTATCTTATAAAAAAATTTATATTTGTATAAATTAAAATCATTTGAAAATACGAGAGTAAAACGTTCAAAATGCTTAGAATTAAATACTCTACCAACCCAAATCAAATTTTTTCTAACTCGATAAGATACTAATTTTTAAATTTAATGTCATTTTGGGTTCACTAAGCAAACTCCCGCTAGGTGGGCTTTTTGTAGAAGAAAATAGGGCTCACCTTTTTTGCAAAAGGCGTTCCGACAACCCTAACGAACTGTACTTTTAAAATTTGCAAAAGTGGGGATTTTACAAATATCAACAAGATTTTATTCGGAAAAAATAAACAATTGTACAGATAAACAATAAACCTTATCTGTTTATTAAGTCTGATCATTTTTTATCATACGTAATAATCTTCACGGTTATTTCGATATACTTTTAAATTATCATTAACTTAGGAGATTAACTCGTAGGGTACCTAACAGTTTTTGGGTCAATTTGTGCGCTTAAAAATTGCTAGCCATAGCTATCAGTTTTATTTTCTGTCATAAAATGCGTAAAAATTAAATCAAAAATCCGCTTTTCATCAGGGTTAAAACTTTTCAGCTTAATATTTTCCAACATCAAGATGAGCCAAATTACAGAGGTCACCTTCGCAGCATTTCCAGCACGTTCGGTTCTTGCCCGATTTGCCCTTCAATCGATTACAGTTTTCATTTTGTCTAAAAGGATTTTTAGGTTTTTGTTTGAAAACGGGGTTTTGGTCGTACGCTGGGTATTTGCCTTTATTGGCCAAGAGCCAGTTGTTGACCCTACGTTGAACCTGCTTCAGCGTGAGCACATTTCCGCCCCTAAAATTTTTACAGTCGGTTACTTTATTTTTTTACAGTAACGTTTGAGAAGATGATATTTTTAGAATTCTGCCATATCAATTTGCTATATAATATATATGGATTAACGGCTCTCGGTTGAAAGATCGTGACTATTTGAAAGATGCAGAATCTGAACATATAATTGGGTGGCCGCCCAAATTAAAGTCAATTTCATTGGCTCATTTTGAAATTCAGGGTTTTGATTGGCTGCTAGTATCCCACGTTTTTGTATCTCTCAAATAGTCACGATCTGTCAACCGAGGGCCGTTAATCCATATTGCTTACAGGATGTCTCGTTTATAGTGGTAGGATATATATTGCAGGGAAACATGAAATCGCGAGCTCTGATTGGACTATTCCATGCTGAATAAATTTTTTCCCAATCATCACGCGCGATTTCATGTTACCTTGAAATTCATTATGCCAGTAAAAACGTGAGATCCTGTTAATTTGAAACTGCAGTTAAATCGACCGAAATTAAAGATATCGTAAAGTTTTTTTCCAGTCTCAGTCGTTGCATTATGTATTTTTTTTACGAATCAAATAGATTGAAACGCATAAAATTTAGGTGTGCTCTGATTGCTTCATATCGGAGTGAAACGCTGAAATTCAGAGCTTTGAAGCCCGTTCATTGGCCCAGACGAAAGTCCCCTATTTTTGGGGTTTCAAACTATTTGAATCATGTAGTACTATTAGAGTGCCTCTAATAATTAGACACAAAATTATAAAAAAAAATTGCTTAACCGATTTTATTTAAATCATCATTTAGTTTTGAGGCAGTTTTTGTAAGAAAATTTTGCGCAGAATATACTTATGCGCCTGAAACCAATAAGTTAATTGCCTGGATGTTTCAGGCTGGTAAAACTAAATGTTTTTAATAATTTTAATCAAATATATTGTTCTTCTAGGAATTATTTTTTTGGTTGAAATTGCTGTTTTTCGAATTATGCAACAAGGACGATTTATTGTCTTATCTGATCATAAGTTATGTCTGACTTGATAACAGGCTACGCAAATGAAATAAGTTTTGTACCCCTTTTGCGTAATCTCAAGCAAAACAAAGGTGGAGGAAGGGAACAAAAAATCAGTTGGGCATCGCCACCTTTTCGTAGCCTGCTTGATACCTTTTGAACAAATTTGTAGAACAAATTATAAACCAACTACCAATAGTAGGGCGCTTTAAGTCAACAGCAATTAAAAAAACAGTTGTGTGCCCATCTGCAGTTAGCCATTTTATTTCATGCAGTTCTACAAAAGTTGTACTAAAGTAAGGAAGGAAGCTTAAAACTTTTTTTGCTAACCACTTTATGTTTATATTGTAGCCCGTAAAAAAATATTTCTATCTGATGAAAAAAATTCGTAAAAATCGTCGGCAATTGCTTAAAAATTAAAATCCGCTTTTGATATTGCTTATCATTTGGCTCGAAAGTTTTCTTGATATAATATGCAAAACAATTATAAATTTCCAGCCAAATGATCGGCAATTTCAAAAACGGATTTTCATTTTTAAGCAATTGCTGACGATTTTTACAAAATTTATTGATCAGATAGTAATATTTTATACGGGCTACAATTTGAACATAATTCAAAAATGTTTAGCAAACAAAGTTTAGCCGTTTTTACCTTATACTAGTACACTGACTAAAAGTGCGCACACGCTTTTCGGACAATTTTTAAAATTGTTCTGAAGGTGCGTTTTTCAAAGTGGTACTTTACGTACTTTATCAGTCCAACAAAAAGTTCTTTGAGTACAGGTTTAAATACCTTTAGCAACAAACTATACTTTTGGTACAAAAACTCATTTTTGCATTTATATTGATTCGCATAATGACTCGCATAATTTATGCGTACGCACTTTTACCACAATTTTTAAGGACTATATAAAAAATGCTCCCCTGAATCCAGAATAAAAAATTGAAAAATTTGCTGGCCTATTTCTCCCAATAAGTGAATGATGTCAGTATAAATGTCAATTTTGAAGAATACATTTGAGTTATTTAAGTTTGTTAGAAGCTAATATTAAAAAACTTTCCTCTCGCGGAGGAGGTTCCTAGTAGAAACTACGAAATAATTGCTGAAATATTTGCGAAATGACGGTAAGTACCTTATAATGTCGCTCAGCTAATTTGAACAAGTATTCTAAGTGTGGCCTGGGGGCGGTTTTGACTTCTAAAATACGAAAATTCAATGTCGGAAATCGTGGGCAGAACCACGAGAGATGAATTAGTAAACCGCCATTGAAATTTATATCAATTTTTCGAACTTGCTTACTCTGTTTTTTGAGAATAAATTTCTAGCTTTTAATGTAGTCAGTCAGTGACTGACAGTCACCACTGGTGACTTATTTTCTGATTCGGCCAGATAAAACAAAATACTTCTATCTACAGTATGTCCCTTTTTCTCTGAACCATTCGCAATTTGCGGTCATTGAGACTCCCGCTGATGACAGTAGTTTGTTTTGAACGATGGCTTGGTTTTTAAAAGTGTCGCTTGTCGCTAGCCAATCACCGCGCGCGCTTGTCGAGAATCTCACTGACCGCAAATTCAGATAGTGCAAGAGAGAAAAAAATATATACAGCCTGAGTTTTTACGTTTACCGCGTTTTTTTTATTTCGCGAAAATACTCGATGGTCATCGGTCAATATCCGAAATACCTGTATCTGATTGGTTCCTGTTTACGGAATAAAAAAAACGCGGTAAATGAGAAAACTCAGGCTGTACTGTATAGTTAGATTTTAATTTTGTACTGTATTGTACAACTACTATACTTACTTTAGCATGACCATACACGCATTCTTTTGTTTACAAGTTGATTCTAATTTAGCTTTACCATTTTCAAATCGAACTTCTGTTTGACATGCCTAAAATCCGATAGTTTAGCTTTAATTTTTATTGTTTTTAATTGTGCGGGCTCCAGTAGTGTGTCCGCAGTCAGATCCAGCTCATTTTTTTTTACATGCTAGAACGTCGGGATTAAGCTCTCTATGTGGGGAATTTGATAACAAACAAAAAATTGCATTATGGAAAATTTTAATTTTGACCGCAAGGTGGCCAAATCTTATATTTAAACCTTACTTTCGCTCTAGCGCCTCAAATATCCGGTGGGCCGTGAGATATTATTTCCATTCGCAATAATTTTTTTTCTGCATCTTTCTAAAATAAAATGAGAAAAATAAAAGTGGGCCGTCATCTTATTGCGCATCTTTTGGTACTACTATATAGTCGATTCTGATTGGTTTAAATTTCGACCAATAAGAATCTCCCTATGACTCATTGTTTAATACTTTAATTTATTAAAAAAAAACAAGAAATATAATTAATGTACAATTGCAAAAAAAATAAGGATAATGAGCTAATTTGGACGCGTGAGAGAACAATTTACGTCAAAATCAGCAGAAACTACAAAAATTTATCTTATTTCCGCTCTAGCAGCATCTGTGGTTCCATAGACTTATATTTCATAATACGGTTTCCAGAAAACAGCTTATGGCGCATCTTTCAGTGGTGTCAAATCTCAAAAATAAAACTTCCGGTGGAAATAATATCTCACGGCCCAACGGATATTTCAGCCGCTAGAGACTAATTTAGCCAAAATTTGGCATTTTCAGTGATTTTAAAAGTTTTCGAAATCAACAATATAAATCCAGTTTAACTAATGGTACTTTTCCTGGATTCTGATTGGTTTAAATTTGAACCAATTAGAATTCAGCTTTCTTAACATTATTTTCAAAAATTAAGTTCTTTTTCGTCATCAGAGCAAAATTTCACGTATTATGTATAATCTGAAATTATCGGTGCGTTGAAATTTCCACGACGGACACTCTATGAAAAACTTTGCTTATAGTTAATGAAAATAAAAAGACCCATGAAAATGCAAGGGTCATTGTGATCTATTTAGGTCTTTAGTTTTTTGATTTATTATATGAATTATATAATATGATAGAATTTGGATTCGCCAGCATAGGCGCCTTGCATCTATTTCCAAAAAAAATTGGATTTATTTCTCGGAAAATAGGTATACCTAAAATTTTGCCTGGGGAAAAATCGTTGTTTGATATCATTTTAACGCAGCGGGATACTGCAATAAAAGTCGGGGCCTAGTGAGTGAACTCGTATACGCGTATTCAACATACAAACGTCCAATATTTCTCAAATTAACTTCGAAAATTAACCAAATTTTATAATAATTACCATATTTCGATTGCAATATTTTGGTGTTCCGTCTCTAATACATTCTTCGATACTGTGAGCATTTTTACATTCAAAACAACGGTTGCCACTACCGATTTTTTTCGCACCGAGTCCAACTGAAATGAAAAGTTTTAAAGGTAATGTAAGAGATGAATAATTTAACTTGTAATACACTGACTGTACCCTTATCCGAACACCTAGGCTCGGCCAAAAATCGTTCGGATAAGGGTACAACGTTCGGATAAGTGTACACGTCTGTATCGAAGATTATGCCTATGCCTGGAATTTGTAAAAATGTCTATGCTTATGCCTATGTTTTGTCTAAATTCCAGGCATAGGCACAATCTTCGATATCCCTTTATCACTTTTTGGTTAGAATGCGTAGCCACAACGTTAAAATCACATGTTAAAAAGAGTAGTGGCTACGCATTCTAACCAAAAAGTGATTAAGGGATATGGCGTAAAGGCTTATAAGCGTTTTCATCTGAACCAAAAATCGTACGGATAAGGATACAACGTTCGGATAAGGGTGCAGTCAGTGTGCTAAAGTACAAATTTTTGTATGAGTTGAAATGGCTACAACTTCGTTAATATTGCAGGAGTGATATTGAGAATTTTGTATCGTTATTTTTATAAAGCAATTTTAAAATATGCTAAATTTCAGCTTGTTTTAACTCTCAAATGCTTTATCAAAATCGAACTACTTGAATGTTGCTTCCTTATTATTTGTTTTTGATTTTAATCGGCTTAGTTATTTTTTACAATCTATTTTTACAACATTGGAGAATTTCTGTTTTTATCATTTTTCGAGAGGGTTTGACCGAAAATTGAAATTATGAAACTGCAAAATTCTTGGCATTCAACTTGCTTATTATTACGAAAATTTGTCAACTAATAAATACAAGCCACTTTGAATTGCTTGCATATATATTTCAAAAAATTCGCACCCATAACCCCTTTAATTCACTTAAATTACTCACGATTTTGTCTCAATACTGCCAGGAGATCTTCTGAATTATTTCTTCGATCTTGTAAACCGACTGGAATCATAGCAAGATTTGCTATAGTGGTGGCTTTTGTAGGTTGGGTTTTTCTCGGTTTTTTCGTCACCGGTGGCACCAATTCAAACTGTGGGAAAATTTCTCTAGTGTTGCCAGCGCCTGATGAAGACTTTGGTGCTTCCACAACCGGTTCACTTTTTTTTACCGGTTTGGTAGCGACCGGTTCTGGAGCACCTAAGCCGAGTCGTCCACCTGTCGCTGCTCCTGCTGATTGTGTGCGTCGACTTTCAGCCAAACTGGCAGGAAGGGGTCCAGGAGGAGGCCCCCGTCCACGACCACCCATTCGGCCGAAAGCACTTTCATTTGTGCCACTTAATGCTGCCTGAATATTCGATTTAAAAACTAATTCAACTTCTGTATGCCCACATAAATATTTTATGC